>OY856397.1:9027500-9627500 GCA_963693495.1 Malacosoma neustria
AGATTTCAAATTATGCGGTCGGTAAAGTGACGGATATGATAGATTCTCATAGTAAAATGACGCTTGTGTATTTTTAAAATGGCTGTCCTGTAAAGTTTAATTTATGTCAGATCCGTCACTATTCTACGACTACGACGATCTATTTGTCTTGACAGCTACCTGCCAAGATTTTTCATATGTACATATATATGATACGTGTTTTTTAAGTACATCTTATTCATCCATTGGCAGCGGATTCATATTTGTGGCTTTCGGTGTTGAGACTCTGGGGCTGTGGGGTCCACAAGCACATAGACTTTATTGAGACCTTTCAAAACGCTTGATAGAGGTCTCACGGGATCAAAAAGCTGGTTTGTATTTAGGGCAAAGGATAAGTCGCATGCTTAATCATAAACTGACCTAACTCAAAAAACCTGTTTTTTGGGAAATCGCAAAAAACGTTTTGTCATTTACTACTTATCCCATATATTGATTTATAACTAAATAGTGGTAACTCAGTGTGGGAAAGAGATAAATCTTAGTTTGGCCGATAGAGGGCGTCGAGACAATGCTGCCCGTTATATTAACTCACTTTAGACCTAAATCGTAATCGGTCAGTTTATGATTAAGCATGCGAAGTGTTGCCATCCAACGCGGTAATGCAGCCAGCGTTTTGGGAACGTTTCCGGCCGAAAGCGATTTGGAATCAATTTATTATTTATAGTTTTCCTGTTTTTGGTTTCTTTCTTTTTTAATTTTTTATTGTAATATAATGTAATTATATATAGTTAGAATTTAAATAATTATAATATTCAATCTGTTTATATATGACATGATAAGAAATACACGCGAGTGTCCTCACAGAGTATCTGACAATAATAGTACATGGTAACTATTAGAATAATAATATCAACGTACCGATAGTGAAGTAAAAAATCATGAAACTGACTGTTCCTGTCAATAAATTTTTTCTTTCTTTTGTCTTTCCTTCTTTCATACCGAAAACACTGGTATGTGTAACCAGCCTAAACCGTCTTGGACAAGCGTGGCGGGTATCCTGTCTTTTCCTTCTAGATCAGGCCTGAGTCCAACAGTGGGACGTTAAATATGATATTGAATATTATGGAATAGTTTTCTTACTATAGAACGCTTATTTACAACTTTTTCTTATCCGTGCAAGGGCGGAGAATGATTACTGACCTCTGCGGTCGGGGTCAGCCTGTCGTAAAAGATGATGAAACAACCTACCCTAACTACGTGGTAGGGCTCCAAGCCAGTGTGGATGGCAACCACCTTTGGTCTTAAGTATGCTGCCATAATAACCCTTATGGGACAGCAGCGTGTTCGCGATGCCACCGACGTTGCAAACACCCATAGGTGACGGTAACTGCTAAATTTATATAAAAGATAAATATTTTAAATTTCATTGCATAGCACTATTTTATTATCATTAACCTCTGTGTGAAAACTAAAGAAAAACGAATTTCCAGCACCGAGTCAGGTGGTGGCTGCTTGGTGAAGACAAGTCCCAGGCGTTCACCTCTGCCGTCAGCAACAAGAGCGCCAGTTGTGAAGGTGAACCGTCCAAATCTACTGGGACAGGATTCAGGCGGCTATCTTAAGGTCGGCGAGGGAGGTGCTGCGTTCGTCTAAGGATGGTAGCAAGTGTGACAAGGGGACATGGTGATGCTTCGTGATGTGCTCCTTCCGCGTCACTCGATACATCCTTTGCAGCATATTCATCTCCGTGACACGTAGTTCCTGTTTGTGTCGCTCCATCACTGGCCACGTCTTATATACATGTTCCTTCAACTTAACTGGCATCTTGGGGTCACAAATGATACCAGTCACCTCACCCCATTTGACCCGTGCGGCAGCAATACGTGCCTTCACGTTACCTAGTGACTGTATTAATTACTATACCCGTAATTTACAATTAAAAAGTAAAACTGTCTAGAATTATGGGCTTACCGGTGACACCCCTACCAGGTTAGACAGGCATTAACGTGTCGGCTCAGACAGCGGATAGTGGAACTAATGAACCGACACCGCTGAGCCAAACTACACATTGATTTATTAGTCTTACAGGCAATGTGTTGATTTTGGAAAAGTTTAATCATTCTAGCAGTCCTTAAATTATAGGCTTTCCAGATTTTTTTATAATAGTTATTCGTGACTTCATTTAACTGTTAAAGTGTTATTCTGGAATAAATAAAAAAATAGTCCCTCTAGAAGACCTTTTAGTAGGCCCTCTTAGAATTTAGTAGTTACCGTCGCCTATGGGTGTTTGCAACGTCAGTGGCATCGCGAACACGCTGCTGTCGTATAAGGGTACAGGAACTTGGGTCACTAAGCCGGAATACAACGCAAAGTTATTATGGCAGAATACTTAAGACCAAAGGTGGTGGCCATCCAGACGGGCTTGGTGCCAAACCACGTAGCTAGGGTGGAATGTTTTGTCGCCTTTTACGACAGGCCAACCCCGGCCGCAGAGGTCAGTATTCTTTCTCCGCCCCTGCACGGTTAAAAAACTGATTACTATTATCTGCATTATTATTACAGATTATCTGCATTTATCTAAGGTAAGCATCTATATTTATACCACTTTCTTAAATATACCAAGCACAATTTTCTTAAATAAATAATGGAATCCTGGAACCGACTTTTATTGGAACACTACCACCGAGAAAACCTTCAAGGAAGAAATCTGTCACCACAACAACAAAGCTAGGAACCCCTGAACGTCTAAACTATTCTAAATTAGTAGTCAATTTGATTAACACGATCAGTAAGAATTTACTGACACTACTACGTTAAGCTATAAGTTACAGTTAAGTACAAAGAGGTTTAAATGAAACTCATAATTACGCCTGAAAATTTAATATGCAACATGATTTCAGTTTAACTATAGTTTCGCACAAAGACAAGTTTCACGCTCCCGTTGTAACATAGAGTTAATAGCTGGAAGCTCTCGGTTCGCGGAATCGACGCAATTCACTGTTTAACTGCAACACGGCTGGCTAAGTTGGCTTTTGCCTGATACGTTGTTATTCACTGTTGCATATGATTATAAACTTCATAACTCTGCCTTTGTGTGAATTCGTAAATGTACGTAACCAAGTGTAAGCACATTTAAAGCCGAACTCAGAGGGAATGGGTTGAAGTCCCATACCTTGCACCGCTCAGGCTGTATTCGAAATCCCGCCTCCAGATTTTTGTTACCTACCCGCACTCTCGGTGAGGTAAAATGGTAAAAGCGAGGGGGGGGACACATACGGGAGTAACGCGCAAACCACTAAACTGGCAGGACGGTCGACGTTCGACCTCCCTGGTTACTCCAAACTCTAATTGGCCGTACCATTAAATCTGTGTGTTCAGTGTTGTGACTTTAGCTGGTGCCGTGCAACAGTTCCTCCGCGACCTGAACCGAACCGGGAACGGGTGGACAAGGTCAGTGTGAATTTATTTGTCCACTGCAAGGTATCGCGTCTCTCTAGCCACCGCTCCTATCCCATCTTCTCTCATACCATTGCTCTCGAGCTATCCTTCTCATTCCTGTACGGTGCAATCTCGGTTCGTAACCGGCTTTGTAAACCAACGTGAGGAAACCCGCACACCAAGATCACCGGTATTTTTTTGACGGTATGACGTCATTTTCCTTGATGCCATGAAATGGAAAATATCGTCGTGAAACTTGCTCACTGGTACAACAAATCATTCCGCATTGCATATAGGTACGTAGCGAGCATTCAATGTGAGTCATGCAGGTAACATCATCTGGTCACATACGTATGTACCTTGACGACTTCCATGGTGCAACGGCTGACGCATTTTTGGACAGCGGAGGTCACGCGATAGATTCCCGTTCCGAGAATTTGTGTTTTAACGAAATAAAATTACAGGTTGTCGTAAATGTTTGTGAGTCGATAAAATAAAATATAAATTATCTATTAAAATAAACAGCTTCGCTTCGGAGACTCAACCACCCCTGCACAGCGGGCTAACGACCCTAACTTACTGAGTTCGTCACATGAAGCTGAAATACTGAATACTTGTAACCAAGAAAAGCACGGTGTTGCTGTAGCAACTTAAATCATAAAGACGCTGTTATCCGGAATACTTTTTATCCGTGCAGGGGCGGAGAAAGAATACTAACCTCTGTGGCCGGGGTCGGCCTGTCGTAAAAGACGACAAAACAACCCAACTTAGCTACGTGGTAGGGCCTCAAGCCCGTCTGGATGGCAACCACCTTTGGTCTAAAGTATGCCGCCATAATAACCTTGTGTTGTGTTTCGGCATTAGTGACCCAAGTTTCTGTACCCTTATGGGACAGCAGCGTGTTCGCGATGCCACTGGCGGTGCAAACACCTATAGGCGACGGTAACTGCTAAATCCTAAGCAGGCCGTTAGCCTGTCTGCTGTCCTATAGCAATAAAAAAAACTGTGGCTCGTATATATACGACGTCTATAAAGATCCTCGCCATTTCCACTTTTCATTTTTATTTATGTCACACTACATCTATTTGCACATCTATTTATCCAGAACGAATAGTCGAGCTATGATATGCGTGCCAATGGGCTCACTACCAGAGATGCTGAAGACCGTGCGAAGTGGAGTAGAAAGAGTCGGAAAGCGGACCCCGGGCGCCGAAACGGAAGTTTAGGTTGCAACCGGGATACTACGCTTAGATGATGATGATGAATAGTCGAACTATGAAGCTCTTTGTAGATAGCACTTTTTTATATAGCTTTGGATCAACAGACAGGCATCATCACTAAGCAGTTATTGATACCTATGGATATTTACGATGCTAGGGGCACTGCTAACACGCTGCCATCTATGTAGGGTAATGGGAACTTATATCACTTATGTCGGAACACAACACAAGGTTATTATGGCGGCATATATAAAGGTAATGTGAGGTAGTTGAAGGGACAGGTCTATAAGACCACCATTAGGCCTGTCCTTTTATACGGCTGTGAAGCGTGGCCGGTTTTAGAGCGACACAAGCAAGAACTGTGTGTCACGGAGATGAACATGCTGCGGTGTATGTGTGGAGTGACGTGGAAGGACCGCGTTAAGAACTCCCGCATTCGCGGCAGTCTTCATGTCCGTGACATTGCGGATAAATTGCAGGAGTGTCGGCTCCGTTGGTACGGCCACGTTTTGCGGCAACCGGATGATTACGTGGGAAACAAATGTTTGGCCATACCACCTCCGCCGGGCCCCGGCAGGAGGGGTAGACCCAAAAAGTGCTGGCTTGACGTCGTAAGGGGTGATATGCGTGCCAATGGGCTCACTACCAGGGATGCTGAAGACCGTGCGAAGTGTAGTAGAAAAAGTCGGAAAGTGGAGCCCGGGCACCGAAACGGAAGTTTAGGTTGCAACCGGGTTAAACGCTAAGATGATGATGATGATATAAAGGTAATTTGCAATCCAGTTGGGCTTGAAGCCCTATAGCTGGGGTTGTTTAGTCGCCCCTTGTCGTAGAGGTCAGTTTTTTCACTCCATATATTTTGGATGGAAATTTATTTCTTCTGATCTACAAGTTACAAGTTGTATCACAGCGTCGCTCGTGATGAATGAATGTGCAACATACTCCATGATATAAAAGCCATCATATCTGAGAGGGGGGATCGCCGCGGAAGTTTTATCCGTCCAACAAAATGAGTTATGGGACCCAGCAACAATTCTACAGTGCCATTAATATTGCCAACGAACCCCTACTGAGGTGAAATTTCTCGAAAGGAAAATAAAAATTTCGATTTAAAATTTCTTTCGATAACCTTTTTTTACCGATGTACTTTTCTTTGACATTGCTTCTTTTAAAAAGAATTTTATTTTTATCGTCGTTAACGTCAGTCAATTATTGTCCATAGCTGGACAAATTATCCTGATTTTCTCATTTACTCCCGACCAGCCTCTTTGCAAAGGTCATTTGTCAATCGGACTGGAGGGTATCCAAAGACATTTGACACGTTAACTACTCGTTTGTTGGTTGTACAATAAACACGATTGGCCCACTACTACTTCAGATTTCATATGTTGTGAGTTATGTAAAATCTTATGGATGTCCGCGTTTCAAATATTATCCATAAGATAAACGACCGACATAACCCGCTGGTGAAATAAAATTTGTGAAATTTAAAAAAATAAGTTATTGCATATAAAGCTCTTGTTAATTGGGGGAAAATAGTGTTTTTTTATAGATAAATGAAAACATATAGAAATTGTGACAAATGCAAATATCGAATTAAATCGTTAAAGATTTAAATAATTACTTTAAATTATATTGGTCCTTTGCCAACTATACTATCTCTTAATGATTGTCAAACTTAGTAACACAAATACACGACTTCTAGATTGAAGGCTAGATTTTTATCCATTTGACCCAAAGCAATTCTATAATTTAATAAAATTTATTATTAAATATGTTTGCATCTGAATATACAGTGCTAAAATTTTGTAGCATTGAATTATATTCTTCTCTTTGGATTTTATTTTGCAGACCTAATAAATAAACAAAAAATATGTCCGCCAACAGGATTTAAGAGCATCAAAATCAATTGAAAAATATATTCACGTAGTGCCTGGTCTAACGAATAAACTGGTCCGCCGGTCTTGTGGCCTAATCCGGTCCGGTCCGCACCTAAGTCTAGCTGGGCCTCTACCACGATTTGCGCCAAGGGGTTAGGGTTTCGAGCTCAGGCGTTCTTCTAAGTCAATCTACGAGGGGGGTAGGTGGAACGGCACAAGTGCTTTCACCCTCATAGCGTAGATGCGTCGCTGCCTACACGAGCCGCCAGCCGCAGTTGTACGCCTTACTGTTTTTGGCTTTGTATCAATTGTCACAAAATATTTATTATTATATTTTAATATTATTTATATTATTATATAGGCACTAGGAGGTATTCGAGAAGCGTGTGGGTGCAATTAATATCGAGAAAAAACCGATAGTAGTGGTTATGTGATTGTGAAAATATCCGTATGTTAGGTATCCGTGTGTTTGAATCGATTTATTTTGACGTAATCGTTTGATCTCCAACACAAATATATTTCCCACTGTTAGAATTTCAAGTATAAAAGTTGAACCGCGAAGTATTCTTGCGTCAACAAAGAATTCTTATCGTAGCAGTAAAGTAGAGAAGTAACTTAGAAAAGTAACATCATTGTTTTATAAATTATAAGTTACGGGGTAGATAAAGATATTATTTGCTCGTAAACTATGAACTCTATCAAGATAGCAGTTGGAGATCAACCTAGATGTGTCGGGTTCTATGCACTAATAATGCATGGCTGTCATAATGTGCTGACAACAGCAGACAGGCTGACAGCCTACTTACCACTAACCGTCGCCTATGGATGTTTGCGATGCTAGTGGCACCGTAAATACGCTGCTGTATTATAGGGGTACAGGATCCTAGGTCTCTAATGCTGGGTTGTTATGGCGACATAATTAGACCAAAGGTTGCCCTTGGGCTTGGGGTCCTACCACGTAGCTAGTGTCCGACCTGGTTCGACGACTTCCGTGGCGCAACGACTAACGCACATGGGAGCTATGGAAATCATGGGATTGAAATTTCCTTCCCTGTCTGAATGTAATACTTATGTTATTATTTACAAAAATATTTACAACAAAAGCGCTTTGCCGTTTACATTATGACTAGATAAAGCTGAATGAATTATGTCAGTTGTTGTTGTTGTAAGTGCCAGCTCTCCCCTTAGGGGCGCTCCTCTGTCCGAGGAGTGCACGGGTGTGCGTACCCGAGGTGCCCGAGCATCCGTCGCCTCACTCCCCTCTATCCGAGGCGATAGAGTCCTACCTTTCTTCCCGTCTACCTCCTACATCCTTTCCAACTTCGCTCTCTGTTCGTGGCGTGGTCCCCGGTGGGATGGTTGTGAATATTGATTGGGGTCCCGGGTTCTGCCCCGGGCCCTGATTTGGTAGTCGGAACCATGCCTATTTCGACTGCGCCTGCACAGAGAGTGTTCCCGGGGCGGGAATCGCATCCTCGCTGTCGGTTGGTCTTGCTGGGCCGGCTACGACGTTAGGCGACTCCCTGGTTTATCTGGAGTGTCGTCTGGTAGTCGTACCCACGCCTGACTAGCACGCAGCGGGGATGCGAGACCCCTCCGGAATTGGCCGCTGACCTGTCGCTCCCGGCCATGGTTCTGTCCATGGTCGGGGGCGATCCTGAGTGGACGGCCGCCGCCTCCTTTTGCGAGACAGAATGTCCGCAAAGGAGGCGGCGGAGCTGGAGCGGGAGTCCACTACTATATATACTACTATACTCGCCTCCCGCCAAAGCAGGCCAAGTCGTCGGCGCCGGAGGGCAAGCAATGACCTCCGGCCGCCGTAGAAAGCGGCCGCGGGCGACCCCTCGGGGGAGGATGCTTGCACTATTGCCGCGAGAGAGAGGGCTGCGTGCTGTTCCGCGGCCCCCCTCAACTCCTTAAGTCAACAGAGGAGAGCGCCGGGGGGACGGAACCCTGACCCCGTGGCGCCACACTTTAGAAGAGGCCCGCCTTGAGACATATAGACCACATATCCGTAGGCCCGGGCGTAGGCGATAGGAGAACAGCGGGGTTTTTTAGTGGGTAGTCCGATGGCCGAACATCTTTCCCGGAGTCCGACATATCTCTCGGTCCTCCCGGACCGGGGGAACCCGTCAAGAGAGGTTTTTCCCCGAGACCAAAAAAAAAGTGCCAGCTCTGAGAATCTTTTCCTGTCTTGAGCCAAGCGAAACAGTTCTTCTACGCTCGAGATATTTGTCCATTCTCGGATGTTGCGGAGCCAATACTTTTTCCTCCGTCCAGCTCGCCGTTTACCGCAAACTTTATGTCAGTATATTTCTTTTTTATTTAACCGCCTTAGACAACCATGGCTACCTAGCCACCAGCATACCTATACTGTTATATTCTTTCTAAAGGAGACCCGAGTGTAGCCTTTTTCTTGTGTAGTCGACACTACACGGCTATATAGGACTAATATTTTTATAGCTGAGATCGGCTGACAAAGAAGTGACCCACTCGATAGTATGTAATTATATATAGACGTATGAAACACCAAAAGCATTGCCAACGCACTGCCGGACTCGAAAAGTAAATAGTTATTATAGCGGTACATTTAGAAACCAAGGGTTGCCATTCAGTCCGACTTGGAGCCTTACCAACTATAGTTGTTTTGTCGTCTTTACAACAGTCCGCCCCCCGGTCGCAGGGTTCAGTAGTCTTACTCCGCCGGTACGGATGGAATAACAATATTGTAATAAAGGGAATGAAGGCTCGGGAGTCCTTCGTAGCCAGTTAATATTGACTAATTCACTTAGCAGCTTCTCGTTAGACTAATTGCATTCAGATCTTGTTTAAGTCCAATTACCCGCAAAATTGGGCCATGTTGATTGGCCAAATGCCTCGATTAGGCCTCGGGGGGCGCTCATCGACTTGTTGAGAGCTAACGAAGAGGGTATCCAATTAGCATATAGGGCGAATAGATTGAGGTAGAATACTAAAAATAATCGCTGCTATAGAAAAGTAAATTAACAATATTAAATGGAAATTGGCTGGGAAGTATTTCATCTACCAGTTTTATTTTGGAAAGGTTAGAAGCTTCTTGATTTGCAATAAATATTTTATCATAATTAATACAGCGCCGAAGACGGCAGGGGCGTACAACTATTGCGGCTGGCGGCTCGTGTAGACAGCGATGCATCTACGCCATGAGCGTGAAAGCATTCGTGCTGTTCCGCCTGCCTCCCTCGCAGACTGACATCGAAGAAGGCCGGAGCTTGAAACCCTAACCCTTTTGTGCAAACCGTGGAAGACGCCCAGCGTGACTTAAGGGGTGGACCAGACTAGATTAGGCCACGAGAACGGCGAACCAGTTTATCCGTTGGGCCAGGCACAATGGGATAAGAGAACAGTGAGATTTTTAATGGGTAGTCGGATGTCGAATATCGTTTCGGACTCTCACATACCTCCCGCTTCGCCCCGTGTCATTGGTCTGTGTTTTGGAAATTAGTACCTTCTTAAATACTATGGAAATAAAGATACTGTGGGAAAAACAAAGTACCTAAGTGCGGAGCATGCAACTGTATTTAACCATTTTTAAATTTCTACAACATTTATTTTCAGTGTTGAGACTCTGGACCCGTGAGGTCCACCTTTACCGAGACATGTAAAAACGCATGATAGAAGTCTCACAAGATCATAAAACTGGTTTGTATTTAGGGCAAAGTTTATCCTTTGCCACTTATATGTTCCCAACGTGGTAATGCAGCCAGCATTTTGGGAATGTTTTCGGCTGAAAGCGAACTGGAGTCAATATATTATTTTTAATTTTCTTGTATTTTTTTCTAGTATGGTGTATTTCTGTATAATTTTGTTTATTCCTTTACTTTTCGTACTTGAGACCTCGACACCAATACCAACTGCACATGGCACTGTACTATGTCAATATTTATTAATCAATTTGTTTTATTTGTATTCACTTCATTGCAATATAAAGTAAAAGCATTCATCAGTCCAATAAACAAACAAAACATATTTCATGATTCCGCGTTATGTGTAAAAGAGATACAAATATAAAATTATCTAAGCAAAAAAGAGATGGCAAACGGTGTAGTTTCATATTGTCCTCATCTCAATATTGAGATTAAAAGTGACGCTTCGCTTGGCGCGAATTATTAGAGGTACCGTCAGCAGCATATAAAAAGTACTTCCTTATGCCCTTATCCCACATTAATGGAGTCGGCACCACATATTATCTTCTTCTACTCTCCTCTAATAGCCGTCATTTCAACGTCCATAATTTTTTTATCAATTAGTATATTTTCACGCATTCATATATTTTTTTAATCTACCTGTTTTTCAAATCAAAAAGTATTTAGTCCGAAAATGAAGGAGAGTCGTAATTTTAGAAGGGTTTAATTGAAATGATATATTGGGTGGCTAAACTGAAGCTTTAACTGTGTTTTATTACTTCTGGAGCTCTGTAGACAGCCAAACGGTCCATCTGATAACGAGTGGTCACCATTGTCTATGGATGTTTGCAACACAACGAGTTTTGCTAACGCGCTTTTTTTTCTAATGCATACCCTATCTCTTGGGGGCTCACGATAGAGTAGTATGGGACTCCCGTGGAATGTGCCCTTACGCCCCCCAGTTGACAATGGGATGCACGTTGTTGGTGAACCCATTAAAACAACCACAATGTTCCTCTGCTGCTTGAGGCCCTGGTGAACTAAAACGCTTTTGCGTGCACCTCCCGCCCTGGCGAATTCCAACGTGCTGCCTACCTAAAATTTATGACGTCATTTTTAAAAAAGCCTATCTAACTGTTGTTGATTTTTAGTAAATTGTTACTGTAAAATATAAGCCTTATGAGTGTCCAGCGTTTGGAAAATGTTGTTTTAAATGTAATAAAATGAAGTTATGTTGTACATCGTGGTTTGCTTTGTGTGTCTCCCCGAATAATAAATACTTTTACAGTTTCTAAGTATCTTAAAATGAAAAATTATTACAGAAAAGCTGAATAACGTCCTTTTGCCGTTGTGATCTAGCAGAAGTAATCCATTTGCTTTCATAGACGTACTAGGAACGAGATGGGTGGTCTTGATCTTTTTCTTTAATCTAGATATCAGTCTTTTGAAATATCATGAATATTTCATATATATTATTAGGCATTAGTCACAATTTTCAAATAAAAAACGAAAAATGTATTTTTGTGCTAACGGTACCCAGTCAGCAGTCCCTCGTCTAAAATGTACTGCAAGCGACGTTTTTGCACACGGTACCTCTAACATAGACATCTTTTTATGTAAAGACCCATGATCACAAATCCAGATGGATGCTCTGCCGTTCTCTGATGTTACTTTTTAATGATAATAAAGTATCACACTGCTAGGCTTGTGCTTCCACTATCAGCAATGGACAGAATAATGGCTACGCTTATCAAACACGGATTGACTGGTTCCACATATCAGTGATCGTGGTATCCAGGTTTTCTCATGAAGTTTTTCTTGAGTTACAAAAATGGATAAAATTAGAAATGAGTATATTAGGGGAAGTTTGAAAGTAGCGCCCGTGATTGAGAAGCTGAACAGTAATAAGTTAGTTGGTGGGGCCACGTAATGCGAAGAGAGAAGCGTCATGTAACAAGGAGGATGCTAGAAATGAGAGTGGATGGATACAAGAGAAGACGTAGACCCTCTTGGGAGGTAATCCCACATACCCCACCGGCCTTCCCCCAGAGGCCGGTAGAAACTGTAATAGTTTTCCTTGGTATAAAAAAAGGATCATTTTGCCAGGTGTTCTTAGACCTAGGCACTAAGTGATAGGAAAACAGCGCGGTGGTCCAATTACAAAACACAGTAAGGGACACATTTTTCAAAACTAGTTTTAGTACATTTCGTTCATCTTCATCATCATCATCTTAGCGTTGAATCCCGGTTGCAAACAAAATTCTCGCTTCGGCGTCCGGTGTCCGCTTTCCGACTTTTTCTTCTCCACTTCGCACGATCTTCGGCATTTCTGGTGGTCAGTCCATTGGTACGTATGTACGTACGTCCCTTAGGACGTCAAAACAGCGCTTTTCGGGTCTATCCCTCCTGCCAGTGCCCGGTGGAGGAGGCATGGTCAGACATTCGTTTCCCACCTAAGTAGCCGTAAAACGTGGCCATACCAGCGAAGGCGACACTTCTGCAATTTATCCGCAATGTCACCTTAGCATATTTATCTTCGTGACTCGCAGTGCCTGCTTGCGTCGCTCCAGCACCGGCCACGCTTCACATCCGTATAAGAACATAGGCCTAATGATAGTCTTATAGACTTGTTCCTTCAATTTAACTGGTATTTTGGGGTCACAAATGACACCGGTCACCAGTTTTCGTTCAAGTCTTGTCAATAGGATATTATAACAGCCTTAACTTCTCACAGCTGGGCTGCCTCTCACAGAAAATGGACAGTATACCTGCCACGCTTGCCTAAGGCGGATTGGCGGAGTATCTTGGTATGCAGGTGTCCTCATGATGATTTCCTTCACCGTCGGCACATAGCAATTATTCTATAACATGTAGAGTAGGTGAGAACTACGTAAGCAGTGCATGCTACCGTGGGATTCCAGCCCAGACCTATCCATTGGTATCCGAGTATCACACCACTGAGCTAGTAGATATCCTTGTCAACATGATCTAATTAATATTTTTTTTATTGGTGTGAAACTTCCTTTCGCGCATGAGGGTAAAAAATTTACGGATGAAATATTAGAGTCACGAAGATGTAAAACGTTTTTTTGCTCCAGTAATATTAATTAATCTTATTACTATTGGCTTAAGGAGGCTTAAGGCTTATTCTATAATGTAATTTTTAAATGATTGCATTACTTATACATATATTCGAATTGCGACTTTATTGCAATAAAATACAGTTGAGTTTTGTTTAATAATATATAAAATAATAATATTTCATAAATTCTCTTTTCTAAATTTATTTATTAGAAGATTTAAAAATTACTTTGCCAATAAGTTTCACTTCTGACATGTGTACTTTGTACGCAAGCACCTTTTTATTTTATTTTTGTCCGTTACTGTGTTATGAAATTGAGCAGCCGTGCAGGGTTTTATAGTGGGTTATCGGCAGCCTTACGGAGTTCCAAATAACCTCGGACGCACCAGAGAAGAGTTTTTCCTATAAAAAGGTTTCTAGTGCAAGTTTATTATCTTCGTGCAGGGGTAGAGCACTGACCCCTGCGGCCAGGGTCAGTATGTTGTAAAAGGCGACAAAATAATCCTAGTTAAGTCCAAGCCCGTCGGAATGTCAGCCACCTCTGTTTATAAGTATGCCGCCATAATAACTTTGTGTTGTGTTCCGGCATTAGTAACCCAGGTTTCTGTACCCCTATACGGACCTAGTAGCGTGTTCGCAGTGCCTCAAGCGTCCATAAGCGACGGTACGAGTAACTGTTTACTATTATGTAGGCTGTCAGCTTATCAGCTATTATTCAGCAATAAATAAGTTGTAAATTTCTTTCTAAAGTTAACAAATACCTAGCCATTTAACTTTGGGAACAACGACAAATCATACAGCTAGTGATGTGAAATACGGCTTCAATTAATAAGTATCGATCTAGTGTTGGGACACGTCGATATTTATGGGTCCTCGTTAATCAGCCGTCAGAGTGATACTGAGTTATCGATACGATATTATTAGTTGTCCTTATCTATTAATAATCTTCATCTTGTAAGCGTTTAATATCGGTTGCAATGAATCATTTTGGAGACAGATATGTTGTATTTTCTTTCTATTTTTTTTCTGCAACCGTCCCTAAGACTGTTGAGTCGGGGCTAATTGTTCAACAATTTGTTCAATTCCAATTGATGTTAATATTTTTGCCTAAAAACTACTTTATATCCATATTTCTTTTTTATTGTCGTAGGACAGCAGATAAGCTGACAGCTCACTTAGAATTTAGCAGTTACCGTCGCCTATGAGTGTTTGTAACGCCAGTGGTATCGCGAACACGCTGCTGTCCCATAAGGGTACAGGAACTTGGGTCACTAATGCCGGAACACAGCACAATGTTACTATGGCGGCATACTTAAGACCAAAGGCGGTCATCATACAGACGGGTTTAGGGCCCGACTACGTGGGTTTTTGTCGCCTTTTACGACAGACCGACTCCAGCCGCAGAGGTTCGTATTCTTTCTCCGCTCCTGCACGGATAAAATATGTCATCAAAAACAAAACTTGTAAAAAAACCAAGTCTCGCCACTCAGTTCTTCTACCGAAAAAAGTAGGGAGATCCGCATGAAAACATAATGTATCTCCCAAGTAATAAATATTATATTAAATAAGATTATTTAGTGCGATTGCCAAGTAAATCAATTTTAATTTAAAGATTTTTGTTAATATTGATATGGTCACGATAAGATGTTGCTAGATTAGCTAATTACGTAATAACTTAAGTTCCCTTAAGTAGGGACTTATAAAGTAACCGACTTGGTATTACATGGATGTCACAACTTTTTACGGTAGAAGAATTGAGTTGCGAGTCTTGGTTTTTTTACAAGTTTTGTTTTTGATGGCATCTCATTTCTTTTTCTAGATATATACAGGGACACTGAAACTGCAAATATAAATTTGTAATCCTATACATTTATATGAGATTACAAAGTTATTTATGCAGTTAATGTATCTAGAAAACTAGAGCGAAATTACAAAATATTTTATTTTTTACATAATTTATACACTAAACGCTAATTGTATTCTAAATTTGAAGCTTCTATGTCTGCTAGAACTGCCTTAGAGTTTTGATAATATGATTCTTAAACTACGGGTTCAAATTGAATGAAATTTGAAATATACCGTGTTTATACAATGCCTGCTTGGTTACTGAAAATTAATGGTTCTAGCTTCCAGAACGTTATGCACAACGAAGGGGGTCGAAAATGGCCTGAACTGCTTCGAGAAAAGGATAGTACAGCCGTGTCGCTTTTTCGCTCGACTTAGTGGGGGCACTACCTTGTCCTCAGATAAAAGGATGTGAGATATTCATAAATTAATATTCAGAGTGCATCATCTTAGCGCTCATAGAATCAGGCCGCCACTCGCATACCGGCCGAACTTTTTCTCACCGCAGTTTTTCTTGGTTCATGTGTATTTTACAATATAATTGCAACGTGCCGAGGTATATGTTTATGGAATATACAGTCAAACCTGGATAAGCGAGAGCTGAAGGGACCGCTATCTCTCTTTCTCTTATAGAGGTTTCTCGCTAACCCGAGTTTCTAGCTTACAGAGTTACAGAAGGAGCCTGTCTCACTAATCTATACTTTACTATTATATAGGTAAAGAGGAAAGATTTGATTGTTTGTTTGTTTGCATTGAATAGGCTCCGAAACTACTGACCTGATTTAAAAATTCTTTCACTGTTGGGAAGCTAAACTACCCCGGGTGACATAGGCTATATTATATTTTCAAAAAAATTAGGGATCCTTACTAAAACTCCAATAATGTAACCCAAGGTGTAAAAAAATTACCTAAAATATTATTTAAATCGCGTGCGCTGCGAAAACCATTGATGATAGAATAAAATAATGTATAACAACTTTGCAGAACACATCATTATTTATAAAAAGTGTCGCGACAGCATATATCTAACTATTATAGTTATGCCACAATAAGTGTTCTTTTATTTTAAAAATTTAATTGAAATGCCGCCCATAGAAAAGGCTCTTTATTTATATCTTGGTATTAATCCTTATCAAAATAAATTACTTCATATTCAAAACTACTTCAATACCTTTATATAACTTTTTGAATTATTCAATTCGGATATTCCATTCGAAAGATATCACCAGTTTAAAAATGTAAGTATTAGAAAAATGTTGCGTGATAGCCGCTCACTCTATTCGGCTAGCTAGGCAGCACCTTATGCAATGTAGGCGTGCGTCACTGGGGTTTTTACAAAAATTAGAAAAAAAAATACTTTTTAAAAAATAACGAATAATAAATAAAAAATAATAACAAAAAAAATCATTAAAATTTCTTTATAATTATATTTTTTTTTGTAACCTGGCGCAAATAGAAGGGTTTATGTGTGTGTATATAATTTTTAATTTTGAAATGTTTGTTAAATACCCGTGCGAAGCTGGGGCGGGCCGCTAGTAGTCTATAAAAATATGGCAAATATGACGTAATTAGAAACAAAATAAGTGTATGTATTACATGTTTTTTGAAATAATACCTGAACATAAATATTTAATCTAAATAATATTATACCTTACAACATTTACGTAAAAAAATCTGTTAATTTCTTTTGTGATTATGTTTTTAAATTGTGTGTGTTTTTCAAGTTCATAAATTTTATCAAATATGGTTTGATCAACTGCCGCATATTCATGAAATTAGTGAAGTGTCTCCAATGCCCTTAAAGTTTCTCGTTTTGTTGGAATAATATTACTTAAAGACAACACGCTGAGTTTTCCTTTGGACATGATGAGTAAGTACAGGAACTTTCTTCGCAACGGCTGTTTATGAACGACTGTAATAAGCTTGAGAAATAAGTCGATAGACACATTTGGGTTTTTGAATAGAATGAGTTCCTCGTCATTTGGTCATTCGAATAGATACAATGCAAGTTCCTAAAACTATAGAAAACAATAACAGACGCACATTTGGTTTGAATTAAGGTCCCTTGAAATTTAAGAATGAGTCATAAATAGCAAAAGCTAAACGCGTTTAACTGTCGCTTATAGAGGTAAAGATAAGTATCAATCTCACTTATAGAGGTTCATGCTTGAAATATGACTGTTAGCACAGGTTTATATGTCTCACTTATAGAGGTTTTAGGAGGGTAAAATGACGGGACCTGGTAAATACTCTCATTAATAGAGTTTTCTCGCTTACCCAGTTCTCACTTACCCAGGTTTGACTGTATATAAAATCATAGAGAGACTACAATTTACATAAAAAGTTAGGTGCATCATGCTACGCTGCTACGCAAGTTTATATCCTTGTAGCTAATGCTACGCGAACGATATTGTGTAACACGTTATGTGTAGCATCGTAGTCAATACTACGACGACAACAAACAGCTTCTTTCAATTTGCTTTTAGATAAGTTTAAGTCTAGATTAGTAGTTATATAAGTATGAAAAATATTAATTGAAAATTAAAATAGAACAATGCTGTCATGAACGTAAACAAATAGAACATTATTCAGAAATCGAAACACAACGTCATCTTCTAGATGTGAACGTAACCTAGATATAAAACTATGTAAGAGGGCTGTTTCTATTATTTAACTTATACCGCCATCTATTAAGAATTTCATTATTGTTTGACGACCTCCTGGCGCAATGGTAAGTGTTCGATTCCCGTCCAGCGTCTGGGTGTTTATGTATAATATGTATTTATTTACAAAAAAGTATACATGTAACTAGTATATCAGTTGTCTAGTACCCATAATACAAGTGTTATGCAACTTAGTTTTGAACTAGATAGCGTTGTGTGAAATGTCTCAATTTATTTATTTATTTATTGTTATATAATAAACACTTAATTTAGCAGACGCTGATGGCTAATTTAACAATAAGCAAACAAGCAGGATGTTTGTGACGCCAGGGACATAGCTAATTTGCTGTCACCCACGTATGGAAATTGGAACCTGGGTCACTTAAGTCAGAATAAAACACAATATTATTATGGCGTCAAATTTAAAGACTAGACTTGATAGTCATACTTATGAGTTTGAAATCTTACCACCTAGTTAAGGTTGTTGTTTTTTCGACTTTTACGATGGGCTGCTCCTAGCTGCAGGGATCGGTATTCTTACTCAGCTTCTGCACGGAGAAGTAACGAGATAACTAATATTCGGTTTCTTTAACTCAATTTATTTATCAACGCAA
The DNA here is from genome assembly GCA_963693495.1 of Malacosoma neustria. Taxonomy (NCBI): domain Eukaryota; kingdom Metazoa; phylum Arthropoda; class Insecta; order Lepidoptera; family Lasiocampidae; genus Malacosoma; species Malacosoma neustria. The sequence continues at coordinate 9,045,887 of OY856397.1, forward strand.
AATTAGTAGATATAATCTTTTATACGGCTGTGAAGCGTGGCCGGTGTTAGAGCGACACAAGCAAGAGCTGCGTGTCACGGAGATGAATATGCTGCGGTGGATGTGTGGAGTGACGCGGAAGGACCGCGTTAGGAACTCCCGCATTCGCGGCAGTCTTCATGTCCGTGACATTGCGGATAAATTACAAGAGTGTCGGTTCCGTTGGTACGGCCACGTTTTACGGCAACCGGATGCTTACGTGGGTAACAAATGTCTGGCCATGCCGCCTCCGCCGGGCCCCGGCAGGAGGGGTAACCCAAAAAGTGCTGGCTTGACGTCGTAAAGGGTGATATGCGTGCCAATGGGCTCACTACCAGGGATGCTGAAGACCGTGCGAAGTGGAGAAGAAAAAGTCGGAAAGCGGACCCCGGGCGCCGAAGCGAGAGTTTGGGCTGCAACCGGGATACAACGCAAAGATGATGATGATGAATCTTAATATATAAGCGAAATACCAATCATAATGAGATCTCTAAAACTATACATCCGATTGACTTGAAATTTAGTATAGTTACTTATTTAGAGATATAGACGCTCACTAAGAATGAATTTTACGGAAATGAAAGAAAGAAATAAGAAATAAGTTTATTTTAGTACAATACACACATACGCACATACAATATTTAAAAACTACTAAAAATAAGTGTATGTCCTAAAAAGGATCTAGCTGAGCATGTATGTTAGTCTATACTGACTAACGCTGATCTTCCGCTAAACTCAAAAGTGAAGTCACGACAGAAGAACACCACCCAATTTAAATAATAATAAATAAATAATAATGCACTAATAAATACATAGAAATATAAATAAATAACATAAATATTAATAGAAAACTCAATCATGTCCAAAAGGTTTTTTTTTGTAATTTATATGGTATGTTTCACCATACGTTTGCTGGGTCAGCTAGCTTGTAATGTATAAAAAAAAATTAAATAAAGTAGACCTTTATAACTCAATGATAGTTTCAATGTAAAGAAAAAAAAAAAACACCAAGATGCAATTAATTTATACTTAGTAATTCCTTAGTTTCTTCATAATTTACGGTTAAGAGCCACGATTTCAATTTAGATTTTAACATTCTGCTATTGTACCCATTGTATGTTATGTTTGTTGGAATATTGTATATCTGTGTCTATATTATCTATTTATTCATATATAACGTATGTTATCTAGTAATTTATTTTGTGCAATAATTTATAACATGTATTTATTTATATATGCCTTATGTACACCTTAGCAAAAGCTTACAATTTTATGCACTCAATACCGGTTGTAATTGAGTGCATACAATTTTTATTTTTATATAGCTTTTATGGCTTTATCTAGAAGAAATCGCCAAATATACTATTATTAGTATGATTTTTGAGTTCAATATATTTAATTCTATTGAAACCAATAATTTAGATAAAAAGTATCGTAATTATTAAGTTGGACGAAATTACAGATAATTCTGAAATTTCATCAAAATTAGTTCATTAGTTTCGAAGTATCATGTAAAGTATTATGCTATGGGATTCATAAAACTGACCGAACCAGTCTTGAATACTCATTAAGCAATGTATTATCGTTACATACCTCATAATATTTAACCTTTTCTGATCTAAATATACATTTTAATACCTTTAATTACAGATATCTGGCAACTCGTTCAGCCATTGTGGCTCTAATGAGTTTTCAAACAATCAAGCGATATCGCCTACTTAAAACGTGGGAGAGGTTTTGTTCGCACTCCTATTGTTTTAAATAGGCAATTCAGTTTGTTGGGTTAGGATAATTTACCGCATCATTGTGCCTTTATTGTTATTTTAATTTTGAAATTATACTTTTTTACGCATTTGGGAAATAGAAGAATAATATATGATTTATACAAAGAACAGGAAACCATAATAGGAATAAGAGAAACTAAAGGTACTGCACGGATCTGGCGAGGGGTACGCCAGGGATTTCTACTATCACCAATACATTCAATATATTTATAGAATGCGCAATAAAAAAACTAACAGAATCGCATAGTGGGGGTCAGAGTACAAGCGAAAACTATAAAATTTATACGCTTTTCTGAAGATATCGCCGTACTAGCATCCGCTGGAATCTTACAACTCAGAACTACATTCTACAGACACTATATATTTTAACAGAAATGGATACAATATTTTCACAGTTTGGTTTGGAAATCAACATTAATGAAAAAAAAAAACCACTGTAGTTTTAAAGAAAAGCGCATATAACCCTCAATAATAATACAATAGAACAAGTAATATTATTATTAATAATAAAGTTTTTATCCGTGCAGGGGCGGAGAAAGAATACTAACCTCTGCGGCCGGGGTCGACCTGTTGTAAAAGGCGACAAAACAACTCACCCTAGCTACGTGGTAGGGCCTCAAGCCCATCTGGAAGGCGACCACCTTTGGTCTTAAGTATGGCGCCATAATAACCTTGTGTTGTGTTCCAGCATTAGTAACTTAAGTTCCTGTACTCTTATGCGACAGCAGCGTGTTCGCGATGCCACTGGCATTGCAAACACTCATAGGCGACGGTAACTGCTAAATGCTAAGTGGGCCGTCAGCCTGTCTGTTGTCCTACAGCAATAAAAAAAAGTAAAATCATTTTAATATTTGAAAAATCTAATTACAAGTGACTCCAGATGTGCATCTGATATTGTAGCGAGAATAGCAATGGCGAAATATAATTCAACAATAAGAGACATCTGTTAAGCGCTAAAGTATCAAGTCGTGTTTGCAAAAAAATAATTAAGGTGTACATCTGGAGCAATGCGTTGTATGGATGCGACAAGTGGACCTTGACACAAAGGGACAGGGAAAGGCTAGAAGCATTTGAGATGTGGTGTTGAAAAATGCTGAGGATAAGCTAGACGGAGAAAAAGGCCAACAAGCAGCTTCTTACATGGCGAAAGAGAAAAAGAACATCTTGAGAATTATTGAGGACAGAAGAGGACAGATGGTGGGACACTTGATAGGACACGATGATCTAATCAACACCTATAAAGAAGGGAGAATTGAAGTAATGTGGAAAAGAGGACATTTACGGAGCAAGTAAAGATTGGATGTCGTGTAGTATCAAGAAGTCAAGGAAAAGGCGCTTTTTATTGTTCAAGGACAGCAGGCAGGTTGACGGCCCGCTTAGAATTTAGCAGTTACCATCGCCTATGGGTGTTTGCAACGCCGTGCCATCGCGAACACGCTGCTGTCCCATAAGAGTCCAGGAATTTGTATCTCTAATGCCGGAACACAACACAAGGTTATTATGGCCGCTTACTCAAGACCAAAGGTGGTCGCCATCCAGATGGGCTTGGGCCTACCACGTAGCTAGGGTGGGTTGTTTTGTCGCCTTTTAGGACAGGCCGACCCGATTCTTTCTCCGCCTCTGCACGGATAATGATTTTTGGTATTTATTTTTTTCATTTTACAAACAAAAAGTTATAATATACGGGATAAAATCAAAAAAGTTTACTTTAAAGTATACACCTTTTTTAAATCTTGTTTTAGTCAGATATTTTCTGATAAATATTGCAACTTTTAACAAACTTTTGTCCCAGAAGCACATTGTTTTATGATACCTAATTAAAATTTATAAAATAAGTGTAAATATGTTCTATTGTAGAAACTCTGCGAATATTGAGTTTCTTTAAACAACTCACAATATATTCAGTGACTAATTACAACACTTTTAGACATTGTTTTGAGTCTGCCTATATGTAATCGAAACCTTTTGTTACCGTCCTTATAAGTATCATCTTATGTATGCTTATATATAAGATATTATTTACTGAAGATTTATTGTACACTAGCTGTGCCCGTGACTCCATCCGCGTGGAATAGTGACTTTGGGCAGAATTTTTTGTGGATATATCTTATGGTTTATTTTGGATTACAAACCTTATAAACCCTAAAATATAAATAAATGAAATATGCAGTCAGTGTTATCGAATGCAACTACGGTACACCATGCGCCTCCGGAATACGGGCGTTCGAACTTACATAGTCCTGCTTAAGCTGAACCCTATTTCATGTGATTGAAAATATAAATCTGAGGTCAACTTAAATTGGATTATAAAATTACCGAAACTTATCATTTTTAACAAAAACTATTTTTTTTCTAAAATAAAAATAGCTTAAGTTTCTCCTTGTTACATCAGCTATCTGCCAGTGAAAGTCCCGTCAAAATCAGTGCAGCCATTTCAGAGATTAGCCGGAACAAACAGACAGACAGACAAAAATAGTAAAAAATGTTGTTTTGGTATATGTACCGTGTATGCGTCCGAATGCACTTAGTGAAAAGCGGTTATTTTAATATTACAAACAGACACTCCAATTTTGTTTATTTCTTTATTTGGATATGGCAGAAGAAACATGAAAGCAGAATAAATGCAGTTGAGATGAGAGCGTTAAGAAGTATGATAGGAGTCAAACTGAGTGACAGGATAAGAAATAGTGAGGTAAGGAAACGTTGTGGTCTGAAAGAAGATGTAGTGACAAAAATTGAGAAAGGTATGCTGAGATGGTTTGGCCATGTCGAGAGAATGAATGAAGAACGATTGACGAAAAAAGTGTATAAGGCGAGTGTGAATGGAAGTGTTGGAAGGGGTAGACCTAGGCGGACGTTTCAAGACCAGATCAGGGACGTCTTGAAAAAAGGCCAGGTCAAGAGTACCCTAAACCGAAGAGCATGTATGAAGGGAATAATGAAAGTGGACGAAGCGAAACAAATATGTAAGGATCGTAGCAAGTGGAAAGAAGTGGTCTCTGCCTACCCCTACGGGAAAGGTCTTTTAGTAAAATTTAGTTTGTTTCATTTGTAGCTCTAAATAAATGTACTTATCTTATTTATTCTTTTAAATTTTACCCAAATAAATGTGGAAAAGCATTATCTTAGAAACTACAAAAGTGCAGTTTTATGTAAAACACTAGTGTAAAGTTAAACGATAATACGATCTTAAAGAACAAATTTTATATAATTTGATCCCCAAATTTTACTGTGCCAACGTGAAATGCGCACCGGCAGTTATCTAAAACGCCCGGGGCCGGCAACTTTGCCGATTGCCCGCTTCCAAACTTTATCTGCGACGTTACTTTTATTTTGATAGAAGAAATTTCTAATGGTGACATTTTTAGTATATAAGAAAAAAATATAATATACAAGAAACCTCCATGGCGTTGTTGCTAACACACTTCGGTGCGCTTGCACATGTCACGGTTTCGATTCCCGTCTCGCATCTGGGTGTTTATGTACAATACGTAATTATTTATAAAATAATAAAATTTGTAATTTATTAGTTTTTTTTTGGTCTCGGGGAAAAACCTCTCTTGACGGGTTCCCCCGGCCCGGGGGGACCGAGGGATATGTGGGACTTCAGGAAAGATGTTCGAACATCCGACTACCCACTAAAAAACCCCGCTGTTCTCCTATCGCTTACGCCCGGGCCTACAGATATATGGCTTGCCGATCTAGTGGCCCGGGCCGGCGCCGGCCCGCCCTTTGTCTTAAGGCAGGCCCCTTCTTAAGTGTTGGCGCCAGGGGGTCAGGTTTTCGTCCCCCTGGCGCTCTCCTGTAATAACTCTAGAGTTATTACAGGAAAGCGCCAACTCCTAGGAGTTGAGGGGGGCCGCGGAATAGCACGCAGCCCTCACCCTTGCGGCAATAGTGCGGGCGGCGGGTCCTCCCCCGAGGGGCCGCCCGCGGCCGCTTTTTACGGCGGCCGGAAGTCGTTAGTAGCCCTCCGGCGCCGTTGACGTGGCCTGCGTTGGCGAGAGGGGAGTGTGGTGGTTGACTCCCACCCCCGCTCCGCCGCCTCCTTTGCGGACATGACTGCCTCGCAGAAGGAGGCGACGGCTGTCCATGTATAGTTTATCAGTAGTCTAATACCCATAAATGCTATGGTACTCACTTTGGAACTAGATGGCGCTGTGTGAATTGTGCCAATATATTTATTTATTATTATTTATTAAAGAATTACAGTAATAAAATACTTTTAAAATAATTTTTTTAATGCTGTAGGACAGCAGGCAGGCTGACGGACCGCTTAGAATTTAGCAGTTACCGTCGCTTATGGGCGTTTGCAACGCCAGTGGCATCGCTAACACGCTGCTGTCCCATAAGAGTACAGATCTTAGGTTACTTATGCCGGAACACAACACAAGGTTATTATAGCGGCATACTTAAGACCAAAGGTGGTCGCCATCCAGACGGGCTTAGGGCCCTACAACGTAGCTAGGGTGGGTTGTTTTGTCGCCTTTTACGATAGGCTGACCCCGGCCACAGAGGTTAGTATTCTTTCTTCACCCCTGCACGGATGAAGAAGCCTGCCTACTGTTCCTCAGCAATAAAAAAAGTGTATAAGTTCTCTAATAATTATAACACAAGCACGCCGTTTACTTGAGGACTAGATGGCGCTTTGTGAATTGTTACAATGTTTTTACTTATATAAAAGTACTAGCTGACCCGGCAAACGTTGTTCTGCCATATAAATAATAAAATGTCAAAAAATTAAAAAAAAATTTAGGGGTGGACTACCCCTAACATTTAGGGGGATGAAAAATAGATGTTGGCCGATTCTCATAGATACCGGATAAGCACAAAAAATTTCATCAAAATCGGTCAAGCCGTTTCGGAGGAGTATGGCAACGAAAACTGTGACACGAGAATTTTATATATTAGATATAATAGGGATTATTCTCATCACGTCGTCGTGGGTTGATATCATAATGATGAAAGCAAAATTCCTGGTCATAATCGAGTACATTGAGCGGAAGTGTCTCCGGGGAACTGAAACAATATGCAATTACTTGTGTATAAAGCCTCAGATTAATTTCCCTTTTCATCGTCTGATTTCAAAAGGTACGGAAGCATGTGACTATTGATGTGGTAATTTATTTCGTTAGTTTAAAAATAACGAATTGTAATGTGGAGTTTTTTTTTAATGCTGTAGGACAGCAGACAGGCTAACGGCCCGCTTAGAATTAAGCAGTTACCATCGCCTATGGATGTTTGCAACGCCAGTGGAATCGCGAACACGCTGCTATCCCATAAGGGTACAGGAACTTGAATCACTAATGCCGGCACACAACACAAGGTTATTATGGCGGCATACTTAAGACCAAAGGCGGTCGCTACCCAGGCAGGCTTGAGGCCCTACCACGCAGTTATTTTCGCAGGGTGGGTTGTTTTGTCGCCTTTTACGACAGGCCGACCCCGGCCGCAGAGGTTAGTATTCTTTCTCCGCCTCTACACGGATAATTGATTGACACTGTTGAAAAAGAGTTAGAGTAGTTGACTGTATGAGAATGAGAAAGAAAAGGAGTAATAATGGATATTCCCGATACCTTGTAGTTGCGACTTCACAATGACTTCGATTCCACCCCTTTCCGATTCGGTTCAGGTGTACTTTCAGAGCCACTGTTGTTCCGTACTAGCTAGATGTGACAAATTTGAACACGGTACACCAATGTTTTGGCACATCCAATAAAACTAAATTCGAATCTGAAGAAGAATCTGAAGTCAATTGTGCATGACGCAGAGGTCGAACGTCGACCGACCACGCTTGCTTTTACTTCATGCAAGAGTGAGGGTAGTTAATAAAATTATTAGGCTTTTATGCCATGATCGAACACATGACGATTATTATTATTATTGACGGATACACAGAACAGAATAAACAATAAATATCGCATAAATAATTTTGACATCAATTGCGACGTCAAGGCACGCATTGCTGCTGCATGGGCCAAATGGCGTGAGGTAACTGGTGTCATTCGTGACCCCAAGATGCCGGTAAAGTTGAAGGGACAGGTCTATAAGACCATCATTAGGCCTGTCCTTTTATACGGCTGTGAAGCGTGGCCGGTGTTAGAGCGACACAAGCAGGAACTGCGTGTCACGGAGATGAATATGCTGCGGTGGATGTGTGAAATAACGCGGGAACACATCCATAGGAACTCCCGCATTCGCGGCAGCCTTCATGTCCGTGACATTGCGGATAAATTGCAGGAGTGTCGGCTCCGATGGTACGGCCACGTTTTACGGCAACCGGATGCTTACGTGGGAAACAAATGTCTGGCCATGCCGCTTCCGCCGGGCCCCGGCAGGAGGGGTAGACCCAAAAAGTGCTGGCTTGACGTCGTAAAGGGTGATATGCGTGCCAATGGTCTCACTACCAGGGATGCTGAAGACCGTGCGAAGTGGAGAAGAAAAAGTCGGAAAGCGGACCCCGGGCGCCGAAGCGAGAGTTTGGGCTGCAACCGGGATTCATCGCTGAGATGATGATGATTGCATAAATAATTTTATCTCTATGAAACCACTAACGTCTGGTGGTCCCAGAGCGGATCGCCTGCAAGAAGTGTAATCGCTATCCACGATAAGGGACGCAAATGTCAAGTATTTGTAAGGTTTAGAAGCCACGTCCAGCAGTGAATGTGTGTGCTCCTCGAGGCTTTTATGACATAGCTGACTGTGTGGATACTTAGTCTGGTATGGGCTGTACTAGCTTCGGTCTCACAAAATTTGTACATGATGCCAATAGTTATGTTTTCACAATGCAGGGGTTGAATAAGAATTGTAATACCTGCGGCCAGGGTCGGCCTGTTGAAAAAACAAAATAACCTTAGCTACGGGTTAGGGCCCCAAGCCCGTCTAGCTATCTATGAGACAGCGGCGTGTTCGCGGTGCCCCTAGCGTCGCAAATATCCATAGGCGACGGTAACTACTTACTATTAAGTGAGCGGACAGCTTATCTACTATTTCTTAGCAATAAAAGAACAGTTTGTTCTGATTTGGGTGCATGTATCCTTCAATTGTGTATTAAAAAAAAACGTTATTATTATAAATTACCACCTCCAATAAAATATAACATTCATGTTTCCATGAAAAGACGTTTAGAATATAGCAGTTGTCAGTGACATCGTCCCACTTCCGGCGGAACGTGAGCTCCTGTCTACTCCATTGGGCTATCGGGATATTTATGCCCATTGTTAGAGCTTTGTATAGGCATTCTTGGGAGTTTTAACAAGAATCTTGTAATTTGGATGCTCATTTTGAGTGATGACGTGGGTGGGAGGTATCTAAGGCTTTTATTTTCACGGTATGGTGGGTAGGTATTAGGTGACGTATTAAAGAATAACAAATAACTCACGTCCATATTCATAGCTAAAAGAACTCAGATAAAGCAAAAATATGAGTTGTATCAATATACTGAGCTATTTTTTTCTTAAATATTTCAAGTTGGAAATGCCGTATGAAACTTAATATCTTTTTCATCGCAGATTCATCTGGCTCGAAGGACCTTTGTGGGGCTTATCCGGGTTTATCCGGTTATAGGAGCCGGTTCTAACCGATTCTGTAGGATTTAGTAAAAAAATATTGAATATAATATCTTGTTGATGTATGCGATAGTTGATCATTGTATTGTTGAGAGGTTGCGTTGTCTGACTGTAGCTATTGATACAACTTGTTAACAAACTCCGAAACAACGTGGATGTTTTATTCCACACATAGAAAACATTTTTTAGGCCTTTTTACGTAACAAGTATTATACCTACCTATCTACCTTTTGTTTATTTTTATCCCGTGGGAGAACCGCTGAATTAAGCTACTCAAAAAAAAAATAAAGAATTAAAATCAAATCTAAATGCTTGGGTTTCTAACAAGCAGTTGTACCTTGAAGAAAAATGATCATAGAGAAAATTCAAGCACCATTCCTTGTGTCTAAGTATGACCTTATGTTGTATAAGTTTGAGTTTCTTTACGCGGACAGCAGCGTGTTAGCGACGCGTCACAAACACCTATGGGCGACGGTAACTGCTGGCAATTAATTGAGCCGTCAATCTATCAGCTCCTCACCTCAGCAAAAAAGTCCAAGCACCGTACCATAAATTAGTAGGTTGATTGTCATCTGCACTATTTGATTAGAAGCCTTACAGGATATTCAAATTTAAGAGAGATGTAGTTTACATAAACATCATGGGCATCATAATTAATTGACTTCTACCCTCGAGTCCCAAAAAATAAAACTCGTAGCAGATTTTTATTTTATCCGTGCAGGGACGGAGAAAGAATACTAACCTCTGCGGCCGGGGTCGGCCTGTCGTAAAAGGCGACAAAACAACCCACTCTAGCTACGTGGTAGGGTCCCAAGCCCGTCTGGATGGCGACCACCTTTGGTCTTAAGTATGCCACCATAATAACCTTGTGTTGTGTTCCGGCATTAGAGACCCAAGTTCCTGTACCCTTATGAGACAGCAGCGTGTTCGCGATGCCTCTGACATTGCAAACACCTATAGGCGATGGTAACTACTAAATTCTAAGCGGGCCGTTAGCCTGTCTGCTGTCCCACAGTAATAAAAAAAGATTAACTTGAACATAATAGTCTTGGTAGGACCTCGTACAGCCATATAAACAGAGGCAAAAGTCAGCTGGTGAAACGGTTAAGATAAAATGAAAATCGTTTAAAATTGTGCCAAACGAACCAATATCAAACTCTCAACCCCTGAAAACGTAATAAGCGAATGGACCTCGGCGGTGGGGTGGGACTTTCATCAAATATCGAGAGGGGGAGAAATCTGCAAAAGATAAAAAACTAATTTATTGACGACCTCCGTTGTGTAACGGTTAACGTACTTCTATACGCTTGCGGAGTTCGCGGGTTCGATTCCCGTCTCTCGCCTGGGTGTTTATGTTTAAAATGTATTTATTACCAAAAAAAGAGTATATAAGTATATCAGTTGTCTAGTACCCAGAAACAAAGTGACATGCCACTTTAGTACTAGATGCCGTTATGTGAATTATCTCAGCACATTTATTTCTCCAATTACATATGAATTAAGCTCAGTTTTTGTCAAAATTTGTGTTATATTTGATTTAAAAAAATCCCTGCACTAAATAAAAAGACGTTCATAGGCTATTTTATTACACCTTGAGTGTACAATTTTTTTAATTAAATTAAATTTCACCAAAAGTTATAAAGGTGAAACTTAATTTTTTTTATTGCTGTAGGACAGCAGACAGGCTGACGGCCCGCTTAGAATTTAACAGTTACTGTCGCCTATGGGTGTTTGCAACGCCAGGAGCATCGCGAACACGTTGCTGTCCCATAAGGGTACAGGAACTTGGGTCACTAATGCCGGAACACAACACAAGGTTATTATGGCGGCATACTTAGGACCGAAGGTGGTCGCCATCCAAACGGGCTTAAGGCCCTACCACGTAGCTAGGGTGGGTTGTTTTGTCGGCTTTTACGACAGGCCGACCCCGGCCGCAGAGGTTAGTATTCTTTCTCCGCCCCTGCACGGATTAAATACCAGAAACTTACAGATATATTATTGAACCGGCATGAAAGATTTGGTTGTCTTACAATCGTAAGCACTCCTAAGAGACCCTTTTCTCCGTGCAGCGGTGGAGTAAGAATACTAACCTCAGTGGCCGGGGTCAACCTGTCGTAAAAGGCGACAAAACAACCCTAGCTACGTGGTAAGCCCAAGCCCTTCTGGACGGCAATCACCCTCGGTCTTAAGTATGCCGCCATAATAACTCTGCGTTGTGTTCGTTACCCAAGTTCTTATAACCCTATGGGACAGCATCGTGTTAACGGTGTCTCTAACGTCGCAAATATCCATGGGCAACGGTATACTTAATATTAAGTGGACCGTCAGCCTCTCTGCTGTTCCTCAACAATAAAGCTCTCTAGCTCTTTGCTTATTCCAAACACCAGCTAGAACATATGGTTTATGTTATTGCATCATATTTTGGTTACTTTTCCTAGGAACTCTTTCCCATATGCATTTTTTATCAACCCCGCAAAATATGTTAAAAATCGCTCCACCCCAAACGGCGGCCGTTAATTCGGCGAACAAACGTTTCGCTTTATCGTTTTTATATGATAGTAATTAAATTTTATATCCCATCTAGTGTTGTTCCGATTGATAAATCGATCAAGTCATTTAAGTCACAGGCTTGAATGACTGATGGTATATCAGTTGTCTAGTACCCAAAACACAAGTGCTATGCAACTTAATTTAGGACTAGATAGTATATTTATTAATTTTATTTAATTATGTGTAAATATATTCTCAAAGTTTTAAAACATTTAATGCTAGTTTCCTTTAAAAATCCCAAAAAATCATCTCTTTTTAGGTGCTCACACTAGATGCCCCTTAAATATGTTTCAAAATCTAATTTTACTCGAATGACTACTTTTCCTGCTCTTATCCACATTGTACGAGGTCGGCATAACATGTTATCTCCTTCCACTTTCCTCTGTTAGCTGTCATCTCAACATTCAGGAATTTTATGCAATACATCCATCTTTGGTCTTTTCCTGCTTTGATATCTATCCAACTTATTTCTAGAATTTTTTTTATTGATGCAGGACAGCAGACAGGCTGAGGGCGCCAGCGCCAAGCAAACGTCAGTGGCATCACGAACACGCTGCTGCCCAATAAGGATAAAGAATATTGGCTCACTACTATACCGGCACGCTATGATGGCCGTTTTGACGTTTGTCCACTCCATGAAGTTTCGTATCAATTAGTAATTACATTTGGAGGAGCAAATTGCTGTTCTTTATTGTCAATAGCGACGTGCATGTAGTGGACAAACGTTAAAACGGCCATCATAGCGTATCAGTAGCATAATACCGAAACACAACACAAAGTTACTATGGCGGCATACTTAAGACCAAAGGTGGTCGCCATCCAGACGAGCTTGGGGCTCTACTTCGTAGCTAGAGGGGGTTGTTTTGTCGTCTTTTACGACAGGCCGACCCTGGCCGCAAAGGTCAGTATTCTATCTCTACCCCTATATGCATAAATTTTCTTTGTTTGCATTACTTTCTTTTTTCTATTTCTTTTGTATACAACTAAACCATAGTCGTCTTTTTACTCTCGCTAGTATAAGCTTTTGAGAGTAAATGAGACGACTATGAATGTGCCTTATGTCGTATGAACGAGCCAACATTACTCCACAAATGAGTTATGTAAGCAATTCAAGTGAGAATAAAAAAGTACATCACTAGTCTGAGGAAGGTCGGTCGTATCGCCAAATCGAACCCAAGACTTAATTTTATTGTTTTGACTACGTAAAGTGCTTTTAACTAAATGGAACTTTTTTTCTTTCTGACATTCTGGATTAATGATCCGGAAGATGGAGCAAGTTGGCAGAGACACGTCTCCTAAGGTGCTCGGGGTGAAGACGGAATTTCCACCAAAGTCGCAAAATATATGTTCAGTTTTGGTTCTACTTATCTCCAACGCAACACCCTCCAATCTCTCCTGCCATTTAGCCAATCTGCTCTAAACCTCGTGAGCATTTTCTTCAACCAGCATAATGTCACAAGTAATCGTAGCATATATATAAATACCATTGTTTTTAAATGTATAAATAACCATAGAACAAATACTTGATATAATAAATAATAAAAATATATTGTAAGACAACCTCATATATGATAAGATTTTTTTTAAGGGAGGGGAAATCCTCATGGACTACCTCCGCCTGGGGAAAGGCGGAGGGGCGTGCCGGGCTCTTACCGGCTAAAACCACCACCCCGGTGTCTCCTCACACGTGCGCGCGGGGCCGCGGGAATCCAAATTCTTCCGCAGCCCCGCACTAGTGCTGGCCCGGTCTGTTCGGGCCTCGTCTCCTGCACGGGGTAGTGAGGTGTTTAAATACCCCGTGCATCGCCTCAGAGGCGCGCGCCGATACCCGCGCGCGCCTCCACCTCGTGTCCATCGAATAGGGGGCGGGGAGTTCCCCAAGTCCCTCGCCCCTGGACCCATTCATGGGGGCCGGAAAAGGGTGTTGTTCGCCCTTCCCCTGCGCCCGGTGCGCCTTCTGCGGCCGGAGAAGGGAGTCGAGATCTTCCTCTCCCGTTCCCCAGTTTCCTTCTGCGACAGCACGTCCTCGCAGACACCACCGCGTCCCACGACACTGCGCTACCGACCATCCTCCGCACTACGGCCGGCAGCGACAGATCGCCTCCTACTTCATTTATGAGGACACGTCACTGCTCCTTTTAAGCTACACATTCGGCGAGCGTGTATTGCGCCGTATCCTCCCCGCAATGGACGCAGTGGTGGATATATGATAAGATAACTCAAGTTACCAGTTTTTTCACCAATATAATGTACTATTCCTTTCATGGTTTTGACTCTTCTGATTTCTGAGGCTTCCTTTCATGGAGGTCTCTTCTTTTTTCTTCTTTTTTTCTTTCTTTCACACCCCTTGACTATCATGGATTATAACTTTATTAAAATATATTTCACGAATAAAATAATTGCAAATAAATTATAGATCAGTCCGTTGGTAACGTTGAAAATGAGAATTTGGGTTGCTCAGGACTAGCAGTCAGGCTGACAGCTCATTTAATAGTAGAGGCCCGCCTTGAAACAAAGGGCGGGCCGGCGTCGGCCCGGGCCACGAGATCGGCAGGCCACATATCCGTAGGCTCGGGCGTAGGCGATAGGAGAACAGCGGGGTTTTTTAGTGGGTAGTCGGATGGCTGAACATCTTCCCCGGAGTCCCACATATCCCTCGGTCCCCCCCGGGCCGGGGGAACCCGTCAAGAGAGGTTTTCCCCGAGACAAAAAAAAAAGCTCATTTAATAGTAAACCATCGTATATAGATATTTGAAACGCTAGAGGCACCGCGAACACGGTGCTGTCCGCATAAAGATACTGGAACTTGGGTAACTCATGCCGGAACACAACACAAGGTTATTATGATGGCCTTATAAACCTAGGGTTGCCATCAAGATAGGCTTGGACCGCACCTAGCTAAGGTTATTTTTAAGACATTTTTATCCGTGCAGGGGCGGAGAAAGAATACTGACCTCTGCGGCCGGGGTCGGCCTGTCGTAAAAGGCGACAAAACAACCCTAGCTACGTGGTAGGGCCCCAAGCCCGTCTGGATGGCGACCACCTTTGGTCTTAAGTATGTCGCCATAATAACCATGTGTTGTGTTCCGGCATTAGTGACCCAAGTTCTTGTATCCTTATGGGACAGCAGCGTGTTCGTGATGCCACTGGCGTTGCAAACACCCATAGGCGACGGTAACTGCTAATTTCTAAGCGGGCCGCCAGCCTGTCTGCTGGCCTACAGTAATAAAAAAACACAAGCTCTGACACAAACAAGCTATCATAAAACAAACAGCCTGAAATACCAACATAGGCAGTGCAAGCATTGATTGTCATACGTGACAACAAGCCCCCGTCGAACTGAGACAATCAGCCCCAAAACACAAGATAAGAGAATGTTATGTTTATTAACAAACATTACCATATCAAACAACACTTTTGACATGTTTACTTAAAAAAATATCTGAAAATGCAAAAATTAAATATATTTACGAGGTTCGTCGACACTGATGCAAAAAAAATTACTTTTGGTGTGCGAAAAAAAAAATAACGTGCATCTCTCCATTATTACATCTCACACCGGACTGAGGTGTAAGGAAGGAGGTGTTCCCGCCCTGCTTATTTGAAGTCACATAACAGCTTCATTCGTTCATCACTTTTTCCGTTGCTTCTGTGACAACCTACCGGTGTGACAACCATACCTGATCTCCTCTATTCTTATCGCGCCCCTTCACGGAGAAATATTATTTGTTATAACATAGTCAAAGATCCAACAATATTAATACCACCATCATGCCATATACCTAAGAAAGTGTACCTAAAATTATATCATTATAATTAGATAGTTTGTTAAGGTGCGAAGTTGTGAGCGTGTATTATACCTATGCGTATAGTTTATCAATCGCAGTAGTTCCTCGTCGGCCTGTTCGTGTGGAGACGCGTTGCACATTATATTCATTAAAATAAATAATTCTAACCACTTTTACGCGTTATGATTTTCACGACCCAACATAGTTCTTAATTAAAAAAATATAAATATAAAATTCCAACACAAAAATAAATTTGTTATTAAGAAAGTCAATTAAGCTATAATATGTAACTGCTTTCTATTAAGAACGTTTTCAGCCTATTTGCTGTTCTATAGCAATAAAAAACACAGTAGACCTAAAAAAGTAAGAAAGTGAAAAAGTGACTTAAAAAAGTTTTATCAATAAACGAGGGTTCGGGTATCAGAAGCTCATTGCGCAGAGTATGGTCTTCAGAGAGATCGAAAATAGTTGAGTGCATCACAGAGACACATTTCGTCCCACGATTGCAGTATCACATAAGAGGGTAGTTCGTAAAGTCAAGAGGCGAAATCTTATCTACCCTCTTTGAACGATTCGAACGTTTAAGAAATATACTAGTACCTATTCTATAGTACCCATAACACAAACGATGCACGCCCGGCCACCAGATCACCGCGGCATTTCGCTACCGACCCACAGAGATTTAAATATACGGTCGACGTAGGAGATGAGTAACTAAGGTCGCAGAATCATCAAGCCACAGACAGGCCAATAGAAGCCACTGATGGCTAACAATAGCCGAGAGCCCACCAAGCCAAGATGGGCCAACGTAGAGCTGCGGTTAAGCTTAACCAATCATGTGGTCGTTACCACCAGGGGGTCGTTACCCTCTGAATTTGTGCCAGGGTAAAGAGTACTAACTCGAGGCCCCAAACCTTTTCAAGGAAATGGTGCTGGGAAGAAGACCCAGTTAGCATAAACGTTCTGCTTAATATAAGACTAGAAGTTGACATGCAAAAGCTTTTGTGCCACGGATGTAGTCTGTTAAATGTAATAAATAATAATAATAAAATGTTAATTACCAACAAATAAAATATTTACATATAAAGAAAACTAACGTCCAAACTAGGCCAAGCCTGTATCTTAGACGCTAGTAACTTCCCCAGTGACGAACTTATCTAGTATGTAATCCATACTAATCTATACAAATAAATAAAATTGGAGGGTCGGAGGGAACGGCTAGTTATAAATGTGAAAGTAACTGCCTGTCTGTTACATTTTCACTCCTAAACCGCTGAACTGAGTTTGATTAATTTCGGTGCGGTGATAGATTGGACCTTAGAGAAGGATATAGGTTACTTTTTTAATTTATATGGCATATGTTTAAATTATAGTCAACGAATACAACTTAGTCTACATAATACATTATTGTAAATAATGTATTATGTAATAATAATTTTTTTAAATTCAATTTAAAAAAATGATACTCAAGGAAAACTTTTTTAATAAAAAAATACAAACTAAAATGAAGCACGCTGTATATACTCGGGCCGCTGCTCAAAATCGGTTTGCTACCAGCGGCGCGAAAAATATGTACGGCAAGCGCACAACTACCTACTTAGTTCCAAGATTATTAAACGATTTACCAACAAATATAAGAGATAATATAACCCAAAAAAATATTAAAGCCTCACTTAAAAAATACTTTTTAGAGAAATTGTAATCTAAATTTACTCAGTCATTTGAACGTGCGTAGACTTAAGTTTCGATGGCATTGTACAAACCTTAGTGGTTTTTTGTGCTATTATTTTATTAAGCCAATGTAATAACTGTGAATTTGATAAATAAATTAAAAAAAAAAAATACCTAAGTTATAGGGTTTTTCTAATTTCATAGCTAGAAATATCACCAAGACGTTAAACTCAGTATTAACGTGAACATTGTTAACTTTATTCAAGAATAACAAAGATTCAGCAACTCTTATGAAATTTAAGAGTTTAAAATTCAAATAACTATTGTACTTAAAAGTTTTATATTCAAATTTCGTCTCAATTTTGAATTCAGCTTTGAATTTAAAATTATATCTACACTTAAATTTAAATAAGAATAACTCTGTCTGTCCGTCTATCTACGTTTTCAGGCCTAAATCGTTGAACCAGTTTTAATGAATTTTAGTATAGAGATAGATTGGACAATGGAGAAGGACATTATGTATATGACAGAACAATGTTTGTCGGGTCAGTTAGTATAAAATAATATATATATATATATATATATATATATATATATATATATATATATATATATATATATATATATATACAACAGACAATCTATGACGTTTGCCCAACGCGGGTTACGCGTACCAGGAATCCCGGCATGCAGGTATTCTCACGATGATTTCCTTCACCGTCAGTGCATACATGTTGAAGTTCTAAGACGTGTCGGTCAAACCCGCAAGTTGATGCAGACCATCAAAACCATCAGACACGAGTAGGCTGTCGGAACTGTTTCACCTCGCCAGGGACATAGCGAGGTTTTCAGCGCTGATGTCCAACCTTCATTAATTGGAAAGAAACACGAAGAAGAAGTTGGCACATATCACCGTGAGATTTTAACTCAGGAAATCTAGATTGTCTTCAAACGTAATATCACTAAGCTACTAACCTTGAAAATTATATGAGTACTGAATTATATTCAGGGTGCATTATCAGAGCAGGAGGCCCATGTATCTCTTTGCCATATATATATATATATATATATATATATATATATATATATATATATATATATATATATATATATATATATATATATATATATATATATATATATATATATATATATATATATATATATATATATATATATATAGTAATAGTGTGTACTTCCACGTTGAAGTTCTTAAAAGGAGATGGAGACTGTAGACTTATCCATGTCTTAATAACGTTAGGTCTAAGCTGATCTAACCGCGTAGAAATAAATCAAGTAAATAAGCACTTTTCCAGTCCTCCGTTAATATATTCACGATTGGCCCCACAATATATTCACAGCCAAATTAACCACCCCCTCCTCTTCACAGAGCATTTACATATGGAGGTGAAATATTTCTTATATCATAATATTATACTGCCGCAGAACAGCGAAATAGCTAACGGCTGGCCGTTACGTTACGTTACGTAAACAACGTTACGCAGTGTGATAAAATCCTCGTTTTGAACTCTGTTCATCCGTGCTCCAGATTCGCAAGCCACTCTTAGTCAAGATCTCGAAAGACGAAGTTGTGTTGCAGTTCTTTGATTTTACTCATTATTGTTTAGTCCAAATTAAGAAGAAAAAAAAGAAAGAGTTAGAGAAAGAGTTATTGGACATCAAATTAGTTTAAAAACAGAAACGTATTTGGTGGTTTGTTGTACAATACATAATAATCACGCCTCTTTCCCGTAGGGGTAGGCAGAGACCACTTCTTTCTACTTACTACGATCCTTACATACTTGTTTCGCTTTGTCCACTTTCATTATTCCCTTCATACATGCCGTTCGGTTTAGGGTACTCTTGACCTGGCCTTTTTTCAAGACGTCCCTGATCTGGTCTCAAAACGTCCGCCTTTTTTTTTTTTTTTGTTTTGGTCTCGGGGAAAAACCTCTCTTGACGGGTTCCCCCGGCCCGGGGGGACCGAGGGATATGTGGGACTCCGGGAAAGATGATTGGCCATCCGACTACCCACTAAAAAACCCCGCTGTTCTCCTATCGCCTACGCCCGGGCCCACGGATATATGGCCTGAAACGTCCGCCTAGGTCTACCTCTTCCAACACTTCCATTCACACTCGCTATTTACAGTGTTCCATTTACACTGTTTGTAACAATAGCAGTAAATAGAAAAAGAGTTTTCTTTTTGTACCACTCCATCTTTTCAACAGCAAATGATCACAACCAATCAAAACTAAAGTCCCGAAGTACCTAGAATCAGTGTCTCTATGTACACGGTAATTACCGTACATGCACCGTAATATTATTATAATTATCAATATTTGTTCGATCCTTGCATAAGGGTATTTGAAATTCCACCTCCTGATTTTTGTTACCTAACCTTACTCTTGGTGAGGTAAAATGGTAAAAGCGAGGGTGGGACGGAAACAACAATAGTAACGCGCAAACTATTAAACTGGTAGGATGGTCGACGTTCGACCTCCCTGGTTACTCCAAACTCTAATTGGCCGTGCCATTAAATCTGTGTGTTCAGTGTTGTGACTTTAGCTGGTGCCGTGCAACAGTTCCTCCGCGATCTGAACCGAACCGGCAAGGGGTGGAATCAAGCTCAGTGCGAATTTCTTTGCCCACTGCAAGGTATAGCGTCTCACTAGCCGCCGCTCGTATCCCATCCTCTCTCATAAAGTCCATTGCTCTCGAGCTATCCTTCTCATTCCTGTACGGTGCAATCTCGGTCCGTGACCGGCATCGTATAATATTAATTCATCACATACTGCGTAAAACAAATCTCAGTCAACTTAACATATTATTTCGTAATGGCAACACTGCTCTTAGTTGCTTGGAATCCCCGAATATAATCTACGTCCACATACACAGATAAAAAGTACCAAACCTTGGCAATCTATTTTCGACCTTATTCAAGCGCTCAGGAAGGAGTGAAATGTAATTATCAAAATTCTAAGTGTGATGAATGACGTTGTGTTTTCTACTAGTTACGCGTATAGAAATAGAAATCTAATGTTTCAAGCTTTTGTGTTTGAATAATCATAAATTATAAGTCGTAGAGGTTTTTCCGGTTTTATGTCTAATATTCGTTTTAGTATTGTGTGTGACTGAGTTGTGTTATTAGTAGCTTCATATGGGTTCAATGGAGAGTGGGATTCTGATAGGAATGAAAAGAAAAAAAATTGGAATAAAAAGGAATCGTTATAAACTAAATTTTCTACCTGTTGCAAGACAAATAAAATACATACACGATGTAACTGAAAAGACTGATGTATTTTGGCACAAGGTTTGTTAATTATTCCATATTTCAAGAAACTAACTAGTTTAATCGAAAGTAGTTTGGGCTAGTGCCTCCTACAGCACAATCGATAAGCCCCAGCAACACCAAATCCTAGGTAATTGTATTCCCTAAACCAAACACACGGTCTTTTTCTTCATCGTCATTAGTAATTATGTTATATTTATGCACATTAGGCGACACAGTGTCTTTAATACGTCATTATGGAATTCGAATCTATAGTCTTTTAGTAATCGAGTGTGATATTATTCGGCCACCACATATTTTATTTTGGCGGAAAGCGAAAGGTGCCTTTGCCCAGCTAAAACCTGTGTGGTATTCGAACGTGCTCACCCGGCGGATCAAGGTTTCCCTCTTCGATTTCATAGTGAAGTCTGTTTTGCTCTTCGGCTGCGAGACTTGGAAGGAGACAAAGGGTCTGACGAGCAAACTACAAGTGTTCGTCAACAAATGCCTGAGGTCCATCCTGCGCATAATTTGGCCGAACACTATCAGCAACGAGGATCTATGGAAGCGATGCCACCAAATTCCGATAAAGCAGGAAATCGCGCAACGGAAGTGGAAGTGGATAGGGCACACCCTTCGAAGACCAGAGGACAATACAGCCAGGGTCGCGTTCGCGTGGAGGCCGCATGGGAGCAGGCGACGGGGCCGGCCAGCGCACACGTGGCAGCGCACCATGGACGCCGAGCTGCGGGCGGTCGGGTTGAGTAGGAGGGACGCGGAGCAACAGGCGCAGGACAAGAGCGGATGGCGACGTCTCACGAAGGCCCTCTGTACCACTGGGGTACCATAGGACAACAACAACTACATATTTTATACATTACGATAAAAACGAGTTTTAAATAGTCAAGGGTAAATGGGGCTAAATTTTAATCCAAAAATGGATTACGATTGGTGACTCCACTTGATAGGTTACTCGAAGCCTTTCCTACGTCTCCCTCAAACCGATATCGGGTGAGATTTAATAGCTGCCCCTTGTAACAGTGAAAAATAGGTGTGCGATTACAATTAAACTTTTTTTAATTTTATTGGATGTTTTGTTCACTCGATTTTATATTAGTTGGGAAGATTATTTGGGGAGACATTATCCGTGCAGGGGTGGAGAAAGAATACTAACCACTGCGGCCGGGGTCGACCTGTCGTAAAAGCCGACAAAACCACCCACCCTAGCTACGTGGTAGGGCCTCAAGCCCGTCTGGATGGCGACCACCTTTGGTCCTAAGTATGCCGCCATAATAACCCTAAGTTGTGTTCCGACATTAGTGACCCAAGTTCCTGTACCTTTATGGGATAGCAGTGTGTTGCGATGCCACTAGGGTTCTTTTTACCGACTAGCGGCCATTATTGTTCTAGTTCCAGCGAAAAAGCAATGGTGGAGGTACGAGCACCGTAACTATGAAATCATAGAATCCAATATCAACTGCGGAACCCTAAGTCCGAAATGTAAGTTTGGTATTTAACTGAGATTATTATTGCGACGCTTACCTAATAGTGGGATTTATCATCATCGTTTTTACTAGCTTCCTTGACTTCAATTCATGACACGTATTTCGGCAAGATGGCGAAATAGCGCGTGAGCGCTGTCCGTTTTCTTTTAATACAGTATTATTACATGGAAGGGATCACATCAAATTTTCATGTCCAGGGAATTGTTAGACCAGGGTAAAATAAAATCAGTAAGTTAGTCAATCCATATTTGACTTCTTCCTCCTGCCCTTATCCCACATAATATGGGGTCGGCACAACATGTTCTCTCCTTCCACTCTCCTCTCTTAGCCGTCATCCCAACATTCACACCCTTTTTTGCCATATCATCTTTTACGCAATCCATCGATCTTTTTTTTGGTCTGCCTCTACTCCTGCATCCGTCCACTCTATTCTATCATTTTCCTTGTTATATGGCATTCTTCCCTGCGCATTACGTGGCCAAACTACGATTATCAATATTATACAATCCGTATTTCACTATCATAGTTAAAACTTTTACGTAAATATCACCTGTATCATCTTTGCTTGGGTAGAAAGTATGTTTATGTTACTCGCTATTAGACGAACGTTTTATTAAATGTAGTCACATTATATATTACTAAATTAATAAATATACAAACAACAGAACTTTCATTGATTGACTAATCTTTAACAACGCGTCCGAATTCCAGAATAATCCATCCCAGTATCATAATTAACTTTCTGATATTTCTTTGATAGTTTGACTTTTATCTAAGCGTATTTCACAGCGTCAATTCCACAGTGTATCACAAACTTTCATTACTCAGAATTTGAGCGTCGTTTTCGACATCCTTTCTTGATAATTCCTTTTCTTATGAGTATTGTAATAATGGATAAGGTATTATTGTATATTCCTTTTCCGAAATCGACTTGCCACTTACTAGGAGACACCACATCAGTTAAGTAGCCAACTGCAAGGTCATACCCGGTGAGATTCTCACTGCATAACATCGTCTTCTTGCTATGCGTGAAGCTTAAAGACAAACGTGCCCAACGCTTCCAGCACCAAATCAGGCTGCTTGATGAGTTCGCTTCAATTATTGGCACAAGTGTACCGGTGGTGAGGGAGAACCAGTTCAGGCCTACTGGGACAGGATTTAGGTGGCTATCCCTGTGTCGCAAGTGAAACAAGGAGACTTGGTGGTGGAACGACACAGTCAAGAGGGAGACCAGGGTAAAGGAAGCCCTCTTTAAGAAGTGGCAAGCGTCCAGATCTCTTGAAGATCGCGACGCATGCAGGGCTGCCAAGCGGTCTACTAAGAGAGCTGTGTGAGGGACTTATTCTTGTGAAATCTTTGCTTACTGTTTCACACTCAACACTGTGATATCGTGTCCAGGTTAGTCCCGAGGGTCCGATTAGGCCTTTCTGTTGACGCATCTATTCCTTTATACATGGGGAATGTGGACGCGTCATAACGGTCCCGTGGTAACAACCGATTGGATACTTATATGTACTTTGGACAATTTCATCTACACATATAACCTTTTATACCTGACAGCTCAGTAGTGTTACACTCGAAGACCAATCTAGAGGTCTTGGGTTCGAATCCAAAGGTGTCATGTGCCGCTTAGGCAGCTTTTCTCACCTAATGTACGTACAGTATAATTGCAATGTACCTACGGTGAGGGAAAGCATCGTGAGAAAACCTGCATATCAAATCACCGGGTTACACCCGTCAACCCGCCTTGGACAAAAGTAGCCACTATATAGTAAACTGTAATAGTATACTGTCCGTTGAGATGGAAGAGCGGAGTTACAAAAATGGATCAAATTAGAAATGAGAATATTAGAGGAAGTTTGAAAGTCTGAAAGAAGATGTAGTGACAAAAATTGAGAAAGACTATCCGTGCAGAGGCGGAGAAAGAATACTAACCTATGTGGCCGGGATCGGCCTGTCGTAAAAGGCGACAAAACAACCCACCCTAGCTACGTGGTAGGGCCCCAAGCCCGTCTGGATGGCGACCACCTTTGGTCTTAAGTATGCCGCCATAATAACCTTGTGATGTGTTCCGGCATTAGTGACCCAAGTTCCTGTACCCTTATGCGACAGCAGCGTATTCGCGATACCACTGGCGTTGCAAACACCCATAGGTGACGGTAACTGTCAAATTCTAAGCGGGCCGTCAGCCTGTCTGCTGTCCTAGAGCAATAAAAAAAAAAGGTATGCTGAGATGGTTTGGCCATGTCGAGAGAATGAATGAAGAACGATTGACGAAAAAAGTGTATAAGGCAAGTGTGAATGGAAGTGTTGGAAGGGGTAAACCTAGGTGGACGTTTATGGAAGTGTTGGAAGGGGTAAACCTAGGTGGACGGCCCGGGCCACGAGATCGGCAGGCCATATATCCGTGGGCCCGGGCGTAGGCGATAGGAGAACAGCGGGGTTTTTTAGTGGGTAGTCGGAAAAATCCCGGAGTCCCACATATCCCTCGGTCCCCCCGGGCCGGGGGAACCCGTCAAGAGAGGTTTTTCCCCGAGACCAAAAAAAAAAAAAAAAAAAAAAAGGTGGACGTTTCGAGACCAGATTAGGGACGTCTTGAAAAAAGGCCAGGTCAAAAGTACCCTAAACTGAAGGGCATGTATGAAGGGAATAATGAAAGTGGACGAAGCGAAACAAGTATGTAAGGATCGTAGTAAGTAGAAAGAAGTGGTCTCTGCCTACCCCTACGGGAAAGAGGCGTGATTATATGTATGTATGTTGAAAGTAGTGCCAGTGATTGAGAAGCTGAAAAGTAATAGGTTAGCCTGGTATGGCCATATAATGCGAAGAGAGGAGCGTCATGTAACAAGGAGGATGCTAGAAATGAGAGTGGATGAATACAAGAAGAGAGGTAGACCAACGAAAAGATAGATTGTGTAAAAAAGTTGTGAATGTTCAGATGAGGGCTAATAGAGGGGAGTGGAAGAAGAGAACATGTTTGGCCCCCCCCCCCCCCCCCACATAGCTTGGGATAAGGGCAGGAAGAAGAAGAGATGAGACAAACTTCCTAAGCGGAAATCTTTAGATTGGCCTGCAGGTGTAATACCACTGAGCTACCAGGTACCACCAGATATCCGGTTGCAAACCCAAAATTCCATTTCTGTGACTTTTCCTACTTCTCTTCGCCCGATCTATAGAGGTACAGAGGCTTTAATCTACCCCTAATGCTCGGCGGAAGTGACATGACATTAGTTCCCCGTGTCGTTTTACAGTTATACTTCAGAAGAGTATTTAGAAGAGAAGGGTCGATAAACGAGCTCGTACTTAGTTTGAGCTATTTATTTTTGACTCGAAAGAAAGAAATATTTACTGACGTAAATGACGAACACAATACGTTTGTCTTAATGTATAACAATATACCGAGTGCAGTAAAGACTCGGCATAACTCGCCTTAAATTTATTCCCGGAAGACCAAATTTCCTAAAATAAATAAAATAAAAACATCTGAAAGGTGCTTGTAAATTTTTTATACGTCCCCAAATCATAAATATAGAAAGGTTTTTTTATCCAGGATCCTCGTTATGAAGATTTGCAGATAATTTAGTACTAAAACCTCCTTTGACAGGAAAAAAATAAATAAAACATACTCTTAAGCTTCCGAAATGAAGTGTTTTAAATAAAGAACGAAACAACCGTTAAAAACCGTAGCTCAGAAAATTCGAATTACAAATTTTAGTCTGCAGAGTGCTCTCTCGTTAAAAAAATATAAATTTCAAATACTGCGTCCGAGTTAAAGATGGTGAGAAAGGTTGAGATTTTACCCTACACAAAAATTTATGTTTATTTATTTTTATGATTATCATAGTTTTAATGCAATGCGAATATGACATATTATTGCGTTATTTATATTGAACAAATTCTCTGGACGTGTAGTTCTTGGGGCCATATTTGATCTCGAAGTTCTTCTTCCTGCCCTTATCCTACATAATTTGAGTTGGCACAACATGTTCTCTTCTTCCACTCTCCTGTGTTAGCCGTCATGTCAACATTCACACCTCTTTTCACAATCCATGTATTCTTTGGTCTACCTGTATCAATCCACTCTCATTTGTATCATTTTTCTCCATGACCAAACTACGCTAGTTACTTTAAAGTTTTTTTTTTTAATAAATAGCGCTACTTTCACATTCTCTATTATATTCATTTCTAATTTCATCCATTTTCGTAACTCCACACATTCATCTCAGCATTCGCATCTTCGTAGCATGCAAATCCTTTCGTCCTTCCTCTTTGTGGCTCAGCATTCCAATCCATACAATTGACATGTGTTATTACTGTTTTATAAATTTTACCTTTAAGTTTAATACAATAAATACATTATATTATTATATATTAGTCTTGCAGCCTGGATTGGCCTGTCGTAAAAGGCAACAAAATATTCCTAGCTACGTGGTAGGGCCCCAAGCCCGTCTAGATTGCAACTACCCATGGTGTATAAGTATGCTACCATAATAACCTTGTGTTGTGTTCCGAAATTAGTGACTCAGGTTCCTGTTCCCCTAGGGACAGCAACGTGTTCGTGGTGCCTCTAACGTCGCAACCATCTATAGGTTACGGTAACTGCGTCAGCCTATCTCCTGTTACGCAGCAATAAAAATATTAATATTAAACGATTTCCCGAAACCTGAAGTTTACAATCTCAAGTTTCCGGCTTTGAATTTCCCGTTTTGAGTTTTCGGTAACCGTTCCGTTAATAGCAGATAAGAATCCACAGATATTGACCGGATATTTTAGGTATCGGTTTCAGAGATTTCCAGAAGTATATTAAATGTAATATTAGTTTGCGGGCATGCGATATATTGTGATAGTGTGTGACTCTTCTAGGCGTATTTTTGCACCGATTCTTTCTATGAGATGACATATTTACCAAAAATATTTTTTTTTTCACGCGGAGTAACAATAATACGAAGTCAGTACCTCTACAACCGGGGGCGGCGAAAAAAACAACTCTAGCTCCCAGCTCGCCTGGATACCAACCACCCTTGGCATGAAATATGTTGCCATAATAACCTTGTGTTGCGTTACGGCATAAGTGTAGCAGATTTCAATTCATTACGCGGACGGCAGCGTGTTATCGGCACTACCTCTGGCGTCTCTAACATCTGTAGGCAACGGCAGCTGTTTACTATTAAATGGGCATTAGTCTGTCTGCTGTCTAATACAATTGTAATAATACTAATAATACAATTGTGGTTTGCCTGGAAGAGATCGCTCTAAGTGATAAGGCGGTTCATTGCCATACAGCATTAAATTAAAGTACATTTTAAGTTAGTGTTAAGTATATATATAACTCTGCATTAAAGAGTTTTTCTATTCATTCAAAAAATTAAAACATATTGTTAATATTATGGTTGTAAAGGGGCGTTCACAATCTACCCCTAAAACTCCGAAAGGCCTCACAAGACCTGCTCAAAAAGTTAAATGTTCAATGAATATTCGACCTAAGTATTTCAATACAGCATATATCCTATATATATGTATGTAACTACTGTACGTGTAGTTTGGGGTCGAAACTATTTTATCTGAGCCGGGCTGCGACCGCCAAAATGGCATCTCGTAAAAAACCCGCGAAATACAAGCTTCACATGTCAAATGCCTGTCAGCAGTATGTATGTTTCCATTGACATGTCACAAACTTTTATATTTAGATAATAAACAAATTAATATACCAGGACAAATCACACACCCCCTAGTCCTAATGTATTGTAGCATAACATACACATATATACTTTATTTATTTATTTATTTAACGTTTAGCACATAATGTACAAGGCGGACTTAATACCTAGAGACATTCTCTGCCAGTCTACCTTGGGGTGATGCAGAGATAGTTTCATGGTAGACGCACAATTGAATTGGAATTCGTTAATCTAACAAGATTACATATTAAAAACAATATACTACACATACTTACATATACAAATTTTACATTGAAATAAGAAAACACATGTACAAAAAAAATTTATTCATGCAGAATAATAAATTACGTATTGCCAATCTAATGACTTAGTTATATTTTATTATAAACTATACTCCTATCGGACAGCTAGCGTCGCAAACATCCATAGGCGATGGTAACTGCTTACTATTGAGTGAGCCGTCAGCCTGTCTGCTGTTCCTCAACAATAAAAAAACTCCATTTTTGTTTCTATAAACACTTTTTTAGTCCGATCGCTAGTGTTGACAGAATAACAAAAAAAACTGTGTGTGTGTCAGCTCCGACGCATGACTGAAAGAAAGAAAGAAAGAAGAAGAAGAAAGACTGGAGTTTACTACTTAACTGCGATTGTCTAAACATACTCAAAAAGAGTTTATTTAACTGAAAAAATATTAATACCATATGAAAGGGTAAATTAACAAATTAATGAAAATAATATACATATATAAAATAAGTTTTAAAACAGTTTTAAGTTCAACCTAATTACAACTATGGCACCTAGTTATAAAGTCACAAATCTTCAAAACATTATACTTACGATCATTAGTCATATAAAATAAGCAAAGCAATAAATTACTCTTGTCACTTACAAATGAAAAGACATATGTTAAACAACATTTAATGTGAAATCAACCTTAAGTTGTAACAAATAAAGTAATTTTTGCCTAGAGAGATACATCGTTTTGTTTTGTTTAGTGTGTTCCGGTGCACGCGCACCAAAAACGTAACGAGGTTATTCATTAGTAGATTTTACTCTCACATTTTTCTCATACCGGGCGCCTTATATATGAAAAACGATTCTTAAGGAGTAAACTCCAAAAAAAAATCTAAATTACCAACAAAAAGTTAACCATTATAAAAGTAACAAAAATACTATACGGTTATTGAATTGATTTACAGGAAGATTATTTTATAATAATAATGATTGCCGCATTTTGTATGTCATTACGTGGGGAACAAATACCTTTGGGAACCATAGAGGAGTACCAAGTGTTAGATTGACGTCGTAAAAGTTATGCGTGCCAATGGACTCACTACCAGAAATGCTGACGACTCAGCGAAGTGTAGAAGAAAAAGTCAGAACGCGGAACCTGGACACCGAAACGGCTTAGGTTGCAAACGGGATTTACAGCTTTATCAATCATTCGTGAAATCTAATCAAGATTTATCTAAAACTAACGACTTTTTTGCAATGTTATTAAAAAAAACCGTACGTTCTTTCATTATAGATTACATCCCGTATGCTACAATTTTTTTTTGTAAAAGAAATTATTAATTAATAAAAAAATATTACTGACAATTAACCTCAAATCTATAAATGCACTTAGAACGTTTTTTTTAAAGATAAGTCACTTTTATCACGAATTATTACAATGTTCTATCATTCACCAATATAATTTGAAATCACGTACACACTTGTATATTTATGATTTTTTATTGTTGTAGGACAGCAAACAGGCTGACGGCCCGCTTAGAATTAAGCAGTTACCGTTACCTATGGGTGTTTGCAACGCCCGTGGCATCGCGAACACGTTGCTGTCCCATAAAGGTACAGGAACTTGGATCACTAATGCTGGAACACAACAAAAGGTTATTAGGGCGGCATTCTTAAGACCAAAGGTGGTCGCCATCCAGACGGGCTTGAGGCCCTACCACGTAGCTAGGGTGGTTGTTTTGTCGCTTTTTACAACAGACCGGTCCCGGCCGCAGATGTTAGTATTCTTTCTCTGCCCCTGCACGGATAAAAATTATCACGGATAAACCCTGCACGGAATATCCACTGATATTAAACTACTGTGAATACTCGTATAGTTACGTGTTTTCACGTAAACTTGAGAGACAATTAACAGTTAACATGTCGCTTATTGGCTGGCTTTTGGTTGTCAAAATTTTACTCTCATAATTTTTGGCAAACGCGCCAAAAGAAGTTTTACGAGTAACTTTAAAAACAGTTAAATAGTATCCGATGACAATGGAAACAGTGGCAACCCCTAGAACGGCACGTCTCATGACAATAAGACAGCAGTATGTGTCTCGCACTTTTATTTTAGTTTTACTCGGCGGCCATTACGAGGGTCAGGGGTCGGCCATCGCGGATCCTCGTCAGGGGTGCGGCATGCGATTGAAATAGATTTGTTATGTCTTCAAAGATCTTCAGCATATAAAATTTAGATAGAAAGAAGTTATCATCTTTACCCGAATTTAAATCTTGAGCTTCAGTTTTCACGTTTGAGAATGCCCTGCTTATGGACTTTTTGAAATTACTTTTTTTAATCCTGTAAAGTAATAAAGCATAAGTGTAAAGTTTTACACAATTATCGAACACAAATTTAATACCCATACCCGAAACAAACTCTGTTCAGGTGCGTTGTAAGAATTCTAACCCGGTGGCCGACGTCAGCCTGTCGTAAAAGACAAGAAAACAACTCCAGCTAGGTCTACCACATCTGTGCCCGTCTGGATAGTCCAGGTCTATAAATATGCTGCAATAATAATTATGTGTTGTTTTCCGGCGGCATAAGTGACCCAGCTTCCAATACCACTAGTCTGACCGTAGCGTGTAACTGCTCATTATTGTATAGTGGGACGTGAACCTGCTGTTTTACAGCTGTAAAACAAATTAAGTTTCTGATTAGCCAAGAAATGCTGCTTAAATGATAGTGCTTAAGTACATGACATCCTGGAAAACGAACCCATGACCAACTTAGTTTCCAAGTGTTAATAATTAACTACCATGTACCTGAAACTATTTGCATCACATAAATATTTTGTCCTTCATGGAAATCGAACAGACGCATACCAGACCGGTTTCGCAACCACTGAGTAACCCGTGTCGTACTGTTAATTACTAACAGTTAATTTTAACAGGGTCTTTTGATATCCGTGATAGATTATCCGGGTGATTAAGGAAAAATTAAATTCTGCCAACTAAATAACCCCGGTTTTTCAATCATTAATCTTGCGAAACAATTAACTGGGAACGCTTTGTTTTATTTTATTTATATTTACTTAAGTAATTCGAATCTTTAATTTAACGTGTAAGAAAATTGTTGCAATGGAAATTCACTATACTCACTAAGCCGCGTGGGAGTGTTTGGCAGGATAGTATGGAATTCCCTTTACGCCCTCTTGGCTAGAAGACGCGCGTCACTGGTATACCCTAGTGGGTAAAGCCGCGATGTTCTTTCAGTCACCTTGATCCCGAGAGGCGAGGGCTATTCAGTCAGGTGGTGATGGATCTCCGGCATCTTCATTTTCATGGGTAAGCTGGTCGCACAGAACACAGACGCACGCTCTTTCTCGGCTAAATGAGGGGCTACGAGCCTTAACCAGGCGTTGTGCACGCGACTACCGCGGTGAACATACATATCTCTCAGTGTTAGATGACGTCATCCCATACATACCCACCAACCCACCATACTCCCATGCATACAAACAGTGTAATATGAAAACATCCTCTGTGTAAGTATGAGTGCGTGCTATGATGAAAGTTCTTTAAAGCATGTTTTCTTCTATTATCTAAATATTTCCACTTTTTTGTATGACAGGAAAAGATCCGTTTTTATTGCTGACGGTCCACTGAATAATAAGCAGTTACCGTCACCTATGGATCGATTGCGACGTCAAGGCACGCATTGCTGCCGTGTGGGCCAAATGGCGTGAGGTAACTGGTGTCATTTGTGACCCCAAGATGCCGGTAAAGTTGAAGGGGCAGGTCTACAAGACCATCATTAGGCCTGTCCTTTTATACGGCTGTGAAGCGTGGCCGGTGTTAGAGCGACACAAACAAGAACTGCGTGTCACGGAGATGAATATGCTGCGGTGGATGTGTGGAGTGACGCGGAAGGACCGCGTTAGGAATTCCCGCATTCGCGGTAGTCTTCATGTCCGTGACATTGTAGATAAATTGCAGGAGTGTCGGCTCCGTTGGTATGGCCATGTTTTACGGCAACCGGATGCTTACGTGGGAAACAAATGTCTGGCCATGCCGCCTCCGCCGGGCCCCGGCAGGAGGGGTAGACCCAAAAAGTGCTGGCTTGACGTCGTAAAGGGTGATATGCGTGCCAATGGGCTCACTACCAGGGATGCTGAAGATCGCGCGAAGTGGAGTAGAAAAAGTCGGAAAGCGGACCCCGGGCACCGAAACGAAAGTTTGGGTAGCAACCGGGACTAACGCTAGGCTGATGATGATGATGATGACCGTCACCTATGGATGGTTGCGACACTGGAGATCCCGCGAACACGCTGTCAGAATAAGGGTACTGGAACCTAGGTCACTATTTCAGCAGATGTCAGTTCTATTCGGAATAGACGGGACAATGGGACACCCTGTGCAAAAATGGCGTTATCATGCGCTGTTTCAGAAAAGCATTATATGCATGGTCCTTAGTATTTACAATAAAGTCTCAAAACAAAAGAAAGCATTAAAACAAGTATATTTAAAAATCAACTTAAGTAATTATTAACAAGTAAATGTTACTACTTAATATAGCAATATTTAAATGATAAATTATAATTAAATCCAGAAGAAATTGACTATCTTCTTCACTAATGACGATTTTTTCTTCAGTAATATGACAACATAATTTTTCAAGTGTTCTATACATGTCCTTTTTTATTGCTGTAGGACAGCAGACAGGCTGACGGCCCGCCAGTGATATCGCCAACACGCTGCTGTCCCATAACGTAACTTGGGTCATTAATGCCGGAACACAACACAAGGTTATTATGGCGGCATACTTAATACCAAAGGTCGCCATCCAGACAAGCTTGAGGCTCTACCATGTAGCTAGGGTGGGTTGTTTTGTCGCCTTTTACGACAGGCCGACTCCGGCCGCAGAGGTTAGTATTCTTTCTCCGCCCCTGCACGGATAAAACCTATCCAATATAAAAGATATCCTACTACTATATTTAAAACTATTTTACTTTTAAATACTAGTCTTTTTTGTATATTAAAGTGTATATAGATAAGTATGTATAAGTTTTTATTTTATGATTAAATATTAGCATTTCAATTTTATTGGCAAAATATGATGTTTGAAATACGTATGTAAAATCATTAATCATATTTTATGCTACTAGAGATTGTTATTATTATTATAATGCCGGAACACAACACAAGGTTATTATGGCAGCATCTTATAAACCACGGATAGTTGCCGTCTCGTAAAGGTTGTTTTGGCGCCTTTTACGACATGTCGTACCCAGCTATAGGGTCACTGGTCAGTATTTTTACTCCGCCCCTGCACGGACATAAATATACATTCCTCGCCCTATAAATATCAACTAAGCTTCCATTTTGAAAATCCGCTTGAATTTCTGCAATGACAACAAAAGTGAAGTAATAACTTATAATAGTACAAAGCTACATATTAACGTTAACTGATACATACATGTAAACGACCGGCGAATCGGCTTATGCAGCGCAAAATTGTTGGGGACAGTTCGAAACTTACGGGTGTATATTGTGTCGATAAACGCTGCTTCAAAAAAATAAACATGATTTTTTTGAACTTATATTATACTAATAACTAGAAAGCAAATACATAAACCAGCGCTTCTTATTACGTATCGGACGGGAAGAGGTTGAACGGGTTGCTCAGTTCAAATACCTTGGTTGCTGGTTGTTCGAAACCAATCGGTAGTGTTAAGTTTTACAACGACAACACTGTATACGTCACTCATGCGCTCAGCTTGACGAACGGACGGTACCCTCCTCGAAAAATTGTACGGTTAGACTTGGGAAAATTATTACATTCAGCTCCCCAGTTTACATTTGAGATTAGAACTCATTAAGGACAATTATGAAGTAAGTGGAGTTGTGGTACGGCTATTTCACGCGCCAGGGAGATAGTTTCGCGTGTCGGCTGCGCTGCCACGCCGTACCTCATCATCCCCTACATTTCTTACCACATCCTTACCCTGAACCTCCTATCCTAAGGTACGATACGACGAGGTCATCGGATTCGTGGTGAGTAATAGGCTAATTGTATTATAATATTACTAAGAAAATTTACATTACGGCGCCGCGCGATCGCGGCATATGTTCGGCAGGCCCCTCGTGCAGATTTCCGGAGCCCTAGGCTCAACGAGGGGACTGGATTCGGACCGAACACTGGTTGAATGAACATGGTGATCCCGTGCAGGACATCAGAGTTCGCATTGAGATGGCTCGATCGACGAGCAAGGTTCTATGTGACAGAAACATGGGCTTCGAACTGAGAATGCGTATAGTACGATGTTATATATTCTCAGTGCTGTTATGCGGAGTTGAATAATGGACCCTTACGCCAAACACCATGAAGAGGTTGGAGCCCTTCGAAATGTGGATTTACAGCCGCATTCTAAGGATTTCCTGGCGTGACAAATTAACCAACGCGGCAGTATTGCAAAGAATGGGCAAGCTCCTTGAGCTCCTAAAGACCATCAAGCATAGAAAGTTGAGTTACTTTGAGCATGTGATGAGAAACGCCAAGTACAGAGTTCTCCAGCTTATTATCCAGTGGAAGATTGCCGGAAAAGGAAGCGTGGACAGGAGAAAACACTCGTGGTTGAAGAATTTGCGAGACAGGTTCAACTGCAGTACCACTTCCTTGTTTAGAGCAGCGGCCTCCAAAGTCAGAATCGCCAGTATGTTGTCCAACCTCCGATAGGAGAGGAATGGGAAGAAGAAGAAGAATATTTTACTAACAAAATGTCTCACGTATCTATAATGACGTACGGAGTTCAGACGTGGAGAGGCTACTATGTCGAGCAGTGGACTTCAATAGGCTGATTAAGATGATGATAATTTATAGGACAGATCCTACGAAGTCATTAATATAATCAATTATTTATGATAACTATAATGATTTTATTTTATCTCGCAGGGAGATAAGTGCAAATTTGGGCAAAATGATTTGAAAGATGCTAGAATGAAGACTAAAGCGGCTAGGTTACAGTGGCTCAGATATCTAGAGAGAATGGGAGAGGATCATGACGTGAAGAGAACGTACCTGGGAAAATCAAATGGGAGACGCCCGGTTGGACGTCCTAAATACCACTGGAAACACATTGTGGCTGTACTCAACCTCGGTCGTAGCTACGGGCGAGAGCTAGCGCAGGGCCTCTCGGCTAGGCTCTGCCACATGGTGTGATCTGGTGTCGGAAGTCAAGACTCACTTTGGTTCGTTGCGTCACCGTAGTTAGAATAAAAACTAAAAGTTATGTCCCTAGTAAAAGTAAAGGATTTAATCAATTTCCTTAAAGAACTTAGTAAAATAAAGTTACTTAGTAAAACAAACTTAGTAAAATAAAATTTATGAATTTTGGACTTAATAAAATAGAATCATCATCATCATCCCAGCGTTAGTCCCGGTTGCCACCCAAACTTTCGTTTCGGTGCCCGGGGTCCGCTTTCCGACTTTTTCTACTCCACTTCGCGCGATCTTCAGCATCCCTGGTAGTGAGCCCATTGGCACGCATATCACCCTTTATGACGTCAAGCCAGCACTTTTTGGGTCTACCCCTCCTGCCGGGGCCCGGCGGAGGCGGCATGGCCAGACATTTGTTTCCCACGTAAGCATCCGATTGCCGTAAAACATGGCCATACCAACGGAGCCGACACTCCTGCAATTTATCTGCAATGTCACGGACACGAAGACTACCGCGAATGCGGGAGTTCCTAACGCGGTCCTTCCGCGTCACTCCACACATCCACCGCAGCATATTCATCTCCGTGACACGCAGTTCTTGCTTGTGTCGCTCTAACACCGGCCACGCTTCACAGCCGTATAAAAGGACAGGCCTAATGATGGTCTTATAGACCTGTCCCTTCAACTTTACCGGCATCTTGGGGTCACAAATGACACCAGTTACCTCACGCCATTTGGCCCACGCGGCAGCAATGCGTGCCTTGACGTCGCAATCGATGTCACCAGACGCATGAAACACAGATCCCAGGTATTTCACATGGTCCGTGCGCTCGACCGTGTTGCCGTCTATGCGTATGGGTGTGGGATCTGTGGAGTTACAGGCCAAGTACTCGGTCTTCGCCACATTGAGCTTCAGACCACCGTTCTCAAGCGACTCCTTCCACACCTTCACACGTCGCACCAGCCTACCCCTGTCCGAATCTGCCAGCGCGATATCATCAGCATACATGAGCAGCCACGGGGGCTGCTCATGTGAGTTTCTGATGCTGTCTGACAATACGTCTAATACCACGCTAAACAGAAACGGACTAAGGACGGATCCTTGGTGCACACCGACGGTGATGGGGAAAGGTTTTGTGTCGCCAACAGCGGTCCGAACTACGGAATCGGAATCACGGTAAATGTCTCGGATGATCCCAATATAGGCCTCTGGAATCCCTTTGGACCGCAATGCCCACCAGATTATCGCGCGAGGAATACAGTCGAAGGCCTTCTGCAAGTCAAGAAACAGACAATGCAGAGGCGTATTCTTCGCCCTGTATTTCTCCGCGACAGTCTTTAGGGCGAAAATAGGGTCCATTGTCCCGTGACCAGGGCGAAACCCATATTGACATTCCGAGACAGTGCACTCCTGTCGAATCCGAGAGTCGATAACCCTCTCGAAGAGCTTCATGGTGTGGGACATGACCTTTATACCGCGGTAGCTACCGCACTCCTGCACCGATCCCTTGCCTTTGAAGACTGGAGTAATGATACTCAGCCTCCATTGGTTCGGGACCGTACCGGTGAGGAGTGTCCGGTTAAAAAGGTCGGTTAAAGTGCCCACACCACGAGAGCCCATCGCCTTCCAGGCTTCGATGGGGACTCCATCGGATCCAACAGCTTTCCGATTCTTCATGCGGCGAAGACAATTCTGGACCTCTGCAGGCGTTATCAGTGGCACTAGTCCTTGGTTCGGAGGAAGATCTGGCGGCTGCACCTCTTTATGCTGCTTGTTCAGCAGCTCGTGGAAATATGAGCGCCATCTCTCCTTCACCGCGAGGTCCTCGCATAACAAGTTGCCCCCGGGGTCTTTTACACAGCGGCACTTGGAGATATCCTGTGCCGCTTTGACCCTGGAGCGCGCCAACTTATATATGAGCTTCTGCCCCTCAGACGAGTCCAACTTATCGTAAAGTGGTTGTAAGTGGTCTCGTCTGGCTCTGGCTACAGCTTTCTTGGTGGCGCGTTTGGCATCTTTGTATGCGTCGCGATCTTCAGGAGATCTGGACGCTTGCCACTTCTTAAAGAGGGCTTTTTTCGCCCTGGTCTCCCTCTGGACTGAGTCGTTCCACCACCAAGTCTCCTTGTCACACTTGCGTCCGCCCTTAGACACGCCAAGCACCTCTCTCGCCGACCCAAGGATAGCCGCCTGAATCCTGTCCCAGTAAGCTTGAACCGGTTCGCCCTCACCACCAGCGCACTTGTCGCCGATGGCAGAGGCGAACTCCTGGGACTTGACTTCATCAAGCAGCCACCACCTGATTCGGCGTTGAAGGCGGTCGACACATTTGCCTTTGGGCTTTACGCAGAGGTCCATGACAAGAAGACGGTGTTGTGCAGTGAGACTCTCACCGGGTATGACCTTGCAGTTGGCCACTTAGCTGATGTGGTGTCTCCTAGTGAGTAGGAAGTCGATTTGGGTAGCATTCCTCCCGCTCTTGTAGGTGACGAGATGCTCGGGTCTCTTTTTGAAATACGTGTTCACGATGGCAAGGTCGGCAGCCGAACACGTATTGAGGATGTCCTCCCCTTCCGCGTTGCGGCTACCGTACCCAAATCCACCGTGAACACGCTCAAAT
Organism: Malacosoma neustria; assembly: GCA_963693495.1. NCBI lineage: Eukaryota > Metazoa > Arthropoda > Insecta > Lepidoptera > Lasiocampidae > Malacosoma > Malacosoma neustria. The sequence goes on from OY856397.1 coordinate 9,083,771, forward strand.
TCCCCACATTCATCACCCACATGACCGTTCAGATCACCCCCCAAAACGATCCCCTGTGATAATGGAATTCCACGGAGCACTTCTCCGAGTTGATTCCAAAACGCTATTTTATCGGCGTCGTCACAACCGGCCTGTGGCGCATAGGCACTTATCAAGTGGGTAACTACCCCATCGATAAGCACCCTAACGACCATAAGCCGGTCGCTATGACGTTTCACTTCCAAAATGTCGTTCTGGAACTCCTCCGAGAGCACTATGGCAACCCCATTCTCCCCACCAGGTGCACCTGTGTAGATCAGCTTGTAGCCATTCCCAATGAACCGGGATCTGCTGGCCTTCCACCGAGTCTCCTGCAGGAACGCCACGGCCACCCTCCGCCTGGAGAGCACATCGGCCAACTCTCTCGCGCGTCCGGTTAGCGTGCCAATATTCCACGTTGCGAAGCGGAGTTTCCTTTTGGATGGGGCTAGTGTCTTTAGCCGTGCTCGCCCACGGCACGGCAGCCCTAGTCCACTTGTCACAGGAGTCGGGCGAAGTTCCTGCGCGTCGTTTTGCGGCGACGCCCTATCCGTGACAATACCTTTACGTGTTCTGGCCATGATTACTTGGCTAGTTTTGGTTTTTACGGGAGCGACTGCCGTCCGACCTCCCAACCTCTAAAGGGAAACCTAGAGGTGTCCTTCCCTCGCCGCATGCAAGCTGGCAGAGGGAGTGACCCATCAGTCGGCTTTTACGACTCCCTTGGGATGAATTGGGGTGGCCCTATTCTTTCTTCGGCCGGGACCACACGGCACACTTAATAAAATAGAATGACTATACATAATAGAGACCCTTAAGAGTCTCTTGTGACTCAATTTTGATCTTCTTTGGAATTAATTTCAAAGGAAAACTTCATACACGATTTAACAAAAATAAACCAGCATGATATTTTAATAAGAATATGGCGAGGCTAAAGGACCGCATAAAGAACGGTGCGGCTTAGGTCTCGAAAGATGGTAGCCCGGTGCGGGAAACAAAGGTAGTGTGTGTTTAATAATTAGCGTGGAAATGAAAGGAGTCGGAAATACCCAGCAAGTCAGAAAGAGCGGCGACTCACCTGAAGTTATCCGATCTGCTACCTTCCACGGCTGGTTCTGCGGTTTGGAGTCTAGGCCCTTAGAACTAGCCGTTTAATAATAACACACTTATAAAAACTCGTGCGGGTTTAACCAAGACTTGACAGTACGTGTTGTCGTTGCGGGCGCTAGCCAAGAAGAGATTTATTCTATTTCACCGTCAGGCGCTGCAGCATCTAAACTAACTTGCGGGTAGGCAGGGAAAAAAGGATAGGATGAGGCGCTTAATCAGAATGTAATATATTATTTATACATTTTATAAAAACCAGCATGTGGAACGTCTGTGGAGTTTAGATGTTTATTTACAATATATATTTATTAACAAAAAGGTAGAATAGAATATTCTTTATTGCACAAAGAGCAATTATCCGTGCAGGAGCGGAGAAAGAATACTAAACTCTGCGGCCGGGGTCGGCCTGTCGTAAAAGGCGACAAAATAACCCACCCTAGCTACGTGGTAGGGCCTCAAGCCCATTTAGATGGCGACCACCTTTGGTCTTAAGTATACCGCCATAATAACCTTGTGTTATGTTCCAGCATTAGTGACCCAAGTTCCTGTATTTTTATGGGACAGCAACGTGTTCGCGATGCCACTGGCGTTGCAAACACCCATAGGCGATGGTAACTGCTAAATTGTAAGCGGGCCGTTAGCCTGTCTGCTGTCCTACAGCAGTAAAAAAAAATTACCAAAAGGTAGAATAGAATAGAATATTCTTTATTGCACACAGAAAAAAATTAAAATTCATAATAAACATAGACTAAACTAAGCTAATGAACAATCGGCGGTCTTATCAATAAAAGCTACATAGGTCATTATCAGTAATCAAGTCCCCATAACACCAACACTGCGGCTCCAATTTAATTACTTTTTGTTTTTATGTATTTCCTTTTGTGTATTTTTCTTTTTTTTTTTGTCTTTTTTTGGCATGTCGCGGCTTGCGAACTTGCCAGTGTCAAGTTAAGGAAACGAAAAACCTTTGGTGTATTTTATGTAACTATATAAATAAATATTTTTCTCCTTTCTTATTTGGTTCTAGATTGCGCTGTAAATTGTCAGCTTTATTTATTTATTTTATAGAGTAGAGTTGTTATATAAATTTTTCGCTCGTATGTATTCATATCCAAATGACGAATACGTACTTCGCAACCCGTAAATTTGACCGTCACCGGGGTAGAATGAATTGTAACCGATAATTTACTGCAATGGAGCCGCCTAAAAACCTTTTTCTACGAATATTATATTGAAATAGTTCTGGGATTCACGTAAATACATGTATATACTATAATATATTTTGATGATATGGTAATTATTTACATTCATGTCCGTGACATTGCGGATAAATTGCAGGAGTATCGGCTCCGTTGGTACGGCCACGTTTTACGGTAACCGGATGATTACGTGGGAAACAAATGTCTGGCCATGCCGCCTCTGCCGGGCCCCGGCAGGAGGGGTAGACCCAAAAAGTGCTGGCTTGACGTCGTAAAGGGTGATGTGCGTGCCAATGGGCTTACTACTAGGGATGCTGAAGACCGCGTGAAGTAGGGATACTACGCTTAGATTATAATGATGATGGTAATTATTGTTATTATTTTTACATACAATTTATGTGTTATAAATTTTATACATACCTGGTAGCTTAGTGGACTCTCTCTCACTGGGAAAGTAATCTAAAAGTCCTGGACTTGAATCCCACGGTTACATCGCTTAGGCAATGTGCATAACACTAGCCGTTCCACTGCTTGCCCCACATCTTCGCGGCAAGAAAACACATCACCGAACACATAGTGCTTAAAAAAACGTTGTTTCTTAAAACTTTAATAACTTTATATTAAATGATATCCCAATATTTTTTTTTACATAAGAGAAATTTAGAAATCTATCTAGTAGTGATGCGCGCACGACTGCAGATCTCTATCATTAAATCTCTAAAACTATACGCCCTATCCTATACGCTATCCGTGCAGGGACGGAGAAAGAATACAGACCTCTGCGGCCGGGGTCGGCCTGTCGTAAAAGACGACAATACAACCCACCCTAGCTACGTGGCAGGGCCTCAAGCCCGTCTGGATGGCGACCACCTTTGGTCTTATGTATGCCGCCATAATAACCTTGTATTTCGGCATTAGTGACCCAAGTTCCTGTACCCTTATGAGACAGCAGCGTGTTCGCGATGCCAGTAGCGTTGCAAACACCCATAGGCGACAATAACTGCTTACTATTAAATGGGCCGTCAGCCTGTCAGCTTTTGCCAGCGAAAAAAGGAAATGGTAACACTGTTTTGTAACAAATAATTTCATTTGATTTAAAATGAACAATATTATCTTAATTACAAGACGAACACATGAACCCCAAAGAGTTACCTCTAAAGATAATATTCAGTATGTACGGGAGGCCTTAAAAGCCAACTCCTGTAACTCCCTCAGAGCTTTTAAGTGAGGCTGTCGAACTGTGAAATATCGGTTAACCACTTTGGATGGGATCGTGAATATTTTATAGGTTTTAAAAACGGTGGTTTGTATTTATTACTTGGATTTATTTTATACTTATGCTATGAAATTTAAAATATAGGTATCTTCATAAATGAATCTCAAAATCTCTAAATTCATAAATGAAATATTAATTACGGTCTGGTTACGGCTACTATGTGGACGAGTGTTTTTTAAATAAAAAATATTTTAGGCTTAAACGGTGTTTAACGAAAATGTTATTGCACGTGAATATTGAATATGTCGATTATAAAGTTGGTTTTCGATTAAATTGTGACTCGTAGCGTGGCGTCTCCATTAACATATCAATACGCGCTCCAAACCGGTGTAAAGGGGTATGGTGCAAGCCATAAGCTTAGCGTGCGTGATTATTTTTATTTTATTTAGTTTGATATTTATTATATCATCATAAGACAATTTCCATGAAATAAGAATAGGAATATTCTTATTGTGAAATCTAAATTATTTCTTGTTTACAATTATCATAAAATACCTCCTATTTAAATATTTTCTAAATTAGTTACTATTCCATTTTTTTATTTCTTCGCATAAAAACAACGTAAAAGACGTTTAAAAGGATATCAAGGACAAAATGTTAAGTGTCCTGTGGAACTGATATGAAAAACTGAGAAATACATCTTTTTTAAGGCTATTTAAAATTTAATACACTTCCTCTCAGGCCTATATAATCGTATGTATAATTTAACTGATGATTACCCTATGTGATTGTTATAATTTTTTTTATATATATTTATATTTATTAAATTAGACCACGTATTTTAAATATAGGTATGACAAAACGTTCCAGAAGAATATAATTTAAGAATCATCCGCTCATAACTTGGACCAAGGTCCGTATTTATCTGCATTTGACGTTAGACCTGTATTTAGCATATTAGTCTCGGATTTGGAACGTGTGGATTATTTATATAGATATATAGGTATAATATACAATTTATATATGTGAGATTTTTTTTTAAATATCACTAATTAACACTAACTTTTTACTTACTTCTCACGAGGAAATCACATGAAGATATAAATAAATACATGTTGCTAAATATTTTTGTGACTGTTACCTACAGCTTACCTATGTACGAAGCTTAATGGTATGCACTAGAAGACGAATTTAGAGGTCTCGGCCTTGAATCCCACCATGACATATACTGCATAGTCAGTTTATCTCGTCTAATGCGTATATTTTAGCATAATTGCTATAGCGAAGGAAAACGTGAGGACACTTGCATACCGAAAACACCGGTGTGTATAACCAGTGCCGGACTAACCGTACGTAGCAAGAGCAATTGCTACGGGCCCCGCTCAAAAGGTGCCCCTCATATTTAAACCCGCTCATCTCAGTCTGAGTATCTACTGTACGATTAAGCACCCACAACACTGTAACCTATAGATGGCAAATAAACGTATTGAGGTATTGAGTACTGAACTGTTTTTTACAACTTTGTACTCAAAAATCCATAGCAGATCAAGGTTCTTTCGAAAGAATTTGCTACGGGCCCCGCTATTGCTTGATGCGGCAGTGTGTATAACACGCCAATCAGTGGGATGTAATAGGTTATTATTATTATTATTGGCTAGGTTAAGTGTTCGGAAGAGAAATCTGAAGAAAAAGTTGTTAGTAGTTTTTTACCACTCCCTGTGATGGGCTAGGCTTATTTATTTTAGCTCTATTTTTTTTTTATTGCATAGGCCAGCAGACAGGCTGACAGCCCGCTTAGAATTTAGCAGTTATCGCCGCCTATAGGTGTTTGCAACGCCAGTGGCATCGCAAACACGCTGCTGTCCCTTAAGGGTACAGGAACTTGGGTCACTAATGCCGGAACACAACACAAGGTTATTATGGCGGCATAATTAAGACCAAAGGTGGTCGCCATCCAGACGGGCTTGAGGCCCTACCACGTAGCTAGGTTGGGTTGTTTTGTCGCCTTTTACGACAGGCCGACCCCGGCCACAGAGGTTAGTATTCTTTTTCCGCCCCTGTACGGATAAAACGGATAGCTCTAGTGCAGAAGTGGAGTAAGAATACTGATCCTACGATCGTAAGGTCATGAAAACTGACCAAATAATTCTAGCTAAGTGGTAAGAGACCGTCTGGATGGTGAACACTCCTGGTCTAGTTTGCCACCATAATAAACTTGTGTTGTGTTCCAGCATTATTGACCCAGGTTCCAGTACCTTATGCGGACAGCATCTTCGTAGTGCCTCTAGCGTAACATTCATAGGCAACGGTAACCACATGCTATTCAGTGAGCCGTCACCCTGCTGTTCCTCAAATAAAAAAGGTCGATAGGCTAAATACATTTCATTTGCCTTGTCTCCAAGCATTATCCAGTGTCAAGGCTCAACTAGTAGACAAAACACTTAAAGGGTGAACGAGTTTTAATTTCATTAGTGATTTCTGAAATCGTTGAATAAAAAACAATATTTCAACATGTATGCTTTATTTAATGCTGATTACAATCATGAGCTTTATTTTTAATTATTTATAATTAATATCAAATTCATTTTATTCGGAATAATAGAACATCATTTACAGGCTTATTTTAATAAAACATGAGAACATTTACAATGATAATGATGAATTTATAAATTTTATATTAATAATATTGTTGAACGTGTTGTTTGTTGAAATTGTTTAAATAATATGTTTTATGTTTACACGGCTGTTCATTATTAAAACTACGTATTTAGGAACATGTTCCTTTTGTTTGCGTTTAAGATTTTCAGTAGTGTTAATGGAAACGGCTGCCGAAAATATTAAACACGAGCTCAAAATATTTAGAAACGTAGTTTTAATAATTACATTAAATATATAGTATATAATTATGGTTGTAACGTTAAATATTATTACGGTATGTATGGTCAAAGTATTGCATACAAGCTATTGGTGAATTCGATTCCCGGGAAAAAGAATTCAAAAACGATTTTTCTGGCATTTCTCTGGATATTATCATGATGCTAGTTAGCTGGTTTTGTGTATACCACTTGTGGCATAATAATATCGATAAATAGATCAAGTCAACAGTGGCCGGTCGTAGCAGCCATGACCATACTCATAATATTAGATTTTCGTGTCGGTACCCGCGAAACAATTTTTAATCGTAATGACAGATTGGAATTTAATCAATATAATAGTCGTCTGGAATATTTGCCAAATTAGTGAATTTGGCAACCCGTAGACGGTACATAGAACTCCAAACGCTTATTTTATCCAGAAAAATCTATTCACTAGTACCTCATCGATATGTTATGGGAAGCCGGCGCGTTGATGTTGGGTTGCCTGCCTCATCCTATCTTACAGTAGACTCACGGAGTAGTATGGCAGGTTATCGACAAAAATTTCTAGAGCTGTAGCAAACCAAGTATTTGTTACCAGGTATCGAGTATATCACTTGACTAGAAGCAACTGTTACGAATCGAACGTAGTAAACGTTACGAACACATTTCGTTACTCGCATTTATCGTGCTAATGGTATCACCATCATTCGTTATACGAACGGATCCAACTAGTGCTGTAGCAAACTTTATGTTTTTGTTTCTCACGAATACATTTCGTTACCCCCAATTGTCGTTCTGATGGTATCAGTGTCTTTAATTATACGAACAGATTCAACTGCTTCAGTTTAAGAATTTAGCGTTATGTGAATAGGTGAATTGTGAATTTTTTTAACTATTGACCTCATTATATTACGTTTATGTAGTTTTTTTTTCTATGAAAAACGAAGGCCATACTGTACGCGAATCGGCTCAATGCGATGCTTTACGTTAATATCAAGAGTAACGAGTAACGATACGATGGTAACGAGTATTGATAATTATAGTAACAAGTACATTCGGGTTTCAAATATCTCGTTATTTTCACAGTGCTTAAAATCTCTATTCGTCTACCTGAGGAACTAGCTGGTGACTATAAGAATGCCTTCCGTACGGGAATAGACTGTAGGAAATATTAACTATAAAACTAGTAATTTACTTTGCTTCAGGCGAAAGCATTGGAATTAAATGGCATTAATTCTTAATTATTATTAATTGGCTAAATTCGGTTTTCATGACATGATTTCTCAACCTGGTAACAATGGGCATGACGACATTTTTCGTCATGAAAATTTGGAATATCTATACTACGAAATAATTATTTAAATTTGATCATTCTGCATTGAAGTAGTTTGATTTATTTATTATATGTATTTTATCGAAATAAATAAAATCCATTAGTAAAAGACTTTTCTTCCTTTTATTACTTGAAATGTGATAAAATTATTCATAATTATGAATAAAAAACTTCCCATTGTGAAACGAGTTGAACAAAAGTTCATTCCCTGGTTAACAGGTTAGTTTGTGTGCGACGCGCGCGCAGTGCTAGAGTGGGTTAAAAACCCATGATCTGGCTGGATAGCCTCAGAGTTGATTGGATTGTTTTTCTAAGACTTCGATTTCTGGACAAGGAAAATTATAATATCCACGTAACATCTCTTAGTACTAGAAATTTATTATATAATAATTCACAGATGATTGAACCTTTGATATATTAATCAAAACTTTAAAGTTACCTAAAATTCAAAGTAATAAACTCTAGAATGTTCTAAATTTCAGAAACATAAATTAACAACTATTATTTAAATATTATTAAAACTTTAATGCTTATATTTAAAATTGATTAATTAAAAACCACACATTCATAAGTTCACTCACAGTTATTTTTTTAATTTTTAACATTGACTCATTTATTAACGATTATTTAATATTGACAATATGTTTTGAACATTCGATTAGCACTTACATCTAAGATAACAAGCTCATTTTTAAAATGTTATTAAATATAAATAAAATTATCAAATGTTTAATAAATTTTCTTCAAATAATAAATAAATGAAGCATTGCAAACCAGTCTTATGAAAAAAATTTTTTCTTTGATCTAGGTTTGCAATGCAAAGTATAAAAATATGTGAACTAAGCTAAAATACAGTCTACATCATGTATAAAACTAGGACCAGACTACTGATTTTCAACATACGGTTGGCTATATCGCAAGTGCATCAATCGTTTTATGAACCTTCATTTAATTGTATAAATATATCGACACTTGAAACTGTCCAGGAAAGTTATTTGAAGTTCAAATACATATTTGGAAAAAATATATTATAATTGACCTAATTGTTGGATTGAAATGATCCAGCATAAAATAAATAATTATTTAATCCAACAATTAGGTCAATTATAGTATATTTTTTTCAAAATAATTGAACTTCAAATAACTTACCTGGAAAGTTCCCTCAATATCGCTTAGTTGCCCCTTTCAAGCGTTGATATGGTGACTCAACTTGGTCACTCAAGTTATATCAATAAGTCTAAGCCATGTCATTAATTATTAAAATTAATCTTAAGTGGTTTATTTTTGGCCGTGGTCCCCACTAGAATAGGGTTACTCCGTTATTTATGTCATTGCTGCATCTATATAATTATATACATAATGTAAAGGAACAAAGTAATAGACACAAAGAGCAAAGGAATATTCACATAGAGCAAAGAAATGTTCACAGAGATCAAAAGATTGTTCACAAACACCAAAGGAATGTTCACTGAGAGTAAAAGATCGTTCACAGACACCAAAAGTATGTCCACATCAAAAGCTTTTCTATCGAAATTAGGGAAGATAGATGGTAGTCGCTTATAATTATAATAATAAATTCACCCACATCTATTTTCTTGCATCTCCTAGATTATGAAAAAAGTGTCACAAAAGCTTTCATTTCAATTTCGTTTTAGTTCATTGACCTCAGACTCTCACAGATATCTGTGACAACCCTGAAACTTGAATTTGAAGCAACCGTCAACGCAGTCTAAATAAAATTGTCATAAAAAACTATAAAGTGTTAAGTAAGTATATATGTACATGGCCTTTCCGTTGGAGAAGATAACAGTTTCGCCGCACGGGCGGACGTGTGCACCGGTGCAGTTGGTGTGCAGCCTTCACGACTTATTCCTTCACTGTTGGTACGTGACAATAAGGCCCGCCGCACATCGCCGCACTCGCATTGGCCGTCACGAGCCGCGTGCGAGTGGCAGTATTTAAAACCTATGGCGCAGTACCAAACTCCGCATTTGCTCTCACGTGTCGACGCAGGCGCGTACATGAAAGTGTACACGCGGGTCGGCTAATTGACCGAGAAATTGTTTTCGAGAGGCAATGGCGCGAGTGTTTGCAAAATGGAGGAACTCGTTGAAGCTGTTCGAAGCTAAAATGTTTATACGACGTAATTTTAAAATAATTTTTAAATTTTTCGTCTGAAAACTCAAAAGTTAATTTGAATTCTCCAAGTCTTTTCCTTTTGGACATGTAAGAGCTTCTCCATATTTTTTCCGGATGATTTTTTTTCCGGATTTGATGATGATTTGAGAAAAATTAAATTTCGCTGTACCCCGAAACAGTACCCGCCTACTTAATCGTAAAGCCCTCGCTCTTCCGCTATGTCGCACTGTTTATCGCCAACACTCACCACTATATCGCCTGTGTGCCACGTACAATCGCAACTGCCATGAGCTCGATATTTTCAATGCATCGGTCAAGCAAATAAAAAAATTAAATTTAAATTAAGTATGTATATGTCTATATGCACTTGTGATTAAATAGTTAAATACCTTAGAATTTATGAGTAACAGATATAAAAGCATGCTATGTTCGCATCAAGTAGGTCATTCAGCTACCATGTTTTTATTACCTATATATCTTATTATTTTTGTTTGCCTATATATCGCTGATATGACCAGTTTGCGAACCTTATTGAAAAAAAATTCCTTATTAACAATAATCTATTTAAAATCTCGTTATCACTGTCGGATTCTGAACTTAAATTAATCGCGTCCATCTTGCTTCGTTTTCGTCTACTGACTGATGAACGACTCGTGAAAGCAATTGCGGACACACACGTGTCCACCAATGTCAATGCGACATTGGTGCAGTGTCGTGAACGAGTGCGAGTGTGAGCATGTGCGGCGGGCCTAATGGTATAATATCGTGGGAATGTGTGGGATCGTTGGCTTCCGATTGTAATAACATTTGGCTACCACGCATATCAGTCACCATGCCAAAGTGAAAATTAAAAGATCAATGACAAGCGTACTGATCATAAAAAATTATATACTCAATTCTCTAAAGCCTAGCTTTTTGTAGGAGACTGGGATGAAGAGCGCCTTACGAAGTCAAATCGCCGACCTCTGTTAAAAAACCGCTGTTAAAAGGGATCATCACACCCATAGCATGTGATCTAGTTTTGATAATTACCTCTCCCTCCCCTTGGCGACCATCGGTAGTATATAACAAGAGGGGACTAGTTTCCAAATTGAATTCATAATTTTTTTTTGCTGAGGAACAGCAGGCTGACAATCCACTTAACAGTAAGTAGTTACCGTCGCCTATGGCTGTTATCCTATACGGGTACAGAAACCTGGGTCACTAATGCCGGAACACAACACAAGGTTATTATGCCGGCCGGTATACTTGTATATCAAGAGTGGTTGCTATCTAGATGGGCTTGGGGCCCTACCACGTAGCTAGGGTTGTTTTGTCTGTCACCTTTTATGACAGGCTGACCCCGGCCGCAGATGTTAGTATTCCTACATCGCCCCTGCATAGAATAATAAATATGGCATAAAATATGCGAACAGAAAGTTTTATTAAGGGCCGAGTCACACCGGAATGGCAGCGGCCGGCAGCGCCGCGGCGAGCACTTTCAGTGTGAAATAATTTTAAACCTTATCTACATACTTAAAATATCAGTATCGCTTGAAAAGCTCAAGACGCATGTGGCGCGCGGCTGTTCGCTTCACCGCGGGCGGACGGCGGCTGCGTCGCGATCTTTTCAAGCGATACTGATCTTTTAAGTATGTAGATAAGGTTTAAAATTATTTCACACTGAAAGTGTTCGCTGCGACGCTGCCATTCCGGTGTGACTCAGCCCTAATATAGCGTCAAACGCTGCGCGTCACATTTGAGTGTAGTTCGAAAAAGTGCGGGATTTCTTTTATAAGATTTACTACGTAACAAAGACCATCCCTCCCTGTGATCAAGCGTGGTATTTTAAACATCCCCTCTCTGCTGAACTAGTCAGTAGTATTTTGATGCAAATGAAAAATCTAGCAATCCAATCATTTATATATATTAGCGATAGATAATTATTTTAATGATGAGTTAAGTTAATTAAATCTAAAGAGATATATTAAATTACTTATATGGCAATATTTAAATGATATATTATATTCCAAATGGCATAAAAGTATAAGGCACGGTTTCATATATTACAACTTACATTAAAAAGGACGTTTCTAACTACAGTTAATAGTGGCGAATAAGATTTGGCACATTTCACAAAAAAAATAAGCGAAAAAACATAAAATAATAGTGATATGTTATTTTATTAGTGCCAAGAAAAAAAGGAAAAATAAATAAAACCAAAAATATATTTGCATTAATTTTTTATTTTAAATTCGAATTGTAACAATATTTTTCATTTAAATGTTAATATAAAAATCGTATTTTCATCAATGGATGGATTTTTAAAATTTTGATAGTATAAACCATAGAAATACGCAAGTAATTTATAATAATTTTAAATTCAAACAATATTTTTATTGTAAATTGTTACATAATCGAGAAATTAAAAATTAGAGAAATTAAAAATAAAAACTTAAAATTAAAATAATAGAAAAAAACTTTGGTATCTGCATTAAACCGATTAAATTTTGGGATATTAAAAAAGCTACATTTAATTAATAGAGAAGAAATATTTTTTTAATTATTTACAAATTGAATCAAAGCTGATAAAATTAAAATAAAATTAATCTTACACTTATTGTCAGTTCGCGATTTTGAGTATTATATTATTTACAATTATGTAAAATTCTGTAAAATTACTTAGGAGAAATATGAAATTATTGTAAAATTATATCAAATTTGATATATAAATTTGGCAGCCAATAAAATTATCTATATATTTAAAAAATATCATACAAAACTCTAAAATAATAGAGCAGAATAATTGATTCTACATTAAGTTATTTAAAATTGAGATAAATAATATTTTTTACACATATATATAGGGTCATCGATTATAGAGAAACCATTTTAATTCAACGAATATTATAATAAAACTTTTATTTAAATTATATTTGAGATATACTTTGAAAAAAAAAAAGTTAAAAATAAAATGTATTAAAAACCAAAATGAAAAATTTATGTTATAAATATATTTGAATAAAAGTTTTATTTCAAGGAATAAAGATCGCCAAAACTTAATTTTACATTTATAAAATTTGAATTAACAATCAAAAGAATATGCGACTTATCTTAGCCATCTCTGATTTGGGGTAAAATTTTAAATTTTCCCAATAAAGATATATTAAAAATTACACTTTCAATCAAACATTTTTTATTTAATAACATTATTTGAAAATTCACTTAAAACAGAAAAGAGATCCGTCATGGGAATCATTTCATAATAAATTTATAATAAAATGTCCCATAATTTGCATTTCTTACTCAATCATATTTTTTAAAGTATTTTATTTTGGCAAATTTTAGCAATATTTGATACAAAAATATGGGACATTTCAATAGCACAGCAACATTTTCAAATAAAAGTTACAATTATTAAAATCATTATTACCTAAACAGTAAAGTCTAAAATGATTTTTTTACAATTGGACAATGAAAAAATGTCTTTTGGACGTTTCACTTAACAACATTTATACAATTATTATGATGTCAGTCGAATTATATTTATTACAACCAAATGTTGTAGAAATATTTAACTAGAGTGAATTTTACTATAAAAATATTTATACATTTAAGTATATTAAGAAAAATAACAGAAATAAACAATTATTTGAAACATTTTAAACAATATTCAGTTATTTTTTCGAATATAATCTTGAACATATGTAAAAACTATATGCAATTTTTTTAATATATAAGAAATGTACAGATTAAACTAAGTGATTCATTTATTTATATTAGAAAAAGTCTTTGTGTTACTTGCTGTATATATTAGTAATGTTTAAGAAAATCCACTTTAGTTAACCATCTCAACTTAGCCCAGCGAATACTTAAAAGTACGACTTAAAGGGCTAACATGAATTTTAATTTTGTCATATTCTATCTACGGACACTACTCCCATTCATTGTTCATTTATCACATTAATTTAATATATTTTTATAACTATCTATATTATACTAAGACACTTTATTTACAAGTCAATTTAAACAAAACACTGAGTTTCACTTGTGTTTATTCTTGTACACTTCAGTAATATTCACTTCGAGTCTAGTGATGCAAAGTTTAGTGATTTCGCACTTGAGTCATAAGAATCTTATAGTCACTTAAACAACGTGTGTTTCACTTCGATTGTATGATTCATCTATAGTGACATTTTGTTTTTTATTCTCTTTCCTAATTGTGCCGTACTGTGGTACGTCAGAGGTTAAGTTTTGCACGGTGAGTATTTGGTTACTTTGGGGAGTGCTTGATGATATGGGACTTCCATATTGATTCCCGTATTTGTGCCGGGACGGGTCCTTTAGAATTGACTGCGGGTGTTTGATAGGGCCTCCTTGGGACATTTGAGTGTGCTGCAAAAAAACTTTGTTATAATAATATTACAATAATATAGCCTAAGCTACAAGTTTAAGATTACAAGACAATATTATTTTCTTAGATTTATAAATATTACGAATCGTATTGAGTTTAGTTTAATAACAAAAATATAAAATAAATTATTTTTTAAAATATTCAAGTTTGGCTAGATTTGGGCTAATAAGAGGTTTAATTAATATAGCCTTACCTGGTTACAGTTTCCCGGATGGAGAACAGTAACATCGGGTGGTGGGACGGCGGCCATTTTTTCTAGCCTCTGTCGCCTTAGTGTGCCACCAGCTGATTGTCTATCTAAAGAAACTGTGGGATAGGACACAAACTATAAATAAAAATATTATTATTGTTATTATATGCCTTAAATATCGGTTATGTCTAATTCTAAGTGGGCTGTCAGCCTGCCTGCTGTCCTACAGCAATAAAAAAAATCAAATCCAAAGTCTTAGTAGGGACTACTACACTTTTTCTGATATATTATGCTATTACTGATTATGAAGGTATATGATGAAGAAATGGTAGGTACCTATAGTGTTCAAAAGAGAGGTGAAGCTAAATAAAAAATGGATCATTTATGGATTTATATTGTTTTTTTATTGATGTAGGAACAGCAGACAGGCGGGCGCGGCCCACTTAGAATTTAGCAGTTACCGTCGCCTATAGGTGTTTGCAACGCCAGTGGCATCGCGAACACACTGCTGTCCCATATGGGTACAGGAACTTGGGTCACTAATGCCGGAACACAACATAAGGTTATTATGACGGCATACTTAAAGCCAAATGTGGTCGCCATCCAGACGGGCTTGAGGCCATACCACGTAGTTAGGATGGGTTGTTTTGTCGGCTTTTACGACAGGCCACAGAGGTTAGTATTCTTTCTCCGCCCCTGCACGGATAAAAGTATTGTAGCACAATCACTCTTATCTAAAACGGTACGCGTCGTGAAATAGCACATCTTCTGTCTCGCTCACAAAACTATTGTCCCATTCATATTTAGTTTTGTTAGCATATATTTACACACCATTTTTGTAAATATAATAAGTAAATTTTTTCAAATAAAACATGGAATTCCGAAACCTGGCTCTGACTTTCATTGGAAACAGACCCAACAAGAGGCCTCCGAGGAAGAACTCTGCCTGAAGATCCAACAACAAATCAATTGAAGGCCAGGAACCCCTGTACCTCTAAAATACTAATGACTAGTTGACCCGGCAAACGTTGTGCTACAATATAATTTTTTTTAACACATTCACCCGCTTCAAGTTTCATTTTTGCGATAAAAAGTAGCATTTGCCCTTCTGAAGGTCCAATCTATCTCTATACCAAAATTCATTAAAATTAGTTCAGCAGTTTAGGAGTGAAAACGTAACAGACATAGTTACTTTCACATTTATTACATTAGTATGGATTTATTATAATAAAGTTTATATCTTTAAAATGTACTTACTATCAAGTCCATAGTTATGGGGAGGACTAGCCATATGAGACGGAGATCCACCAGAAACGCCTCCGTTCATCAAATGAGGTTTGGGGAGAGGCTGCGCGCCGTATTGTTGCGGTGGTGTTGGCGTACGACCTTGTTGCTGAAAGCATATTGAGATTAGTAATAAAGTTCGAGAAAGCTTTTGAAGTAAAGAAGAGTTTAATTACTGTTAAAGGATTGAGCTTTAATTTTTAGAGTTAAAGTTAAATTATGGTCGATTTTAGTATTGCATAATTTAAATCATGAAATGAGTTAATATTTTTTTACAAGCTAACGGGAACAGCAGACATGTTGACAGTCAACTTAATAGCAGTAACCATCGCCTATGGATGTTTGAACATGCTGCTATCAACAGAGGAGTACTGGAACCTGGGGTGGTTGCCATCCAGACGGGCTTAGTCACCTTTAAAGACAGGCCAACCCCGGACGCATGGGTCGGTATTCATATTCCGCCCCTTCACGGAGAAACTTATAAATGACAAATAAAATGTTACCTGTTGTAAATATTCTCCAATTAATGGTGGGTAGGATAAGTATTTGTCAGATGCCATATTGTAATAAGATCCGTCTAAGGGCGGCATCGGACTTGGCGCTGGCACGTAGTTTTGTTTACCTGTTGTCAAAAATTTTGCAATCAACTAAATGTCTTACAGCAACACTCACAATTGTGTCTACTGCGCAAGTTTTATATAATACTAGCTGACCCGGCAAACGTTGTTCTGCCATAAAATAAAATAAAATAAAATGTCAAAAAATTAAAAAAAATTTTTTGGGGGTGGGTCACCCCTAACATTTAGGGGGATGAAAAATAGATGTTGGCCGATTCTCATAGATACCGGATAAGCACAAAAAATCACTAACTCAATTTAGTTATCTGCCTACTGCCTACCCCCTAAGAACGATGGCGTGATTATTTATAGCTTATGACCATTTCTAGGTTATCATCTATCACCATACCAAATTTCATCAAAATCCGTTCAGCCGTTTAGGCGTGAAAGAGGAACAGACAGACAGACAGACAGAGTTACTTTCGCATTTATAATATTAGTATGGATTAATAAGTGCCTTCGATTGTTGGCTATTAACAATTACAACAACGTACTTTGATATTAACAAATCATTAGAACCACATTATAAGGAAAAAAGTGTCTTCGATTTTTGTTCTTGTGCTTATAAATATATAGAAACAAAACTAGATGATACTGTATGTATATGTAAATAATTAAATAGGAAAAAAGAGTAAATTAAGATATATATATATATATATATATATATATATATATATATATATATATATATATATATATATATATATATATATATATATATATATATATATATATATATATATATATATATATATATATATATATATATATATATATATATATATATATATATATATATATATATATATATATATATATCGCCGCCAACGATATTACCGTCATGTGGAACTGCGACATCTACATATTATTAGTTTATAAAGTTTTATGGTAATAGAATCTGTATTATTCGTAATGTCTAAACGTGAATTACATTATATTGAGGTAAAGTCTAAATTAATTACAATAACAGCTCAAAGGTCCTATTCTTAAGCTCAGACCTCCTTCTAAAGGGAACAAATAGTATACCTGCCATGCTTGTCTGAGATGGACTCGTGGGATATCTCGGTTGGCAAGTATCCTTACGATCTTTTACTTCACCGGCTGAGGAACAGCAGTACAGCTGACGGCCCACTTAACAATAAGCAGTTACCATCGCCTATGGATGTTTGAGATGCTAAGGGCACAACAGGCTTCTGTCCCATAAGAGTACAGGAACCTGGGTCACTAATGCCGGAATACAACACAGTTATTATGGCGGCTTACTTATAGACCCAGTGCGGTTGCTACCCAGACGGAATTGATGTCCTGCCACGTAGCTAGGGTGTTTTGTCGCCTTTTACGACAGACCGACCCCGGCCAGGGTTAGTATTCGTACTCCGCCCCTATAATATGCCTAGGTGGGAAAAACTGCCTAATTAATGCATGTTACTAGAATTTCAGATTTCCCGGTTCTGTCTCAATTCTCTCTGTTCAATTTAGAGGCCCTTTCTCGATTGGTCACCAAGTGTAATACCACTGAGCTACCTGATATTATAAATTATATAATTTAAATCTAACCGTTCCCGCCCGCATCGGTGGTCGAATAATAGAAAAAAATAAATCGAAAAAATATACGAAGTTTTCGTACGCATGCGCGCTACACCGCTTGCCCCACTTCTTCGCGACATTTTAGATAAGGGCCAAGTATATAAGAAATAAAACTTAGAAAATTTAATTGAAATCCATCCAATAGTTTTTCCGTAATACGCGCACAACTGCAGACCCTATCATTTTATTGGAATTAGTTTTTACCTGAGTTTCGTCCCAATGTACTATGTCCACTGATATCCTTATGCCTGTGGGGGTGAGGCAGAGTTCTCGCGTGGTCTGATTCATATACCGCATAATTTGGAGGAGGGTAGTCTAATGGAGGGGGGATTACTATCCCTTGGTCATCTATTAAGAAGGCATCCGACGTCTGTTGGAAGAAATATAAATTTTACTTACTAACGGGGTCAAAAAGCTGGTTTGTTCTATAATAAACGATTTTATAATTTCGTGTTTTTTATTTTGGTAATATAGTGAATTTTAATATTAATTTAAATATTTTTAAATTATTATATATTTTAGTGTAGTAACCAAATGTAAATTAAATTTTTTTAGCAACTTTCTTATGAACTAAAAAATATATATTTAATTTCCAAATTAGCAGTCTATTATAATGCATAGTTCTGAAGGTCTAGAAGTCTTGGGTTCAAATCCAGCATATATTACCTGACTAAGCATATGCCTGTTTGGCATAGATGGTACTTCTGGTATAGGTGGAGGCTGTCTATCATCGATGCCTTCGTCTTGGGAGTAGGTTTCCGATTTCTCCGAAACTGAACTAAGGGTCTCCCCAGTCATGGTATCGTTGTACGATGATGGAGCGTACATTTCTATGGTGGCCGATTTCGATGCTTGACCAGCTTGTTCTGTGAAATTTACATTTATAAATAGAGAACTATAAAAAAAAGTTGTCGTTTAAAAGTATCTTTTTATTGCTTAAGAACAGCAGACAGTTTGATGGACCACTTAGTAATAAGCAGTTACCGTTGCCCATGGCCGTCTGCGACGCCCGGAGTACCGCCAACACGCTGCTGTCCCTATAGGGGCACTGGAACCTGGTTCGTTGACTGAAATCGTCTGAAAGGTAGCTTCTGATCTCTAAACATTCCACTATTATAATCTTGTATTAGGTTCTGGAATAAGCGACCCAGGGTCCAGTTCTTATACGTCGTGTGTTGCAAACATCCTCAGGTGATGGTAACCGCTTATAATTAAGTGTCAGCGTATCTGCTATTCAAAGTCAATTAAAAATAAAATTCTAAAAACTGTATCTAGTACTAACACATTAAATAAAATGCAGGTGACAAAATTTCCTTTGTAGCCATTTTTCAAACGGTTAAATTGGCAGATACTCATAAAAATGTTTGGACAGTTAATGTATTAAAAATATTTATAAAAAAACTAAGCATATCACTGGGTTTTTTATAGTGAAATAAATTTAAGCGATACAAAACAATTTTTACACTCATAAAGTCTAAAGTACGTTATACATAGCTCACTTTTACAATAAAATAATAATAAAAAGCACAATAAATCAAAACCTCACCTTTCAACCTTCTAGAACGTCTTTTCAGTATAAAACAAGCGACCAAAGCTGCGTTAATTAAAACCAAAATAACACCCGTAATTGAAACATATACGATCACTGTTCTAGATACGTCCGGTGTTTCGGCGTATTCCGTTGAAACTACGTTCAATTCTCCTACTTCGGATGAAGCTTTAGAAAAAAAAGAAAAGAAAATCAATAAAATAATAGCAACTAATAAATTAAAAACGAATTGACGGTAAACTGACGTGCGACTAGAAATTTTCTAGAATGTACAGACATTTTAAATTAAGAATAAATGTTAATAAAAAATATAATACGTAATTGTCAACATCTATGTATCTATATGTACATTTTTTCATTGGCTTGGCTTTGTCCTAATCATTTGGGGTCGGTCTAATATGTCTTTTTCTTCTATTTTATTCGATCCTGGCATTCTTCATCTGTCTCTTCACAAACCCTCACATCGCTTTTTAGGTCTACCTCTGCCCCTGTACCCATCTATTTTCAGGTTCAAAATTCTTCTAGTAATGTGGTCAGCCTCCCTTCTCATTACATGCCCGCACCATGTCAGTCTCTTTTCTCTCAATTTATCATTTATTGGTGCAACTTTCAGAGATCCTCTTATCTACTCGTTTCTCACCTTATCCATTCTTGTCACTCCACACATTCAACTCAGCTGAATGGAGACGCCTCTGGTTTTCCACGTTAGTGGATCAACATTCAGCGTCGTATAACATGACGGGTCTTATGACAGATTTATAAATCTGCCCTTTTAATTTAGTATCTTTAATTACTAATATAATAAATGTGAAAGTAACTGTTTGTCCGTAACCGCTGAACCAATTCTGAGGAATTTTGGTATAAATATAGATTGGACTATGGAGAAGGCTACTTTTATAAAATATGGCAGAACAAAGTTTTCCGTGTCAGCTAGTTGGTAATATTAATTATTTAATGTAGCCAGCGTTTCGGAAACATTACCGGCTGACAACGATTGTGGACACATTTTTTATTTGTAATTACATTTTATTTGTATAGTTTTGGTGATACAAAACATACATATGTTATTGTCATGTTATAAAATGTAAATTTTTATGTTTAAATTATACGTTTATTTTAAAGTCCTTTTTTGTTATAAAGCACGTTTCTAATGTATGTACGAATCGAATAGATAGGGACTTTGTACTACTCAAATCCGGATATAACGACTACGAGTATTCTGGCTCCCAGAAATGTTGTAAGCCAACTCACAAAAAAGGTACAGTTAAAATAATAATAATAGTACCCCTATGGGACAGCAGCTGTTAGCGATGCCCCAAGCGTCGCAAACATCCATAGGCGACGGTGATTGCTTATTATCAAGTGAACCAGCAGCCTGTCCACTGTTGCTTAGCAATAAAAAAAATACCATATTTTTCAGATATAACTAAACAAGAATTACCTAATAATTTACCATTTTCATTATTCTTTTAGTATTAGTTACTTTCAATAAGACGCCGACACTCAGACACTATGAAACATATTCAAAAACAAAACGAAGTTAAGCTTTCAACTTGAGCTTTTACGAGGTTCATTTATTTTCGTTTGAGAATCAAAATTATAGTTAAATTGGAAATATAAATTTATATGAAAGCACTTTTCTCACGACTGTACTTTAATGCAATTTATTTTTGAGCCTTTGAAACAAATGGCCGGATAGAAGCGCCGCTTTAATTAATTTCAAGGAACTCTCTCCTACATTTTATATTCGATTTATTTAAATCATTTATGTCGTATATTTAAAATTTATTGATTAAAATTGTTGAATTTTTTTCAATGACTGTACTTGTAACTTGCTTAAAAATAAAAGGTTTTGTTATTATAAATTTTTAATAAAAATGTTTTTTAATTTTATTATTTCCGATTATATACGATCTTTTTTTTTCTATTGCCGAGGACAGGCTAATGGCCCACTTAATAAGCAGTTGCCGTCGCCTATGCATGTTTACGATCTAGGTGCACCGCGAATGCGCTGCTGTCCCATAGGGGAACAAGAACCTGGGTCACTAATACCGGAACACAACACAAGGTTATTATAGCGGCATACTTATACATCAGGAGTGGTCGCCATCCAGACGGGCTTGGGGCCCTACTACATAACTAGGGTTGTTTAGTCGCCCTTTACGACAGGCCGACCCTGGCTGCAGAGGTTAAAATTCTTATTCCACACATGCACGGGTCTGGGTATTTGGTTCAACTGTATGTGTGGGTTCGAACCTCAACCAGCCACAGGTCCTTCCCCGGAGGGAGAGAATCAGTATTGGTCTAATAAGTTCGATATACTTACAGAGAGCATAATATAAATAATAATATAAACACAATACTTGTAAACACATTATGTACCAAAAAAAAGTTTTTTTAATGCAAAAAATAAATATATATTAAAAATCATTTTTGTATGGAAGGATGTTTACGTATAAAATAATTTAAAGTAAGGTATTATTTAATAATTATAACTAAACAGTTATACGAGTATATAAAATGATTTAGTTGCAATATATGAAATTATCAATCAAACATCAGTTTACCGTCAAACCATCAACACACTACAGACACATAAAAAAGTACAACGAACATCAATATTATGTTCAAACCTCGGATCCTCTTATTCGTCCTCCTATGAAGACAAAATCCTATCAGCAGTACATTCAGCAATATTAAAGCAGTACCAACTATTGTACCGGTGATAATAAATACTCCAGGGACATTGTAAGAATTATATTCCTCTGAGCTTGATTGTACTGATGATGGGATCACGTCTGAGCGTGGAAATTAAAAATATTTATATTAGGATATAAAATTATGAGCCTTTCTTTATTCACGAGCACATTTGAATCTATCATTACGGAGCTAAAAGTACGCAGTTGAATATTATTATTGGGTTTAATGCACGCCTTTTGTGTCAATATCACTTAACGCTCTTGTTATCGTTAAAAAGATAAAAAACACAAGATAGATGTGAATAAATTCGATTTTCTACCAGAAATTACTTCCGTAAGCACCCATAGAAAAAGAAATCCCCAAAGAGCCTAAAATGTGTAATCCATTTGTTCTTTACGACTTCGCAATTATGTGATGACATACATTTCGGTACCATATCGTTTTAAAATTTGTTGATACATCTCAATATTTTTAATATCCATTAATACTTCAAGTATTATTTACATCCTTATTGAAATATGATGTCTAAAATTATTACAAATCTAAACCAAATTAAAACAATTCTATCAAATAATCAATCATTTAACTAAATTACAATTAAATATAACAACGCATACTTACTCAGTGTAGTAACTTTGGTATCATCAGGTCGATATTTGCTTTGACCTATTTTATTTATAGCCATAATAGAAAATACATAATCTGTACTTCTTTCAAGACCACCTATTGTGAAGGTAGTAGTATTTTTAGGCATTACATCTTCATATTTGTACGCGTCGTCGTAAATTTTTCTAAAACAAAAATTTACCAAATGTTTCAATGATTATTGACATATTATTGCAAGATTGTCGCATATCGCTTGTACATAGCAATACTGTTTCAATATTTCATCAATCAACTCTTCATTATACTATCAAATTTACAAAATATTTTGAAATTATTATTTATAAGTCCGTTATAAGACCTGTCATATTGTATGGATGAGAGTGCTGGGCCACAAAGAGGAAAGATGAAAGATTATTGCATGCAGCAGAGATGCGAATGTTGAGATGGATAAGCGGAGTTACAAAAAGGGATTAAATTAGAAATGAGTATATTAGGGGAAGTTTGAAAGTAGCGCCAGTGATTGAGAAGCTGAAAAGTAATAGGTTAGGTTAGGCCATATAATGGGAAAAGAGGAGCGTCATGTAACAAGGAGGATGCTAGAAATGAGAGTGGATGGATACAAGAGGAGGGGTACAGCAAAGAAAAGATGGATAGATTGTGTAAAAGATGATATGGTTAAAAAAGGTGTGAATGTTTAGATGATGGCTAATAGAGGAGAGTGATAGGAGAGAACATGTTGTGCCGACCCCACATAGTTTGGGATAAGGGCAGGAAGAAGAAGAAGATTTTGAAATTATTATTTAATTATTGCAAAACCAGTTTAATTTTAATTTTATATTTCAACTGTTATTTATCTTTACCAAATTGAACTGTATTAATGATATAAAGATATTCCGTCCTATACATACAGGGTGACTTTGAGAAAACCGTCCAAATTTTTTTTACGCACTTAACGTCATTTAAGAAACCCATTTTTGCAAAAAAAATTGTATATAAAATTTTCAGCATAAAATATTTCATTCCAAGGAAAATATGGTCACTAATTCAATCGTACAAAATAGTCATATGGTGCAAAAATCGTACGTTAACCTGTCATTACCTGTCTCTGTAACTCCCGCGTAAATTATATTAGTATTGCGTAGTATCCGCTCGCACAAATGCAATGACCACGTCCTCGGCCTCGTACTAGGTCATTGCACCAGTTT
This sequence comes from Malacosoma neustria, assembly GCA_963693495.1. Taxonomy (NCBI): domain Eukaryota; kingdom Metazoa; phylum Arthropoda; class Insecta; order Lepidoptera; family Lasiocampidae; genus Malacosoma; species Malacosoma neustria. The sequence goes on from OY856397.1 coordinate 9,107,772, forward strand.
TTTGCGGTACCGATGGAGAGATCATTGACACTTGCGCGCTGTAGTATGTAAATTGCGAGTTCTTTGGATAACTTTGTGATGCTGATTATTCAACATTTTTGTACTATGAGATACTAAACTAAAATACATGTTTCTCATAACTTTTACTAAAGATTCTTCTGTGTGAATTTGGGCGGTTTTGTCAAAGTCAGCCTGTATATACGTACGGGTCTCTCTCTAGAGTCCCTGCGCCTGCCGATATTGTCTAATCTTGTCTTTATCGTAATATTTCTCTTCAACGTCAGTGAATAGATATTGTTATACTTAAATAAAACCTCCCTAATAGATTTACACTATGGTGAAAATAAAATCGCTGATATTTGCAAAGAATTTTAAGACAATAGTTTAGGAATCAAATATTAATAATTGTTAGTTAATGAAATAATTTATTAAATCCCTTGACTATTTTTTATACAAAGGCTTGGTGACAGAGACTTTAAGAATAAAATAAATAATATGATACGCACCTGTATCTAATTCTATATGACGGTTGTAAGCCTCCATCAAAACCGGGCACCCATTCCAGGGTTACAGTGTTATGAGTTACGTTTGACACTGCTAATGATATTACTTGATCTGAAAGGGAAGGAATAACATTAAATTAAATTTTAAAAATCCTAGATATTTAAAACTTAGTATTTTTAAAAGCGAAAAAATATAATAGTAGATATTTTAATTCAAAGCGTTTTAGTTTGATTGGATCCTACTTTTGTATTTCGGAGTCCGATGTACTTACGCCGGTGAAAATATGCATAATTAATCTGTTACACATATTTTTGATGTTTTACTCTTACAATTATAATTTTCTTAAGCAAAAAGTTATAAGAAAATAAACAATATCATGATTAAAGTAGTTTTAGTAGAGATATTAAAATTATTAACTTATTAATATTAATAATATCATAAATCTAAAAATATGTCAATAACCATTTTCTCAAAATACTGACCCTTGCGGCTGACAGCTTGTCGTAAGAGGCGACAAATCAAACCCAGCTGAGCGGTAAGGCGACCAACCAAATGGATGGCAACCACCCCTGTTTTTAAAAATGCCCCACTATGATAACTATGTATTGTGTTCCAGCACTAGTAAACCAGAATTCAGTTCTTCCTCAAGGATCGTAGCGCGTTGGCAATAGCTCTGGTGTTGCAAATGTCTAAAGGCGATAGTAACCATCAAATATCAGGTGAGTCGTTTAATTTAATATCAGCTATAAAAGGTACCGAACTAATTCAACTACCCAACTAATCTACTAGTTACCGACATTTAGAAGATTCAGAAGACTATAATAGATAGATACCTGGTGCACTCGTAATATCCAACTTGACAGAAGTCGTACTGAATCCCAACTCGTTCCGCGCTCCGCACTCGTATGAGCCATAATCCGACGAAGTGACGTCATTTATTAACAACACAGACATATACGTTATGGGATCGAGTTTATGGTATTCAGCGAAATATTTCGTTGAAGTGTTGACGGGTAATTTCGCACCGTTTTTCGACCACGTAAAGTTTGGTGCTGGGGCCGATTTACATCTAAAATAATATATGTGTTAGCTAATTTTGGATTAGAAAACAACAAATGTGGCTTCTATCACATTAAAGACGATACAGCTGGTTGCAGTGGCTGCGTGAGTTATTTAATGCGAAGGTGTCTATTGGCTTCATTATTGCAATTGAATTTCTAAATGATATATTCCAGTCTGGGTGTCTATATACGTTTGATATTTGTAAAAAAAATCACCTTGCGATGGATGAGACAGGTTTTAGTTAACTTAAGCATTAAATTGTTTAAAAATTCGTTTAGGAGCGGAGAAAGAATACTGACCTCTGCGGCCGGGGCCGACCTGTCGTAAAAGGCGACAAAACAACCCACCCTAGCTACGTGGTGGTTTCCTAATCCCGTCTGGATGGTGACCACCTTTGGTCTTAAGTACGCCGCTATAATAACTTTGTGTTGTGTTTCGGCATTCAACGGCACCTAAGTTCCTGTACCTTTATGGTACATCAGCGTGTTCGCGATGCCACTGGCGTTGCTAACACCCATAGACAACGGTAACTGCTAAACTCTAAGTGGGCCGTCAGCCTGTCTACTGTCTTACAGCAATAAAAAAATAAAAACACAATATAAAAATTGGCATAATAGAGCCACTCTAAAATCACCCTTATTACCCACTTGGAAGGGTCTTTATTTATCTGACTGGATCTAACATTGCAATATATCAATTTTACACAGAGATCTGGTCTCAAAGAGGCTAGGTAAGCTTATGGATATCATATTTATTTTGTTCTACACGGGAGAAAATGTTTCATAACATTTCTTTTCAGTGTATTATGTTGGTGACCTTTTTAGTTTTGTTTACTTCTTAGGAGGTAGTAATCGATAATTAGATTGACTATAACATAATCATTATTACACAAGCAACAAAAGGAAACCACTTAAAAATATGATAATCATCAAACCTTTCATCAATAAATCAATCAATCAAAAAAATCTACATATCTTTAAAAAATACAAGGCTAAATACTTACTTGCACATCAACCGTCCAACTTGGCCAGTATTGGAAGCAGATTTGGCTAAGCTTGGCGTATTATCCATTTCAGGTTTAAACTTCACTACCAACATCACACCTTGGCGGGTTTCACCACCGTAGCCATTGTCAACTACGCATTGGAAATTGCCAACATTTTCTCTTGTCGGTTGGTGGATTGTAAGGTAGCTGGTTAAGTTCTTCTGCTCAAACGTAACGTCGTTTGGGTTTATTTTATAACCTTTCCTCTCCCATCTGATATGGTCTGCAGTTAGAGGGTTTCCTGCAAATATGGACTCTTTTTATATACGTTTTCTCCATGCAGGGGTGGAGTAAGAATACTGCCTGTCATAAAAGGCGACAAAACAACCCTAGCTTGGTAACACAATAACTTCGTGTTGTGTTTCAATATGACTCGGGTTCCAGTAGATGGCTCTGGCTATGACATCTATAAGCGACGATAACTGCTTATTAAAAGGTCAGCCTATCTACCATTCCTCAGCAATAAATAACAACTTTTTCTTCGCAGAGTTGGGATCAAATGTTTTTCTAAAATCCAAAATTTGCTTTATCTAGATAGTCACTGAGAGGCATTTACGATAATAGAGCTGTAGTGTCTCAATATAGGACCCCACGTTTTGATTGCAAAGAGATTAACTTAAATGATGATGGAGCCGAGGTCATTATTTAACATCTCAACAAAGCCTTGAAATTTGGCGAAACATCATTCGTTAATATCGCAATTAATGTAATTAATTATAGGATTTTCTTCATTAATATAATTGACGGGTCTCTGTAGTGGATTAGTTACTTTAGTCTTAGTAATTAAATAACTAACTTGCTTTCGGTTCTGAAGAATTATCTTCAATTAATCTTTATGAAACAAAGAAATTTACACGAAAATGAGATGTTTTTATTAGTTTTTTTTGGTTGTAACCGACTCTTTTGAACTCGATTTTTTCCCATTTTAAACGGTTGGATTTCATTTGAATATTGTATACTTATCAAGGGCTGATGACAATACAATATTTCGAGAAGATTATATCATTATCCTGATTAAGATCGCTAATATAAAAAAGTGACATTATAAATTACGCCTGATGAAATATTTTCACAAGGCACTATTTTTAATCAAATGAAACTCTTTTTCCTAGGCTCTAGGAACACCTCCAAGGCAAGTGGTTTAAAGACGAGGGGAGTTTTTGCGGGGTTTTTAAGAGATTACTAGGTTTAGAAAACAAGATGGACAAAATGACTATGTGGATATTTTTTTATATTGTGTTTAATAAAAGGTGCAGTAAAAAGAAATCCATAATTTTTCAACGATGGCTTTCGTAATTTATATCGTTAGGTGGTGGTTTCATTGTCCGTTTTGTTATTGGTTGATTCAGTTTTGATTGAGGACACGTCACATTTATATTAGAACCACCTGGCCGAGCTTATATGTATGTACATGTTAGGTTGCCCAAACCTTGGAAATTATGCACTCACCTGCAGCTGTACAAGATAATACTGCGTCTTCATTCGCATTTGTGATTCCATTTTGTGAAACAGATTTAATGCTCGCTGGATCTGTGAACAAAATGTTTATTTAATTTTTATATGGTTAACAAGGTGTGGCTGTGTGTGTAATATTAGAAATGATGAGATATGCGCTGGTAAACTCAACCAGCAATATGCTGAGCTGGGACCAATTTAGAGCTACATTTGCTTGCTTTTTCTAATAAGTGCATTTCACATTGTACATTTATTTATTTGTGTTAATAATGTATACTCATTTGTATTATTGTATGTAGTTCTAAATAAATCTTTTTTTCTTTCTTTCTTTCTAAATGGACCAATTATGTGTATCTTCTGTCAACTTTGTTCTGGTCTGTGTACGTATCCGTTCTTCTTAGTCGAATTCTTCATTACTGAAGGTCGTGACCTTGAAAAATAACCGTGGCCTATTTCGTAAGCTGTTTCCACTTCGCCTAGTCCTCAGCTTCTCGAATAGCGGTCACTGGGTCACACCAGCGTCTAGGTAATGGGCCACGGGGTCGCTTTCCTTCCGCCTTGCCCGTCACTATCAGCTTATCCAAGTTATCCGGCTGTCGTCGGGCAATGTGACCAAAGTACCCAAGAATCTTCCGATAACAAATTGTTGGGAGCCTAATTTTAATACGCATCCGTTAACTGTATGTAATAAAAGTTCTCGTCTATAAAAATGTGTGAAGATAAATTTTCAAATTGACTTTACTGGTAATTTGATAAAACACATATTAAAAATGAATTTAATATATTAAATAAGATTTATTAATAAGGCTTTAAAATTACACATCTGTCAAAATATCAGAGAGTAAAAAAGACTATATTTTATTTTTAAACATAAGGACGCGTTAACTTCCAACACAACTACCAGAACTTTAAGTCAGACTACGTAATCAGAATACTTACAATGTACATTGACAGTGATGTTCGCGACAGCTGCACCTTGCGAGTTGACTGCCTCGCAGTTATAGACCCCTGCGTCCCGTCGCGACAGTCGCGTTATATTCAGCATGCTACCTTCAGATATGATACGATCATCTACAAAGAAATTAATTCATTTTATAAATAAATACATTGTGATCATTTACACAGCACTATTTCATAGTGGCTTTCATTTATGACGCTGAAACATGGGTCTTAAAGAAAGCCGACCGAAAACGCATCGATGCCTTCGAAATGTGGTGCTGGAGAAGGATGTTGGGCATAGCCTGGACGGCACACCGAACTAATGTGTCGATCCTGAAACGGCTGGGCATTGTGACTAGGCTCTCTACCATCTGCTTGCGTAGGGTCCTAGAATACTTCGGCCACATCGCCAGAAGGGATGAAGACAACCTGGAGAGACTGAGGGAAGGTGGAAGGAAGAAGACCAAGAGGAAGGAGCCCCATGCGATGGACCGATCAGATTCGCACTGCCCTGGAAACTACTGTCCACGACGCTTTACACTCTGCTTCCGATAGGGGCAGATGGCGACAAATAATACGCACCAAAGTACTCCGTCGAGATGATCACGACCCTCAGCACTGAGGGAACCGACGCGAGGAGGAGGAGGATTCCATAGTAGCGGCTGACCGGAAAAAGATTGAGGCTTTTGAGATGTGGTGTTGGAGGAGGTTGCTACGCATACCGTGGACAGCAAAAAGGACCAACACATCCATTCTTGACCAGCTGAATGTCAGAACTGGGCAAAATAGAGGGGAAAAGGCCCAGAGGACGGTCACCAACCCGATGGTCGGATCAAATTAAGGCTATCACGGGGCTCACTTTGCCTGCAGCTCTGAAACAGGCCGAGGACAGAGTGGTGTGGAGGCAGTTCGTCAGCGTCTCCGGAAAGGCTTATCAAGACGGGCACGACCTTCAGGAATGATGAACACGACGAAGAAGAGATTCCATAGTAACTGGCGTCGGGCAGCAGAAAGAATACGTGTATGATTTTAATGGGTTTACTAGTGCACTCTTTGTCAATTGTGGGGGCACATGGGAGTCCTGTGTTACCCCGCTGCGAGACCCCAAGCTGTGTTGTTGTCTCAGACGACTTGACAGCGACTACGGACGTAAAGGCATTCCAACCCCGTGGGAGCGGGGTCGATCAGCCATGGCAGCATGCTCGATCGCTGCATGGGGACAGTTGAGAACAGCCACGAATGGCAAGAATATTATTAAATTGGGAAATATCGGCTTCACTGGTGAAGCTGATCGTATTCTAATCTACTACCGTTTCGGAGTGCTTATAGCTGGTGGAGAAGAAACGGCGAAAGAAACTCCCCCGCAACACATCTATTCTACGTGTGTTCATGTATTGTGTGGGTTGTGTGCGTCTACAGGTTATGGGGGGCGGAAGGCGTCCCTAAACCTAATAGGTTTAGGGACTTAATAAGTCGTGCTGATCCATGCCGGAAGTGAGCATAAACGCTTCGCGCGTTTCTTTATAAGACACGTTCCCCCACTTATTGACTCAATCGTAGACTGGTTTGGTCACATGTTTGATTTAACTAGTGGGTATTTTCTATTTTAAGATCTACCCTACAAAAACACTGTCGAATTTAGATAAAGTAATAGACCAAGTACCCGGTAACTTAGTAATATTACACTTGGAGACCAATCTAGGGTTCTCTGGGTCGAATTCCACGGAGGTATGCATCACTTATGCAGTTTTTCTTACCTAATATGTTTATTATAGCATAATTTCCACTCTTATCCGTGCAGGGGCGGAGAAATAATTCTGACCTCTGCGGCCGGGGTCGGCCTAGCTACTTGGTAGGGCTCCAAGCCCTGGATGGCGACCACCTTTGGTCTTAAGTATGCCGCTATAATAACTTTGTATTATGTTCCGGTATTAGTGACCTAAATTCCTGTACCCTTATGGCACCTTAGGCGACGGTAACTGCTAAATTCTAAGTGGGCCGTCAGCCAGTCTGCTGTTCTACAGCAATAAAAAATGTATCAACAGTTAAGGAAAACATATTGTTTTAACCTGCATACCGATATTACCGGTATGAGTAACCAAAGACCCCACCTTGGGGACAAGCGTGGTGGGTATAGTGTCCGTTCCCAATAAGCGGAGTCCCGAACCCAGCAGTGGTACGCTATGGGCTGTTATTGTATAATATACCAGATATAGAAGCAGTTTACGACAGTACTTACTAGAACTGACATACGACTGCGTAATAGGCTGTCCGTCCTTTGTCCAGGTGAAGGTGATGCTGCTGGGGTTCCCATCAGCCCGAAGCACTATTATGAGGGGCTCGTTCTCTACGCCCACAATCACGTATTGCGTTGACTCGTCGAATATAGGCGCATCTGTTATACAAATAAAATAAAAAACATACCTATATATCAGAAGAACAAGCTCAGTTAGCTTTAATTTTTTTTAAATTTATTAATAGTTTTTTAGTAATTTTATTTTTGACTTATATTTAAATTATAAATATTATATGTGACATGTTTCTTATTATATAATTTTGCGAAATGGAACTATTTGTAGTGCATTATTGTAATTTGTGAAGAACTTGAGAAAACAAGCCTCAAACGTGCCAGAGAAATAACTTTGCCAAAGATTAGGTACTTTGATGTAGCTTATTAGATACTTTGCCAAAACTAGAAAGTGACCTAATATCAGTATTTTGTGTACAGTCCTGATTTGATACAAATATATCTGTGACGTAACGACTTTCGCACGTAGCAATGACTGCGGGGGTCACGGGATGGATTCTCGTCCTGGATCTAGGTGTTTATGTATTTATTTATAAAAATTTTTTTGATTAAGATGTGTTTATTTTTATATGTATATGGATTTACAGTTGGATACTTAAAATTGTAATAAATAAATATATAAAAATATAACTTCGGCTTAAGTTTTGAAATGTTTTCTTTTCTTGCGCAAAATATACAAAAAATAATTTCTGATTCTTATTTAATTTTAAAATTTTATTTTAATAATTATAATATAAAGCCGTATATTTATTATATTTATGATATTGTGAAAGTTTGTATGTAACCCCTTGGGGAAAGAAAGGTGTTCGCGGTGCCCTTAACGTCATAAACATCCATAGGTGGCTGCTTACTATTAAGAGGGCTGTCAGGATGTCTGCTGTTCCTCAGCAATAAAATAATTATATTCAGTTTAGAACGGCTGAATAGAATTAGATGAAATTGGATACTGAGATTTTTATTTATTTAGAATGTGGTAATTTATTTATCCGTGCAGAGGCGGAGAAAGAATACTGATCTCTGCGGCAGGCCAACGCCTGTCGTAAAACGCGACACAACCACCCACCTTAGCTACGTGATAGGGCCGTCTGGATGGTGACCACCATTGGTCTTAAGTGTGCCGCCATAATAACTTTATTATGTTCCGGCATTAGTGACCCCTTATGGGACAGCAGCGTGTTCACAATGCCACTGGCGTTGCAAACATCCATAGGCGACGGTAACCGCTAAATTCTAATCGAGCCGTCAGTCTGTCTGCTGTCCTACAGCAATAAAAACAAATGTGGGCGTTCTGAGTCTTTGCCCAACTCTATAAAACATTGAAACCAAAGAAGATGGAAATTAAATAAAGAAAATACTATAATATGCACTATATTGTCAAGGATTGTAAATAGCAAAAGAGAAACACATATACGGAGAGAATGTATGTAACAAAATATAATACAAATTATAGTAAAACCAATGCCGTTCGCGGTTGTTGGTTATATGGCGGGCGCGCAGTATTTCGTTTTGGTACTCGGTAAACGACTGCTGTGGCGAGCGATTCCGTGTGAACTCCACCGGACAGGGTGGATGGCGCCCGCGCCAAACCGTATTAATTTCCGCCAATCATAACGGCGAACGGTGTGAACCGATGCGCGCCATACGAACAAATATTAAACATATATATTAAACATATATATGTGTCAATAAAGAAATTTTTATTATTTTTTATTTTATATACATAGAATTAAAATAAAGAAATTATCGCAGAAAAATATCCACATAAACCAAATGTCACTTACATAAAACTTTCAATGTTAAGGCGTCGTGCACACTGCGCTGCAAAGCTTCATTGGTCGCTTGGCAAGTGTATATAGCTCCGTTCAGATCCTTGGTGACGTTTAGTTTCAACTGTATAGTAGATACTGTGCCCCCATGGAGACCTTTTTTCAGTTGCGTTGGTAGACCTGCCAGGAAAATGATTATAATTTACGAACGATGAAATTTGTAATACTTTAAGCGATTTAAAAGAGTGCTATTAATTAATAAACTAAAAAGTAACAGACGGTTAAAAAAAATCTAAGACTGAGGATAAAAAGGATTCTGGTAGAACGAATCTGAATGTATCGAAAAAGTTTCGCATCTTTGAATAAAAGCTCTTTCCTTCATATTACGAACATAAAAGAGATTGCTAGAGTAGCCTAACTACAAAAAATAGGCCATTGTGTCACTTTGATTTTAGTCGATTTTAAAACATAAGCCGAAATGGATTCGTGCTACCATCTAGTGTCAAGACCATATTAACAATTTAGCCGCTCTGGTTTGTAGATTCATCATCATCATCATTTCAGCCGGAAGACGCCCACTGCTGGACAAAGGCCTCCCCCAAAGATCTCCACGATGATCGGTCCTGCGCTGCCCTCATCCAACCTATTCCGGCGATCTTGACCAGATCATCGGTCCATCTTGTGGGGGGCCTACCAACATTGCTTCTTCCGGTACGCGGTCGCCATTCGAGGACTTTTCTGCCCCAACGGCCATCAGTCCTTCGAGCTATGTGCCCAGCCCACTGCCACTTCAGTTTTGCAATCATCCGGGCTATGTCGGTTACTTTGGTTCTCCTGCGAATCTCCTCATTTCTGATTCGATCTCGCAGGGAAACTCCGAGCATAGCCCTCTCCATTGCCCTCTGAGCGACCATGAGCTTTCTCATAAGGCCCATAGTTAGCGACCACGTCTGCGTTCCGTATGTCATCACTGGCAACACACATTGGTTAAAAACCTTCGTCTTGAGACACTGCGGTATTTGGGACGAAAAGATTTTACGGAGCTTCCCGAACGCTGCCCATCCGAGTTGGATTCGACGAGTGACCTCTTTCGCGAAATTGGACCTGCCTAACTGGATCGTTTGACCCAAGTAGACGTATTCGTCAATAATTTCGAGAGTACAGTTCCCAACTGTTTGTAGATTATATATTTTAAATTATGAAAATGCATATAGGTCAAAAGTTGCTAAAATTCAGTTAGGCCACTCTGGTTCTAGGATCCTCTAATTATCATGACCAACTTGATTCGATGGTAAAATATTTGAAAATAATAATTGAAGGACGCGCGTCATAAATGTCAGTTCCTTATCGTAAGTAATATTGAAATGTGTTTTGTATTTTAGTAAATTTATTTTAAATTTAATTAAACAATTTAACCATTAGTATATCTTTCTACTATATCACCCCACAAGGTCATGTTGCACCGATCTCACATAAAAACAAAAAACCTATTCTTCTACAAACGGTATGAAGAAGAAAATAGTTTTAACTTAAGAAAACTTGTAGACTAATTAATGGCGTGAATAACCCACCAAGTCTTAGGCACGCTAGGGTATAATATAAATTTCTTTTAGAGAAGCCCTGAGCCGAATATATTATATTAATATAAGCTTCTGAAAGTAAAATATAATTAAAACAATATATACCGACAGTTAACCTCAAAATTATAAATGCACTGAAAAAGTTTTTTAAGATAAAAATCACTTTTATCACGAATTTTTACAATAGCCTATTATTCACCACCAAATATAATTAATAATCTAGTAGAAGTACACATATATTTACGAATTTTTTTTCTCCACTATGATTTTGAATATTTGAAAACCACTGTGAATATAGTAATGAGTTTTCATTGAAAATCGAGAGACAGTTCTCTTCAAGTTTTGGCTAACCAGTGCACGCGCATCGTAAAAAATCATAAAAGTCAAATTTGGATGGTGTGGATGAAGGTAGGAAGATGTGTATACCTTGCACAGGAATTCCATCCCTCCACCACGACAACGTCGCTGGTGGATTGCTGGAGGCAGCGTCACAGAACAGCGTGGCTTCGATTCCCGGTTTAAGCTCATCCGGCTCGGCTCTAATCTTCACAGCTTCGGGGGCAACTATTGTAAAAGAAAAAACAATTATTTTTTAGGGTGTAAGAAGCTCTACCAAGAACTTTTGAGTCTCAATTCAATTTCAACTGTCGGTACACCCTGCTGAAAAACACAAAACACAACTGAAAATAGATCTGATGACTATTTTATTTTTTATTAATTTAATAGCAAACTGAAAGGACATAAATAAAGAAATATTGTAATAAATATTTGCGTGTAATTTAATAAAGAACTTCGCATAATAAATTCATGTACAGATTCTTAGAACAACCACACGGAGAGTAGGTCTTAGTGATTAAGTTATTTTGGTCATTCGTAAAGAAGTTTGCTTTTATAACTAGAGTTCAGAAGATAGGCAAACGGCCCACCTAGTAACAGGTGGTCACCGTCACCTATTGGATAGTTGTATACGGACTTTTGCAACACCAGAGGCATTGCCAACGCGCTGCCGATCTCTATAAAGTTTCATAACGCCTTTTTTTAAAAGCCCCATATCGTAAGGCTATGGGAAAACCTAAGCCGAAAGTTTATTCCAAATCCAGAGAGTATGCAACATTAACGTTCCTGTTGAAAGTTGAAAATTTATAGATAGATGTGATTTGACAACGTGATTCATGTCAACCTCATGGAAACTTATGTAATAAAAAGTCTAATTTTATATCGAAAATATATCCATAGGGGGTGGGGAACTCATAAACATAATGTAAACTTTTATTAATGCAATGAAATGCAATAACCACTCCATATAACAATTGCTCTTAGTAATAACTATTACAAATAAAGTGAACAAATACGAAACAATTTATAATTTTATTACATGAGTAAGATTAATTGTATGTTTTGTATTGAAATATATTTTGTATTGTATTCTGTCTAATAAAAGCTTGATATATTGTGGCATAAGTCGTTAGACTTTGTTTATATATATATATATATATATATATATATATATATATATATATATATATATATATATATATATATATATATATATATATATATATATATATATATATATATATATTGCGAAAGTGGCTTCGCGAACACGCTACTGTCCCATAAGCGTACAGGAACTTGGGTCACTAATGCCGGAATACAACACAAGGTTATTATGGCGGCATACTTAAGACCAAGGTGGTCGCCATCCAGACGAGCTTTGGGCCCTACCACGTAGCTAGGGTGGGTTATTTTGTTGCTTTTTACGACAGGCCGACCACGGCCGCATCAGGGATCAGAGCGTCTTCTCGTTAGCGTCTTCTCGATTTTACTGCCAAGGCACGCCAATAGATGTTTCACATAAAAAAGAAGCCTTTTGTCATTGTATTACAATTGTGTTACTCACAGTGTACGTTCAGTGTGACAGTTTCAAAGAGCGGTATCTCGGTGGCGCTGTTAGTGGCTTCACATCTGTACTGCGCTTGGTTGTCAGTCACGTTGGTCAGGATCGATATTTCTGCAGACACCGACTTCTCCGCCATTTTCGTTATTGAATGGATCTGTAAAGGAAATTAATTTAATATTTCTTTCGTATTGATTTTGTTAGTTAATATGGGGATACCGAGATGCAGTGGCGTAGCTTTTTTTTTTAATATACTGGCAAATTAATAAATAATTAAAGTAAAATAAATAAAGGTATAGGCTCAAGCTAGGCTTTAAATTTGAGATAAAAATGTAGTTAAGAAAACAAGACTAGATTTTGAAATGTATATGATCATCTAGAATTAGTTCAAAGACGAAAGAAGTTAGAAAAGACGTGCCATCTATTATGAATATATTATTACAGTTTGATTTAGACTATTAGTGTTCGTTTATTTCCTTTTTATTTACGAATTAACATTTATTATATAACACTGGCACATTTAAAATATATTTTTCAGAAATCAATTATAATAAAAATTATTCAGCAATTTTTTATTTTGCGTAGCAGCGCCCCTTTGTGAGTAACGCCCAGGCATAACCTCCCCCCCCACTACGCCACTGCCAAGGTGGGCAAGCTGATGCAAGAGATAAGATATTTATGATGTTTAGAGTCAATATTTTGGGCCACCCCTTGCCAGCCATTTTTTCTAAATCAACGCCCTACCTCGCCTATTCAGGACCAAGCCATGGATACGGATGGATTTATATCCATATATTATTCAGATTATGTATCTTCTTGGACAAAAAAAAATAAAGAGTTATCAAGAGGAATCTATTTAAAAAGACGTATCGATATCTTACCTTGTTACCGTTCTTCTTCAAAGTATACGTTTTAGAAGTAACTGTGATCTCTAAGAAAACGAATTTTCTCATTTGGCATTGTTATAGCATGGAAACTATTAAACATGACTAATGTCCTCCACGGAGGTAATCTTTCGTGTTGTGGCTTTAACAGGTTTAAGAGGGTTACAGGTTCCAATTTAGTTTCTAGTCTGGGTGTTTATGAAAAATATGCTTTTATCTTCTTTTTCCTGTCCTTAGCCGGAGCTGCAATAACACGTTCTCTCCTTCCATTATCTCTCATTTCTAGTATTATTAAAAAGTACCCGTAATAGAAACATTTTACTACTTAGTTTGGGAATAGATGGCGCTGTGTGTAATATCACAGTATTATGGAAATTTTAAATATTTCAGTTTTACAAGGATTTACCGACCTTTTTATCATTTTTGAACCACGTGAGAGTGGCCAGAGGATTTCCACCAGTAGAGATGCAGGAGAGCTTCTGCACAGTACCAGCTGCGAGGGTCGTTCCTGGGACGTAACCGGTGATCATCGGAGCAGAGGGCGGATCTGATAAAGAAAAAAAAAGCGCATTAATTAAAAAATATATATTTATTTATTTAAAAACGATCACACAGCTCATAAAAGATAATAATTAAATAATTTTTGTATATTTATGTATATAATATTTAAGTGATATATCAGTTCTCTAGTATCTATTACACAATTGTTTTGTTGTTTATCCAGAGACTAGATGACGCTGTCTGAATTGAACTATTTTTATGATTTTTTAAAAGTATACGAAGGGCATGGAAGAAGGGAATAATGAAAGTGTACGAAGCTAACCAAGTATGTAAGGATCGTAGCAAGTGGAAAGAAGTGGTCTCTGCCTACCTCTACGGGAAAGAGGCGTGATTATATGTATGTATGTATATTAAGATATAAAAGTAGACCGTAAAGTAAATTTCATAACGCAAGTTGATTAGGATGTCCTTATCCAGAAATATATATATATATAATATTATTTATTTGTTTCAGTCTGGATGGTCCGAATAAATCAAACAAATTTGTTTCTGTAAAAATAACAGAAACGACAATTAAAGTTGATTACTCGTCTCTCATAACTCTTGCTTTTCTATCTATTAATTAAATTATTTAAATCAAATCTGTAACGTAATAACGTAAATATTGTTTACTTTTTTGTAGGCAAATGTCATGTGTCACACTTCTATGACACATGACATTAAGCGCGTTAAATCAAAAGGGATTATGTCCTGGTTACACAACCTAACCATAATACAATAACATTAAAGAGATGATATTCTCTTTACATCTCCCCTCCACGATATGAAAATTGCATAATTTTTCAATCAGCTTCAACTTCAAACATTGGAATTAGTTTTGTCACGTGGAATAGACTCGTGTCTTGATTTCTTTTTCCAGTTTTTATTTTATAAATTGAGTTTGAAATTTTTTCTTCTATTATATATGGGCCGATTCTTAGTTCTTCTAGCTTTTTCCTATTGAGTTTGTTTCCATTCTCTATGAATACCATATCTCCTTCGTTGAATTCATGGTGTCTTCTGTTTCTATTAAATAAACTTTCGTTATACTTATGTGATCTCTGTGTTCTTTCTAATGCTAATTTCTTATCTCTTATCCAGTCTTCTCCGTTTTTCTTTCTTTTTAACTCTTCTGGTATGTTACTGGTGTCTGTGCCATATAATAGATACTCTGGTGTAAATCCCGTTATTGTATGTTCTAGTATATTATACTTATTCACACATTCTCTCGCTATCGATGTCCATGCTCTATTCTTTTTCTCTTCGTTTATTTTACATCTTATTTTATTTACTAATGTCTGATTCAGTCTTTCATTCAGACCATTAGAAAATGGTGCATTTATTGCAGTAAAAATTAATTGCACTCCTTTATTTTTTAAATAATCTTTAAATTCTTTCGAATTTATTCCAGGATATTGGTCCGTTAAGATTGTTCCGATGTTTTCTATGTCTAACACAGTTTGAATTAGTTTTATAAAATCAGCGGCGTTTTGAGTTCTTGATGTTGAAATGAACGCATATCTCGTGAAATGATCAACAAGTAAATGAATATATTTTTTTGTTGATCTAGTGCTTCCAAATCCTCCAATTGTATCTATGGACATAATTTCGAAAGCTTTGGTCGCTGGTCCTAATTGTGACATTGAGCCGAATTTATGTTGCCCTCTTGACTTATTCTTAATACATATATAACATTCTTTACAAATTTTTTTTATATTCTTCACTAAATTTTTAGCAGTATAATATGGACATATTTTCATTTGTGTTTGTGTTATTCCTGTGTGACACCATTCCTTGTGTATTTTATTAATTAAATCAATACTGAATTTTTCTGATAATATGATTTTCTCTCTTTTCTTCACTTTTTTATAATATATTCCGTTTTTCTCTATTAATTTTTCTTTTTTATTCTGTAATAGTATATTATTCATCTGATCTAATTTTATTTCATCTATTTCAATAAAATTTACCGTTTTTAATAAATCCTCTTCTTCTGTATTTGATTCTAGAACAGGGTTTCTACTCAAGCAGTCCGCTTCTTTATTATCTTTACCTGGGACGTATATAATTTTAAAATCGTATTGAGATAGATAGTGACTTAGATCGCCCAATTCTTCGTCTGTTCGTGCTTTTATATTCATATTTTCCAGTGGTTTGTGGTCAGAGTATATTTCGAAGTATCTCCCTATCAGCCAGTGTTGCCAGTACTTTATTGCCTCTTTTATAGCTAAGCATTCAAGATAAATAGCTTTTTTTTTTTTTTGCGTTTCATTAAGTTTCTTTGAGAAGTAGGCCACAGGTTTTTCTTTTCCATCCTCTTGTGTTTGTTTTAGTATTGCGCCTATACCTTCAAGTGATGCATCTGTATATATCTTGATTGGAAGGTCTTTGTCGAATATCTCCAACACTGGTTGGGAACATAGCATTTCTTTTATCTTTCTGAAAGATTTTTCACAATCCTCTGTCCATATAAATTTTACATTTTTTTTTAATAGTTGATGTAATGGATCTAGTAATATTGAGCTCTTTTCTATATATTCATGGTAAAAATTTATTTTCCCCAGAAATTGTCTAATTTGCTTTTGTGTAGTAGGAATTGGGAAATTTTTTATTGACGTTATGTTGTCTTTCAACGGTTTAACCGTATTTTCTCCTATTACATGTCCTAAATATCTAACCGAACTAGCAGCGAATGTACACTTTTTAAATTTTAACCTGAGTCCTTCTTTTTTTATTGCATTTAATAATTTTTCAATATGATTTAGATGTTCTTCAAACGTCGGTGAGTGTATTAAGATATCGTCTATATAGTTCACTGAAAATTCAGTTAGTCCATATTTTCTTAATATGCTACTCAGAATTCGTTGAAATATAGCTGGAGACGTTTTTAAGCCAAACGGTAGACATGTCCATTGATAGTGACCATCTTGTGTTACAAATCCCGTCTTCCTCCTATCCTCAATTCTTAGTGGTATTGACCAAAAAGCTGAGTTAATGTCCAGTGTCGTAAAGTATTTACAATTTCTGGCTCTTATTATTATATCATCTATTAAAGGGAATGGTTGTGCCTGAGGGACAATGTTTTTATTTAAATCTCTAAAGTCTATGCACAGACGTGTCTTTCCTTCATTTTTCTTATATGCTAGTGTGACGGGTGCAGCAAAAGGACTATAAGATTCTTCGATTAAATTCTTCTCTAGTAAGTTGGCTATTTGTTTCTCTATTTCTTTTTTGTCTTTTATATTACATCTATAGGGTCTTTTACTGCAGTATTTCTCCACTATTAAGTCAATTCTAGCTTCATATTCGTTAACAGTCCCAATATCATACTTGTCTTTCGCAAACACTGATTTGTTTTTATCTATCAATTTTTCTATCTTCATTTTTTATCTTTATCTAAATGTTCTATATTTGTTTGAAATTCTTCTGTTTCCACGTGTTCATTAAAATTAATTGAACAATTTGTAACTTCACTTAATGTTATCTCTGGTTTTTCTAACTTTTTCTCTATTTTCTGTGAGATTTCTAAATTTTCATTCAACCTCAACTTAAACATAGGAATTAAGTCTAATCCTATTATAAAATCTTCAAAATCCTCTCTTTCAACTACATATATATCTACTATTTTTTCTATATCAAATATTTTTATTCTTATTCTTACCAATCCATTTGTCTGATTCACACCATTGACAGACCTCAAGAATATCTTGTTTAAATCTTCTCTATTCTCTTTTATTTTTATCCATTTCGAGTTTATCAAGGATACTTGAGAACCTGGATCATATGTTCCCATTATCTCTATCTGATTCTCAACTAGTAGCTTAAGTCTGATCAATGGTGTGACTATTAGTTTTTTTTCTCTGTATTTAAATTTACTTCTATTACTGAATTGCTTCCTATAGCTTTAGGTTTCTCTTTTTTCTCTAGTTTAAACCAGCATTTTTCTTCTGGATGATATCTTATACCTTTACCCATGTTTTCACATGTCATACATGGTTTCTTTTCTTCATTTCTGAATTTATGTTCTGGTTTACCTTCTTTTTTAAATGTTTTCTTTTTATTTATTATCCCTTCAAGCTTCTGTAATTCATTTATTAAATCTTTTGTATTTTCTATTTCATCTCTGGCGATCTTCTCTCTAATAAATTCTGGCAACCCAAATGCAATTCTATCTATCATTGTATCAGCGTCCATGTCCTTATTTATTTCTAATAATAATCGTTCTTTCTTTATTGCATATTGTACTATTGAACCTTCTTTGTATTTAAAATAATGAGCATATGTCCTGCTACTCCATCCCTTACCTGAAAAGGTTTCTATTAATATCTGTTTCCACGTATTCCAATTGTTTTCATGTTCTCCTTTTATTACAGTAGAAGTATACCAATCTTGGCAAGTTGCATCTAAAAATATTCTTAATAATTCTATTTTAGTTTTATCTTTTTCTATTTTAAATCTTCCACACTCTTTTTCGAATATATGTAACCATTGTCTAACATTAGATGTTTTATAATTAAATTTTTCTAATACAAATTTATCTACAATATGTTTTAAGTTTTTTTCTTCTTCGTGTTTTTCTGATTTTTCAATTAATTTTTCTAATATTTTTTCCAAGCTCGAGTTTTCTTTAATATTCTCTTGAAGTGTTTGTTTTAAATATTTCCCTCCAAACTGGATATTTCCTTCATCATCTAAATATATCTTTTCTAATTCTTTTGAAATTTTTATCCATATTTTTAACTCATCATGCCTTTTTCCTAATGAATTTTTTACCTTTTTGAAAGTCTCCGTCTTTGTCAACTCTTCATGATAATCTGCATACATGAGGTCATCTGGTATAACATATTTTTCCCCTTGTTCTGTGACAATTGAGGTTACAGCTACTACTGTAGTTTTACAGTCCTTTGGAGAAGCCACAGCTCTGAACTCGAATTGCAATTTCATTTTGTGACGAAAATTGTCGTTTTATAATATTATTTATTTGTTTCAGTCTGGATGGTCCGAATAAATCAAACAAATTTGTTTCTGTAAAAATAACAGAAACGACAATTAAAGTTGATTACTCGTCTCTCATAACTCTTGCTTTTCTATCTATTAATTAAATTATTTAAATCAAATCTGTAACGTAATAACGTAAATATTGTTTACTTTTTTGTAGGCAAATGTCATGTGTCACACTTCTATGACACATGACATTAAGCGCGTTAAATCAAAAGGGATTATGTCCTGGTTACACAACCTAACCATAATACAATAACATTAAAGAGATGATATTCTCTTTACATATATATATATATATATATATATATATATATATATATATATATATATATATATATATATATGTGTGTATATATATCTTCAAACTTTTTCCCTTCCGTTTTAGAATTTTTGTGTGGACAATATTCGAATAAATTTCATCCACACTTACTCGTACAATAAATTCATTATTTAGTTTATTTAGCAACAAAAATATTGATAAATTTTTATTCCTGCAGGACAGCAGACAAGCTGACGGCCCATTTAATAGTAAATAGTTAATCATCGCCTATGCATGTTTGCAATGCGTTTGCAATACCAGAAGCATCGCTAACTTACTGCCATCCCCGTAGTGCTACTGGTCACATATGCCGGACACAACACAAGGTTATTATGGCATATATAAAAACAAGGGATGATTGCCATCCAGACTTGGGATCCTACCACGTAAGCTTGTTGTTTTCCCGCCTTTTACGATAGACCGTCCTCGGCTGCAGAGGTTAGTAGTATTCTTAGTCCGCCGATGCGTGGATAAAATTTATATGACTAACAACGTTTGCCGAGTCAGCTAGTTTGTAAATAAATGTAATTTCATTTGAGGAACTGACTATTGTATATATACATAAGATAAACTATAATACATTGTAACGCAATACCACGTATCTTCTTATAATTAATTATCTAAAATGACACGCAACATGTACTATGGTTGAAATTATAAATTATACGGGACGAGGGTGTGTCACGGGCAGGCAATTAAAATAACGTAGTAGCAACCCTTGTTGGGCCCTTAATTGGGACCCCAAGCTCGGGACCCCCGGCCCCTAATGATACGTAAGCTATCGAGTATAGTTAGCTTAGCCACTATATTAATTACATTCCTGGTCTATACGTTTTTGAAATCTTTAAGAATTTATTTTACAGGCGACAAAACAACCCACTTTAGCTACGTGGTAGGGTCTCAAGCCCGTCTGGATGGCGACCACCTTTGGTCTTAAGTATGCCGCCATAATAATCTTGTGTTGTGTTCCGGCATTAGTGACCCAAGTTCCTGTAACCCTTATGAGACAGTAGCGTTTTCGCGATGCCACTGGCGTTGCAAACACCCATAGTCGACGGTAACTGCTAAATTCTAAGCGGGCCGTCAGCCTGTCTGGTGTTCCTTAGGAATACTAATCAAAAATAAGCATTTTTCTTTGAACGTTCTCTCTATCGTAGATATTTCACTTAACTGATCGGAAATATTCTAAACGGTTCCAAGTTGCTGAAACAAAATATTTCAGATACCCACTTATTATACTTAGTTAGGCTTTTTTCAACCTATTTACAAATTTTTGTAATTTTTATTTTTTCCAATAACTTCCTTGGTATATTTACTGATTAATGTCAAATTATTAATTATAGATCTAATACTCTGTACTAAGACCTATTTTTGAGATCCTAATCTGTTTACAGGTACCTGGTAGTTCGGTGGTATTAAACTCGCAGCCAATGTTCCGAGTTCGAATCCCACGGTTCAATGCCCAATAATGTGCATATTTGCGGACCAACGATGAAGAAAAACATCGTGACGAAACCTGCATACCAAGATATCCGGTATGGGTTACCTACCAACCCGCCTTAGACAAGCGTGGCGGATATACTTTCCTCCATGGGAGGTCCATTCCCAGCAGTGGGAAGTTATTATTATATATATTATATATGCACACTCAGACTTTAATCCGCTGTTAAAATCCATTACAACACGGAGGTCTTCAAAATTGCGAGTCAAAAACGTTATGTATCTTGGTTTAACCAATCAACACAAACGAATTGAAAACAAATTGCTCGAAGCAACATTTTACAAAAGTTTAATTTCCTTTGTGACGACTGAATTAAAAGGTACCGTACCCGACGTCAAAAGAACACGAATTGTAAATGTAAACATTGCACGAAAATGTTTTTCACCGCTAAATGATGGATGTGCGTAAAATTTATTGTTACAGCTCGTTTTATATTTTTTATTGTTTTATACCATTTTACTTTTCATCGCTCTATTGGACACAAAGGGGTTTACCCCCCAAAGAAATCAACGACGGATTGTGAAAAAGATGAGTGTGAATGTTGAGATGACGAGAGTTGAAGGAGAGACCCCAGTTTGGGTTAAGGGCAAGAAGAAGATTTCCCTATAACTTCCGAGGTAACTTATGCACACTTGGCTGACTTCTCGATATCATTTTCTCAGGGAGAATTGGGGCCTCGAATCTTTATGCCAACCCTGGCATAAAAATTCGAAGCCCCAACTTAGAATGCAACGATGACGCGGCTCGAGCAGCAGGAACGAGACTAACATGTTTTGCATAGCTTCACCGTAGCTACGCCAATCATGTAGCAGCTACGTTGCTCTTGGTGGGCCAATCTTGGCTATTGATAACGTATATTTATTGTAAAGGTTGATGGAATCCAAAAAATAAGTAGTCTATAACCATTTACGAAAAATTCCGTGTCGAATGGTAGTAGTCCCATCCTGATATTTTTAGTAGTTTTGTTGTGATGCTGCGTTAAAGGAACTCCATTTTTCTTATATATGTTTAGATAACAGCTTATAACGTTTCACTTGGCTCTTGCTTCCTTCTAGAGGGAATGATTGTATACCCGTCATGTTTACCTGAGGCGGATTGGTATATTACACACTTGTAATTTTAGACTGCTGGTGATGGTTTGCTTCACCGTCAGAACGTGGCAATTGTGTTATATGAGCGCGAAGAATTGCTTAGGTAGTTTGCTACCTTTGTATTTTTATTGATTGAGGAACGCAGTTAAAATCTTCATCCTGTTCTCCATTTTCATCTTCCACTATTCTCTGTTAGCCATCATCATAACATTTATACTCCTTTCGCCATATTTTACGCCATCCATATCATTATCATCTATCCACGCGACACCCATGTAACAACGTTTGCCGGGTCAGCTAGTGTATAATAAAATGCCATATAATTACATGGTCTGTCTTTATGGCGCATATATACCTACACAGTACATATACAATATATTTTATTTTACTACCTACATATACATAATCTTCTTTGTCCCGCCCTTTCCCACATTAATCAATTTAAATTTGGACTAATCAAATTTATAAATTAATAAATACTTTTTTATTGCTGTAGGACAGGAGGCAGGCTGACGGCACGCCAGTGTCGTTGTGTTTGCAACACCAGTAGCATCACGAACACGCTGCTTTCGCATATGGGTACAGGTACTTAGGTCACTAATGCCGGAACACAACAAGGTTATATGGCGGCATACTCAAGACCAAAATTGGTCGCAATCCAGACGGGCTTGGCCCTACCACGTAGCTAGGTTGGGTTGTTTTGTCGCCTTTTACGACAGGCCGACCCCGGCCGCAGAGGTTAGTATTCTTTCTCCGCCTCTGCACGGATCCAAACTTAGAAAACTTTATTAATTCTAAATTTATTTACCAATTATATCAAAATGCATATTTTTGTAATTCAATTTAATATCTTAATTGTTCTACATATTATTAATTCTATTGTAACTTAATTACTCTATTAGTTTTGCGTCTGTAAATAACTATAACACAAAGGTTGAATATATTATGACAATGTTTGTGACAAATTTTATGTTCATGTTGTTGGAATGCCATAATTATATATTATAAATAACAAAATAAATTATATGGGGTTGGCACAACATGTTCTCTCCTTCCACTCTCCTCTGTTAGCCATATCAACATTTATTCCCTTTTTCGCCATATCATCTTTTACACAATCCATCCATCTTTTCTTTGGTACCTCCCCTTCTGTACCTTACAGATACAGAATAATAAAAATATATAGAAGGGAGAAAATTAATTTATTTGGAATATGAAAATATACAAAATTAATGCATAATTCTATTATATGAGGACTCAGTATGTTTATTTGTCTAATTCTTAACTCACACAAGCATAGTAGGGGAGAATAGTATGTATGAAACTCACAACTCTCTTTTCTAATTTCACAGTCGAGGAAACAGATAATGCGTATTTGACATGAAATCTGCGAATAGGCAAAATAGACCTATAAACTGAAACAAAGACACGAACAGATGACATCTGACTTTTGGGGAGGTCCTGGGGCAGTTAAGGGGTGGGGGCGAGGCTGTATTACCAGCACATGTTACTCGACACTTCTGTTGTGTGAATGCTGATTATTAGACGTATGGCCATTAAATTCGAGATTTTTACACATTTTCTAATTAATAGAGCTATTTGAAAGGTTTTTATTCTCAAAAATATATAATCATAATCATACATTATTATTGTACATTAAAATAATATAATAATACTTACAAAGATTCTGTTAGTATTAAAATTTATATTTCATTAATAATAAAACAATATTTAAATGATATAAATTAGATACATAAGGTTGTATTGGTTGACAAAAGTGCTTTTATCAATTATATATAAAAACTAATTACAAAACCTTACCCTTGCAGATAGGTTTTTAAAATACTTTATGTAGATTTAAAAATTAAATTATAAAAAATTATTTTCTGGAATAATTTTGTGTTTGTTGTTCTTGTCGTGTGCGAAAACAAAAATCCATTTAATAAAAAAGCCTTAGTCCTTAAGTGTATGTTAATAAGCACCGGGTTATTAATAAACCAGTTAGCTCAGTGGAATTACACTTAAAGGTCAATCTAGAGGTCCTGGATTCGAATCTAGGCATGCACCGTTTTGGCAGTTTTGTCGCCTAATTTGCATATTATAAATAATACCATCGTGACGAAACCTGCATACACAACGCATGCGTTACAAGCGTGTCGTCCGTTCGTCCGTTCCCAGTAGTGGGAGGCCCGAGCATCCGCAGTGGGATATTACGAGCTTTAGGCAAGTTTTTTTTAATATTATCTCCGTAACAATTTGGTCACAATTCTGTAACTGTAATTACTATTATCAAAAAATAAAGAACACCTATAATACATTTTAGTTAGTAAGTAATATATTTAGTGAATCGCTCTCGCGTATAAACTCGCTAGTTTAAGAGCGCCACTAAAAGCGTACGTGACGACATCTACCCGACGGAGGATAGCAGATATCGTAAGCTCAATTTATTGGAGAAATCTCCGCTAATTTTGTGGCCCGATTTTATGTTAGATTACTAAAACATAGACATTTCGGGCTAACACTGTTTTATATGGAAATTTCTAGATTGCTGAATTGCATTCCAAGTCGATCGTTTATTTGAAAAAAAGAGAGAAATAAATGATTTATTTAAGACACAAATGTTATTACAAATAAACCTTGGGTCCGTGTCCAATGCGCGTTATAAAGTTATATTTATTTTATGTAACAGAACAAAAATAGCTAAAGACTTCATTCCGTATGCCACAATTCTTTGTTTGTAAAAGAAATGATAAATTATTTAAAAAATATATTGATTACATATCAAATAATGATGCATTTAACCTCACCGACAATTAACCTCAAATCTATGAATGCACTTATAATTTTTTTTAAAGATGTAAGTCCCATTCGCCACTACATATAATTTAAAATCAGTGCACTGACATAATAAAACACGTGTTGTAGATATATGTATGAATATTTAAGAAACAACTGTGAATATAGTGAATATAGTTACAAGCTTTTACGGAAACTTGAGACAGTGATTATGTCGTATCGTAAAAATTTTGCTCCCAATTTTTTTTTAAACGCGCCAAAAGTAAAAATAACTTCATAAAACATATTTGAAAGAATAAAAGTTTAGTTGGTCATACGAAAATAGGGTTTGTTTTCTTAACAACTACTTTAGCACGTTGGAACGTCTGTGGGAACAGATGGGGGCATAGTGATCCAGGTTCCAGTTCCCCTACGTGTAGCGTGTTAGCGGTGACCCTGGCGTCCTAAATATCTATGGGCGACGGTAACTGCTTACTATTTAGTGGGGGCGCAGACAGGATGACAGTCCGCTTAGAATTTAGCAGTTACCGTCAGCTATGGGTGTTTGCAACGCCGGTGGCATCGCTAACACGCTGCTGTCCCATAAGAGTACAGGAACATGAGACACTAATGCCAGAACACAACACAGTTATTATGGCGGCATACTTAAGACCAAAGGTAGTCGCCATCCAGACGGGCTTGGCCCTACCACGTGACGTGATCAATGTAAACAACATTACGAATAAATATAAGGCACCATTCACACAGCGTCATCTAGTCCTAAGTAGTAAGTAGCATTTGTGTTATGGGTACTAGACAACTAATATACTATATATGTTCTTTTTGTAAATAAATACATAATATATTATACATAAACACCCAGACAGCAGACGGGAATCAAACTCATGACCGTCGCGAGCGTACCGATGTGCGTTAGCCGCTACGCTACTGAGGTCGTCAAGATGACGTTATAAAGGGTAAACATATCTCTATATTCACAGGGTTTAAAGGCAGAGTTTCCAAATTGAAATACAGTTTTATATCTTGTGAACAGACACAGGTGACCTTTGACTTGATCGATGACGTCATACCGACCTTCCCCGACCTTTGCAGGGCGAATAGCGGTACCTGGATTTTTATTACTTGTAAAGGCTACGTCCTTTTCAATATTGAATACTTTTGGGCGGTTTCCGATATCTACGGGGTGATGTTATGGTGAACGAGAATGCAGGCTTCGTGGCGTAAATTACAGAAGAATTATTCCTGCTGTTAGTTCTTGAACAAAGGTCAGCTACCATTTGCGTGGTTACATAAATAATAATGATCTTCGAGTAACGCACGTCGGTATACTTGCAGAGCTCCGCGTCTGAGGGTTTATGTTCAACTAGCTGTACCCTGCCACGCTTCGCTGTGGTACATTGTGACTGTACCCTGCCACGATTCGTTGTGGTACATTGTGACTGTACCTTGCCACGATCCGTTGTGGTACATTGTGACTGTACTCTGCCACGCTTCGCTGTGGTACATTGTGACTGTACCCTGCCACGATTCGCTGTGGCACATTGTGACTGTACCCTGCCACGATTTGCTGTGGTACATTGTGACTGTACCCTGCCACGATTCGCTGTGGTACATTGTGACTGTACCCTGCCACGATTCGCTGTGGTACATTGTGACTGTACCCTGCCACGCTTAGCTGTGGTACATTGTGACTGTACCCTGCCACGCTTCGCTGTGGCACATTGTGATTGAATGGTTAAGAAATGAGAAACAAAAAAATAGATAAAAACAATCCTTGATGCGGATTATACCTACCTTAAGTCAGGTCATAAGTATTGTCACACAGTAAAAACTTTTCTTTTAGAATGCTGGCCACAAAAAAGTTTATTGAATTCGAATTTCGAATTGTTCATGAAAATAAAAATGTATACTTTTAGCAATTTTACTCATTTTTAAATATGGAGTGGACGCTTAAAGAAGACCGTGTTGCAGTTATTGAGTTGCATCGTTGCGGTTACGCGCCAATTCAAATTTTTAACATACTGAAAAATTTTAATATAACCAAAAGATTCGTTTATCGTACCATCAAACGATACAATGAAGACTCTAGTGTAGATGACAGGTCAAGAAGTGGTCGCCCTCGGTCTGTTAGGACTCCAGCAGTGATAAAAGCTGTGAAGGCACGAATTCAAAGAAATCCCAAACGTAAGCAGAAACTGTTGGCCCTTCAGATGGGGTTAAGCAGAACCACGGTGAAAAGGGTGTTAAATGAAGACTTGGGCTTCGGGCATATCGAAGAAAAACAGGACATCGTTTGAATGCTCGTCTAATGGACCTGAGACTGAAGAGATGCCGCGCTTTGTTGAAGCGATACGCGGGAAAAAAATATCGGGAAATTCTTTTTTCGGATGAAAAAATATTTACCGTAGAAGAGAGCTACAACAAACAAAATGATAAGGTGTACGCACACAGTAGTGAAGAAGCGAGCAACCATATTCCGCGTGTCCAACGAGGTCATTTTCCATCCTCGCTCATGGTATGGTTGGGAGTTTCTTATTGGGGCTTAACAGAGGTACATTTTTGTGAGAAAGGTGTAAAAACGAATGCTGTTGTGTATCAAAATACAGTCCTGACGAACCTTGTGGAACCTGTTTCTCATACCATGTTCAATAACAGGCACTGGGTATTCCAACAACATTCGGCGCCAGCTCATAGAGCGAAGAGCACACAAGACTGGCTGGCGGCGCGTGAAATCGACTTCATCCGGCACGAAGACTGGCCCTCCTCCAGTCCAGATTTGAATCCGTTAGATTACAAGATATGGCATCACTTGGAGGAAAAGGCGTGCTCAAAGCCTCATCCCAATTTGGAGTCACTCAAGACATCCTTGATTAAGGCAGCCGCCGATATTGACATGGACCTCGTTCGTGCTGCGATAGACGACTGGCCGCGCAGATTGAAGGCTTGTATTCAAAATCACGGAGGTCATTTTGAATAAACTTTAATGTCATAAGAATCTATGTTTTGTTAAGTTCATTTAGGTATATGAATGGTTACATAATGGTTACATAATAAAATAAACTTGTTACAATTATTTTACATTAAACATGTTGTCACATGTACCTAGTCAGGTCATAAATTCTGTCGAATTTATGACCTGACTAGGTATATATATCATGCTAAAATTTCAGCTCGATCGGTGCAGAACTTTTTGAGTTTTATATATATATATATATATATATATATATATATATATATATATATATATATATATATATATATATATATATATATATATATATATATATATATATATATATATATATATATATATATAAGATCAGGCGTTATTTTCTTATTGTAGCAAAACACAATGTGATTCATCTAAAACAGAGTTTTATTTATTAATTACAGGTAAGTTTACATAATAAATATTAACAACTAATGAAATAATTACAAACCTAAAACAGAGAATCGACAATTAAATGTTCATGCTACACTATTTTTATTGAATACTTTAAACTTGAATTAAAGCTAATTCACAAACTGTAATTGTTTTTTAAACAAATTATTATTAGACTATTCTAGAACCTAGTAGTAGTATGGTTTTCCTCGAGGAGAGCGGCAATGGAATTCATGCATAGGTACTCTTATGTCAATGTCAGTGTAAACACAAAGCTTACATCACCCCCCTTCGGAATGCTAATTTTTTTCTCAACTTTAAGTTGAGTAAAATTTAGCTGCAAAGTCTAAAAATCAGCAAGCATAGGAATGAGCTTTGTGACATGATATAGTCCAATAGATCTTGTACCACGACCGGTATTTATTTTAAAAACAGAATCTGATATTTTTTCGTCAATTTCAAAGGGACCAATTCTAATTTCATCCATCTTTTTTTTGTTTAATTTGTTTCCATAGTCAACATATACCTTATCTCCTTTTTTAAATTCATGTTGTAATCTATTCTTGGCAAATAACATTTTATTATATTCATGCGATTTTATTGACCTTTGGAGTGCTATTTCCCTGTCTTCCTCCAAACTTTTTGTTAATAATTGTTTTTCTTTTAATTCATGTGGTAATAAGTCTGTAGACTCACCAGATAGCAAATATTTAGGAGAAAATCCTGTTACAGAATGGTTTGTTTCATTGTATCTATTTCTACATTCTTCTGCTATTTTTGACCAATTTGTTTTTCCTTTTGATTCATTTATTTTGCATCTTATTTTGTTCACAATAGTCTGGTTTAATCTCTCGTTTAAACCATTTGAGAATGGTGCGTCTATCGCTGTAAGTATTAATTGAATATTTCGGTTCTTAAGGTAATTTTTGAATTCAATTGAATTAAAAGCTGGATATTGATCAGAGAGTAAGATTTCTATTGTTTCTTCTTTAGGAATTTTTTCTATAAGTTTGATGAAGTCTCTTGCATGTTGATTCTTAGAACATAGGATATATGCGTACCTAGTGAAATGGTCTACTAGTAGATGTAAATATCTTTTCGTTGACCTTTGACCCCCAAATCCTCCTATTGTGTCCAGTGACATTATTTGAAAGGGTTTATTAGCTGGGCCTAATTGAGCCATAAAGCCATATTTTCTATTTAACCTTGTTTTATTTTTTATGCATATCTCGCAGTTTTTGCATATATATTTAATATTTTCTGATAGATTCGGTGCAGTATAAAAGGGTTTTATTTTAGATTCTGTTTGGTTTATTCCAGTATGACAATATTTTTCATGGGCTTTTTTTATCATAGTTTTACTGTAATCTTCACTTAGAACTATTTTTTTCTTACTTTTCCCACTTTTTTTGTAATAAATTCCATCTTCTAAAATAATGTTCTTTTTAAGTTCTTTTATTTGCAAATTTTGTGCTTGATCATATTTTATGTCTTGAATATCAATAATATTTACCGTACTTAAGTGATCTTCATTGTTTTCATCAATGTCCAATACTGGGTTTCTACTGAGACAATCTGCTTCTGTATTATTTTTTCCGGGAAAATATTTTATTTCACAATTATATTGTGACAAATAATGTGCCATATCGCCTAATTCATCGTCCGGTCTGTTTCTTATATTTAACTTCTCTAGAGGTTTGTGATCTGTATAGACAGTAAAATGGTTTCCAATTAACCAATGTTGCCAAAACTTTATGCTCTCTTTTATGGCTAAACATTCTAAAAATATAGCTTTTTTATTTTTCTGTGATTCATTGATTTTTTTAGAAAAATATGCTACCGGTTTTTCTTCGCCATTGTGCTGAATTTGTTTGAAAACTGCTCCTATTCCTATGGCACTGGCATCTGTATAAATAAATATTGGTGCTTGTGGATCATAAATGGCTAGTATTGGTTTGGAACATAGATAGTTTTTAACTTTCTGGAATGCATCCTCACACTGTTCTGTCCAATTAAATATCTGGTCTTTTCTCAGCAATTTATGTAAAGGATCAAGAACTATTGTGACACTCGGAATGTATTTTCCATAAAAGTTTATTTTTCCTAAAAATTGTCTTATTTGTCTTCTATTTTGAGGAGCAGGAAAATCTTTTATTGATTTCAAATTGTCTTTTAGAGGTGTGATCGTATTTTTTTGTAATATATGACCTAAATACTTCACAGAATCACATGCAAACTTACATTTTGTTAATTTTAGCCTAAAACCTTCTTCTCGAATAGCGTCCAGCAATTTTTTTAAGTGTGTGATATGTTCATCAAATGTTTTGGAGAAGATCAGTATATCATCAATAAAATTTACTGCAAATTCTGTCAGACCATTTTTCCTTATAATATTTCCCAAAATCCGTTGAAATATGGCTGGTGATGTCTTAAGACCGAAAGGTAAACAG
This sequence comes from Malacosoma neustria, assembly GCA_963693495.1. Lineage (NCBI taxonomy): Eukaryota > Metazoa > Arthropoda > Insecta > Lepidoptera > Lasiocampidae > Malacosoma > Malacosoma neustria. Next base: position 9,138,292 of record OY856397.1, read on the forward strand.
GTCCATTGGTAGTGACCTTCTTGAGTTACAAAACCAGTTTTGTGTCTGTCTGTAATTTTTAAAGGGATAGACCAAAAAGCTGAATTAATATCCAGAGTTGTAAAATAATTGCAATTTATTGTTTTTGTTATCAAGTCTTCTATGAGAGGAAATGGTTGTGATTGAGGTATAATTATTTTATTTAAATCTCGGAAGTCTATGCATAATCTACTTTTTTTTCCTTCGTCCTTTTTAAAAGCTAAGGTAACCGGTGCCGCAAATGGACTGTAAGATTCCTCAATCAATTCATGTTTTAAAAGTTGTGAGATTTGATTTTCTATTTCTATCTTATCTTGGACTGAACATCTATATGGTCTTTTATAACAATATTTTTCAACTTGCAAATCTATGCAGGCTTCATACTTCTTCACTTTTCCAGTATCATATTTATTTTTAGCAAAAATTTCTGTGTAACTATCCAATAATATGTTTATCTGTTTTCTTTGATCAGTATTTAAATATTCTGTATTTATATTAAATTTGTTTGTATCTATACCTTCATTAAAGTTTACTGCATATTCTTTTTTCTGTATATTTATTTCCATGTCTTCAATCTGTTTATCTTCAAACATATTTTTACTACTTGTTTTGAAACTGCCTGTTTTTTGTATTTGGATATTTAAATTCTCATCATGAGTCAACCCAAATTTATATATTGAATCTAATCCTAGTATTAGATCATACTCAAAATTTTCATTTTCAAAGATAAATGCATTTATTTTAATCTTTTTATGTAATAACTCCGCATCCAGTGTAATTAATCCTTTAGTTTTACCCCCTCCACTTATCGTTTTTATTGTGCTATAACAATAATTAGGCTTCATATTCGTCACCTGAACTAGTTTTGAATTTATTAATGTTATTCGTGAACCAGGGTCATACAGCCCTTTGGCCTCTAATGTATTATTTAACATCACTGTAATCTCAATTAGTGGAGGGAATTTTAGTTTTTTTGATCTTCATTACTCAGTTCAACTTTTAATATTGAATTAGAACTCAGGTTTTTATCATCAGTTGTTTTATTTTTATACCAGCAAACATTCTCAGGATGAAATCTATTTAATTTTCCTTTATTCTCACAAATCCTGCACAATTTTTTTTCAGTTTGTTTTATTTCTTGTTTATTGTATTTATTTCCTGTACTTAAGTTTTTCTTTGTGTCATTTTTTCTTGTTAAACTTTCTAGTCCTCTTATGCAGTTAAATAAGTCGTTTACATCTTTAAGGTTTTCTCTGTCTATTCTATCCATTATGAAGTTTGGTAGACCAGTGGCAATCAAATAAATCAGGGTTTGTGTATCTATTGATTTATTTATTTCTAGTAACAGTCTCTCTTTTCTGAGAGCATATTCTAATATTGATCCTTGTATGTATTTAAAATTCATAGCGTACCTGATTGGTGACCAGCCTTTATCAGCAAATGTTTCACTTAAACTTTTCTTCCATACAGACCAATCTGAATCTATAGTATGTTTGATAATCATTGAGGTGTACCAATCTATACAAGTATCTTCCAATAGTAATCTTAAAATTTCTACTTTTTGTAAATCTGTATTTATTTGTAAACGTGTACACTCACTTTCAAAGGTATTTAACCACTGGTTAACATTTGTTGTATTTTTTGAAAACTTCTCTATAGAAAATTCTGCTACTAATCTAGTCTTATTTTCTGTTTGTTTTAACAATGTTGATTCTGTCGATGAGGACTCATGACTATGTTCTAATTTTTCAAGTAAAAACCCATCAAATTGTAAATTGTCATCATCTAAATATGTTGATTTCATTTCCTCAGTTAATGTTATCCAAACCTGTCTCTTATCGTGTCTTTTCTGGAGAGATTTTTTAATTTTGTTAAATATGTCATGCTTTAATATTTCTTTGTGTAAATGTACTGATTGGTACTCTCTAGGCATAACAAAAGTTTGGTTTTGGGTATCTGTAATGGAGGTTATGGCATAAATATTTGTTTTATTGTCATCCGGTTTGGCTTTTATAATAAATTCAAACCTTAATTTCTCCATTGTATAGGTTAGCAATTTTTCTTTCACATGTATATGAATTGTCGATTTATAAGATCAGGCGTTATTTTCTTATTGTAGCAAAACACAATGTGATTCATCTAAAACAGAGTTTTATTTATTAATTACAGGTAAGTTTTACATAATAAATATTAACAACTAATGAAATAATTACAAACCTAAAACAGAGAATCGACAATTAAATGTTCATGCTACACTATTTTTATTGAATACTTTAAACTTGAATTAAAGCTAATTCACAAACTGTAATTGTTTTTTAAACAAATTATTATTAGACTATTCTAGAACCTAGTAGTAGTATGGTTTTCCTCGAGGAGAGCGGCAATGGAATTCATGCATAGGTACTCTTATGTCAATGTCAGTGTAAACACAAAGCTTACATCACCCCCCTTCGGAATGCTAATTTTTTTCTCAACTTTAAGTTGAGTAAAATTTAGCTGCAAAGTCTAAAAATCAGCAAGCATAGGAATGAGCTTTGTGACATGATATAGTCCAATAGATCTTGTACCACGACCGGTATTTATTTTAAAAACAGAATCTGATATTTTTTCGTCAATTTCAAAGGGACCAATTCTAATTTCATCCATCTTTTTTTTGTTTAATTTGTTTCCATAGTCAACATATACCTTATCTCCTTTTTTAAATTCATGTTGTAATCTATTCTTGGCAAATAACATTTTATTATATTCATGCGATTTTATTGACCTTTGGAGTGCTATTTCCCTGTCTTCCTCCAAACTTTTTGTTAATAATTGTTTTTCTTTTAATTCATGTGGTAATAAGTCTGTAGACTCACCAGATAGCAAATATTTAGGAGAAAATCCTGTTACAGAATGGTTTGTTTCATTGTATCTATTTCTACATTCTTCTGCTATTTTTGACCAATTTGTTTTTCCTTTTGATTCATTTATTTTGCATCTTATTTTGTTCACAATAGTCTGGTTTAATCTCTCGTTTAAACCATTTGAGAATGGTGCGTCTATCGCTGTAAGTATTAATTGAATATTTCGGTTCTTAAGGTAATTTTTGAATTCAATTGAATTAAAAGCTGGATATTGATCAGAGAGTAAGATTTCTATTGTTTCTTCTTTAGGAATTTTTTCTATAAGTTTGATGAAGTCTCTTGCATGTTGATTCTTAGAACATAGGATATATGCGTACCTAGTGAAATGGTCTACTAGTAGATGTAAATATCTTTTCGTTGACCTTTGACCCCCAAATCCTCCTATTGTGTCCAGTGACATTATTTGAAAGGGTTTATTAGCTGGGCCTAATTGAGCCATAAAGCCATATTTTCTATTTAACCTTGTTTTATTTTTTATGCATATCTCGCAGTTTTTGCATATATATTTAATATTTTCTGATAGATTCGGTGCAGTATAAAAGGGTTTTATTTTAGATTCTGTTTGGTTTATTCCAGTATGACAATATTTTTCATGGGCTTTTTTTATCATAGTTTTACTGTAATCTTCACTTAGAACTATTTTTTTCTTACTTTTCCCACTTTTTTTGTAATAAATTCCATCTTCTAAAATAATGTTCTTTTTAAGTTCTTTTATTTGCAAATTTTGTGCTTGATCATATTTTATGTCTTGAATATCAATAATATTTACCGTACTTAAGTGATCTTCATTGTTTTCATCAATGTCCAATACTGGGTTTCTACTGAGACAATCTGCTTCTGTATTATTTTTTCCGGGAAAATATTTTATTTCACAATTATATTGTGACAAATAATGTGCCATATCGCCTAATTCATCGTCCGGTCTGTTTCTTATATTTAACTTCTCTAGAGGTTTGTGATCTGTATAGACAGTAAAATGGTTTCCAATTAACCAATGTTGCCAAAACTTTATGCTCTCTTTTATGGCTAAACATTCTAAAAATATAGCTTTTTTATTTTTCTGTGATTCATTGATTTTTTTAGAAAAATATGCTACCGGTTTTTCTTCGCCATTGTGCTGAATTTGTTTGAAAACTGCTCCTATTCCTATGGCACTGGCATCTGTATAAATAAATATTGGTGCTTGTGGATCATAAATGGCTAGTATTGGTTTGGAACATAGATAGTTTTTAACTTTCTGGAATGCATCCTCACACTGTTCTGTCCAATTAAATATCTGGTCTTTTCTCAGCAATTTATGTAAAGGATCAAGAACTATTGTGACACTCGGAATGTATTTTCCATAAAAGTTTATTTTTCCTAAAAATTGTCTTATTTGTCTTCTATTTTGAGGAGCAGGAAAATCTTTTATTGATTTCAAATTGTCTTTTAGAGGTGTGATCGTATTTTTTTGTAATATATGACCTAAATACTTCACAGAATCACATGCAAACTTACATTTTGTTAATTTTAGCCTAAAACCTTCTTCTCGAATAGCGTCCAGCAATTTTTTTAAGTGTGTGATATGTTCATCAAATGTTTTGGAGAAGATCAGTATATCATCAATAAAATTTACTGCAAATTCTGTCAGACCATTTTTCCTTATAATATTTCCCAAAATCCGTTGAAATATGGCTGGTGATGTCTTAAGACCGAAAGGTAAACAGGTCCATTGGTAGTGACCTTCTTGAGTTACAAAACCAGTTTTGTGTCTGTCTGTAATTTTTAAAGGGATAGACCAAAAAGCTGAATTAATATCCAGAGTTGTAAAATAATTGCAATTTATTGTTTTTGTTATCAAGTCTTCTATGAGAGGAAATGGTTGTGATTGAGGTATAATTATTTTATTTAAATCTCGGAAGTCTATGCATAATCTACTTTTTTTTCCTTCGTCCTTTTTAAAAGCTAAGGTAACCGGTGCCGCAAATGGACTGTAAGATTCCTCAATCAATTCATGTTTTAAAAGTTGTGAGATTTGATTTTCTATTTCTATCTTATCTTGGACTGAACATCTATATGGTCTTTTATAACAATATTTTTCAACTTGCAAATCTATGCAGGCTTCATACTTCTTCACTTTTCCAGTATCATATTTATTTTTAGCAAAAATTTCTGTGTAACTATCCAATAATATGTTTATCTGTTTTCTTTGATCAGTATTTAAATATTCTGTATTTATATTAAATTTGTTTGTATCTATACCTTCATTAAAGTTTACTGCATATTCTTTTTTCTGTATATTTATTTCCATGTCTTCAATCTGTTTATCTTCAAACATATTTTTACTACTTGTTTTGAAACTGCCTGTTTTTTGTATTTGGATATTTAAATTCTCATCATGAGTCAACCCAAATTTATATATTGAATCTAATCCTAGTATTAGATCATACTCAAAATTTTCATTTTCAAAGATAAATGCATTTATTTTAATCTTTTTATGTAATAACTCCGCATCCAGTGTAATTAATCCTTTAGTTTTACCCCCTCCACTTATCGTTTTTATTGTGCTATAACAATAATTAGGCTTCATATTCGTCACCTGAACTAGTTTTGAATTTATTAATGTTATTCGTGAACCAGGGTCATACAGCCCTTTGGCCTCTAATGTATTATTTAACATCACTGTAATCTCAATTAGTGGAGGGAATTTTAGTTTTTTTGATCTTCATTACTCAGTTCAACTTTTAATATTGAATTAGAACTCAGGTTTTTATCATCAGTTGTTTTATTTTTATACCAGCAAACATTCTCAGGATGAAATCTATTTAATTTTCCTTTATTCTCACAAATCCTGCACAATTTTTTTTCAGTTTGTTTTATTTCTTGTTTATTGTATTTATTTCCTGTACTTAAGTTTTTCTTTGTGTCATTTTTTCTTGTTAAACTTTCTAGTCCTCTTATGCAGTTAAATAAGTCGTTTACATCTTTAAGGTTTTCTCTGTCTATTCTATCCATTATGAAGTTTGGTAGACCAGTGGCAATCAAATAAATCAGGGTTTGTGTATCTATTGATTTATTTATTTCTAGTAACAGTCTCTCTTTTCTGAGAGCATATTCTAATATTGATCCTTGTATGTATTTAAAATTCATAGCGTACCTGATTGGTGACCAGCCTTTATCAGCAAATGTTTCACTTAAACTTTTCTTCCATACAGACCAATCTGAATCTATAGTATGTTTGATAATCATTGAGGTGTACCAATCTATACAAGTATCTTCCAATAGTAATCTTAAAATTTCTACTTTTTGTAAATCTGTATTTATTTGTAAACGTGTACACTCACTTTCAAAGGTATTTAACCACTGGTTAACATTTGTTGTATTTTTTGAAAACTTCTCTATAGAAAATTCTGCTACTAATCTAGTCTTATTTTCTGTTTGTTTTAACAATGTTGATTCTGTCGATGAGGACTCATGACTATGTTCTAATTTTTCAAGTAAAAACCCATCAAATTGTAAATTGTCATCATCTAAATATGTTGATTTCATTTCCTCAGTTAATGTTATCCAAACCTGTCTCTTATCGTGTCTTTTCTGGAGAGATTTTTTAATTTTGTTAAATATGTCATGCTTTAATATTTCTTTGTGTAAATGTACTGATTGGTACTCTCTAGGCATAACAAAAGTTTGGTTTTGGGTATCTGTAATGGAGGTTATGGCATAAATATTTGTTTTATTGTCATCCGGTTTGGCTTTTATAATAAATTCAAACCTTAATTTCTCCATTGTATAGGTTAGCAATTTTTCTTTCACATGTATATGAATTGTCGATTTATAAGATCAGGCGTTATTTTCTTATTGTAGCAAAACACAATGTGATTCATCTAAAACAGAGTTTTATTTATTAATTACAGGTAAGTTTTACATAATAAATATTAACAACTAATGAAATAATTACAAACCTAAAACAGAGAATCGACAATTAAATGTTCATGCTACACTATTTTTATTGAATACTTTAAACTTGAATTAAAGCTAATTCACAAACTGTAATTGTTTTTTAAACAAATTATTATTAGACTATTCTAGAACCTAGTAGTAGTATGGTTTTCCTCGAGGAGAGCGGCAATGGAATTCATGCATAGGTACTCTTATGTCAATGTCAGTGTAAACACAAAGCTTACATATATATATATATATATATATATATATATATATATATATATATATATATATATATATATATATATATATATATATATATATATATATATTCTATTTTTTTCTACCTTGGTATTTCTTCATTCGTCACTTCACAAACCCTCATATCGCTTTTTAGGTCCACCTCTGCCCTTGTACCCATCTATTTTCAGATTCCACATTCTTCTAGTAATGTGGTCAGCTTCCCTTTTCATTACATAGCCGTACAATGCCAGTCTCCTTCTTCTCAATTTATCATTTATAGGTGGTTAAAAAACGATAGATGAGTATATTTTTGCTTTCACGTATTGTAACAAAATTGTTGTTTTATCCGTGCAGGGGCAGAGTAAGAATACTAACTCCTGCGGCCGGGGTCGGCCTGTCGTAAAAGGCGACAAAACAACCCTAGCTACGTGGTAGGGCCCCAAGCTTGTCTGGATGGCAACCACTCTTGGTCTATAAGTATGCCGCCATAATAACCTTGTGTTGTATTCCGGCATTAGTGACCCAGGTTCCGATACCCCTATGAGACAGTAGCGTGGGCCATAGGCGAGGTAACTGCTTATTATTAAGTGGGACACCAGCCTATCTTCATATCCTTAGCAATAAAAAAAAAAACTGTGTGTGTCAGCTCCGACGCACGGCTGGAGTTTACTACTTAAGTACGATTGTCTAAACATACGCAAAAAGAGTTTATTTAACTAAAAATGATTAATACCATATAAAAGGGTAAATTAATGAAAATAATATACATATATTATAAAAAAAGTTTTAAAACAGTTTTTAGTTCAACCTAATTACAACTATGGCACCTAGTAATAAAGTCACAAATCTCCAAAACATTATCTAATACTTACGATCATTCGTCATATAAAATGAGCAAAGCAATAAATTACTCTTGTCACTTACAAATGAAAAGACATATGTTAAACAACATTTAATGTGAAATCAACCTTAAGTTGCAACAAATAAAGTAATTTTTGCCTTGAGAAATACATCGTTTTGTTTTGTTTAGTGTGTTCCGGTGCACGCGCACCAAAAACATAACGAGGTCATTCATTAGTAGATTTTACTCTCACATTTTTCTCATACCGGGCGTCTTATATATGAAAATCGATTCTTAAGGAGTAAACTCCAAAAAACTTTCGGTAACGTAAAGCACCGCATTGAGTCGATTCGTGTACATAAAATGGCATACCATAAAATGGGTGAATAGGCACAAAATCGCACTATCTTAAATTTTTGTACTAGAGCAGTTGTTTGTATAACGAAACAAAATGATACCATCAGTACGACAAATGCGGGTAACGAAATATATTTACGAGTAACGTTTCGTTACTTGGTGACAAATATATAATACAGGTCTTGCTACTTTTTTTTTGCTGTAGGACAACAGATAGGCTGACAGCTCACTTATAATTTAGCAGTCACCGTCGCCTAGGGGTGATTGCAACGCCAACATCGCGAACACGTTGCTATCTGCGTAGTGGTTCTGGAACTTATGTCGGAACACAATAGCAGATTATGAGGGCATATTTAACAAAGAAGGGTGGTTGCCATCCAGATGGGCTTGGAGCCCTACATCCTATCTTGGGTTGTTTAGTAGCTGTTTAGTTTTACGACAGGCCGACCCCGGCCGCAGACATCCGTGTCCTTTTTCCGCTCCTGCAAGGATGAAAACTAATCTAATACGCCAGGGAGTCAGCCGTAGGGATACTATAAACATGAAGTTATATATAGTAAATTAATCTAAATGTTATATAGGATATTTAAAACCTTTTTCCATCAGAGAACTGAAAGTTAGGGCTGCCACACGGAACGGGCTGCCACACGGAACGCGCTGTGCTAACAATTCGTTCAATTATTTCTCGCCACGCCCGCAGGCTCATTACTTTAATGAGCGGAACGTGCCCAGTGGTGACAGCCCTATATACATGTTTGCATAGTAAATCGTAGTACTTCAATTAAGTGAAGTTATATTTTTAAATATTTAGCATATTTTTATGATTGCTTACATTTTTTCTCATATTGGTGAAGAAAAGGAAGATTTCAAGAAAAATTTACAACAACACACATGTCTTAAGATTTATATATTCCAAATTATATATAACGAAGATAATAATAATGTATATGTATAATATAATAATATACATTATTCTTCTCCTCTTAGTAAATTGAATTTTATTATTTTGTGATTACTGCTTCCACATTCAGTTTAAATTTTTTTTTATAAATAAAATAAGTAAGCACAACACGTTAGCGTTGTGTGAATTTTCCCAATATATTTATTTATTTACTATGTTCACTCGTTTTTTTTATTGCTGTAGGACAGAAGACAGGCTGACGGCTCGCTTAGAATTTAGCAGTTACCGTCGCTTATGGGTGTTTGCAACGCCAGTGGCATCGCGAACACGCTGCTGTTGCATAAGGGTACAGGAACTTGGGTCACTAATGCCGGACCACAACACAAGGTTATTATGGCGGCATACTTAAGACCAAAGGTGGTCGCCATCCAGACGGGCTTGGGGTCCTACCACGTAGCTGGGTGGGTTGTTTTGTGGCCTTTTACGACAGGCCGAACCCGGCCGCAGAGGTTAATATTCTTTCTCCGCCTCTGCACGGATAGTTCCGTGTGTACGTTCGTGTGAGTGATCGTTTATCGCTCATGTCTCACATTACATATTTTATTATTTCTGCACTTAGCTAATTATGGTTCATTGCTGGACGTAGGCTACCCCAAGTCTGCGCAACAAATGCTGGTCTCTTAATTTTATTATCGACCTACGTTTACTGAGACACGGTTTTCACTCCAGGACTGGTGTACTCCATTACCCATCTATGCCCTTTTTGCCGCGTCGGAGCTTTGAGGAGAAGCTGAAGCGAGTATGTGGGATTCTCCAACCTGCTAATGCAACCACTCAACCGTCTAGTGAAGGATAGATATAGTAGTCGCAAGAAGTATTAATGATTAGTAGCACATCACCAATAAATGGATCGAGCCAACAGCGGATCAAAAGGCGTGGCAACTACGACCGATCCCCAATAAAAAGGATACCGACAAAAAATATTTTTTAATCATAATGACAGATTGGGAATTTAAAAAGGGGTTCGTTATATTCGATTTTAAACTAGTAACCGTTAATACAGTAGTCATCAAGAAGCATTGTTTAATTAATTTCAATTTCAACCTGGACCAGGGATTCTCAAACTATTTTTGGCAAGAGACCCCTTTTCCAAAATGCACTTATAGCTAAAACCTAAAAAAATTCTATCTTTAGTTTTTTCCTATATTAAACAAAATATAAAATATTTGCGATTCTTATAACAAGTTGGTAAATTTAACATAAATTATACGATATCTTGAAATCTTTAAATAGTGGTCGATTTTTAGACCTCATCGACCCTCAAAGTCAGTTTTCATGGATGTCGACCTCTGGGAGACCGAGTTCTATCCCAAGGGATCGATACTTACAACTTTGGGAATCCTTGTCGTAGACGGTACACGGCACCTACATGCATTACTTTTTTACAAAAACAATGATATAAAGACATGAATGTAAAAAGCTGCTTTTCACATATATTGTTAATAATAAAAGCTTTCGTTTTTCTTTATCTTTGGTACTTGGCAAATATGATATATTATGCACATGAAGCGATAAAATCTGAACCCAGAGCCTTTAAATCCTCCGAGTTTAATAGCACTGAGTTATCAGGTACTTGTTTACTGTTAATATGAACGGTAAAGAAAACTGTGATGTGAATTCTGACACAAATGAAAGCTATATTAGAATAAATACGGGTAAACATACGTATTACACTGTCGACGAGCGTTATTCAAAAAGACGTTGAATGTCTTTTTTCGCTACGTCATTTTGCTACGGAATTGTGCGGTGCCCGTGTTAAGCGGTAGCGGTGTCTTTAATATTACTATACTAGCTGACCCAGCAAAACGTTCTGCCATATATATAGGAAAAAAAATGTAGTGGATCGAATTCTCATATGCTGTCGGAGATTTAATACTGACACTGTTCGTTAATTTCACCATCTTCAACTTTCATTTTTACGACAAAAGTAGCCTATGTCCTTCTCTATGGCCCAATCTGTCTCTAAACCGAACTTTATGAAATTTAGTTCAGCGGTTAAGGCGTGAAAATGTAAGTCTTCTCCCCGGAGAAAACTGAACCATACTAGGAGATAGGAAGAGGATAGGAGAACCCGATGAAGTTTCTCTATTCTGCATCATCCAATCGAGTGGTCACTAAAAACCTCAGTCACCTTAAGACTATTATTTATAAGTTCTGTGACGCCTCCAGAATCCCCGTCTACTAGTTTGTCCTGGATGATACTTTCCCGATCGAGTAAAAAGCACTAATCGGGAACAGGACACTCTTACGCACCACTACCTTTTGTATAATATTTCCTGTAGATAAAACGAACACTTTCCATACTTGTTCAAGGATAAATAACACCATTGGTTTCAAGCTTTTTTTTCATTGGAGAAACGTGGAAATAATAGTTTTCTCCGTGCAGGAGCGAAGTAAGAATACTAACCTCTGTGAACGGAGTCTGGCTCTCGTAAAAGGCGACAAAAAAAAACCCTAGCTACGCAGTAGGGCCCCAAGACTCGATGACAATGACCCTTGGTCTATAAATATGCCGCCATAATAACCTTGTGTCTTCCGGCATTAGTGAGCCAGGTTCCCTTACCCTTATGGGACAGTAGCGTGTTTGCGGTGCTTCTAGCGTCGCAAACATACATAGGCGACGACTACTGGTTATTATTATGTGTACCGGCAGCTTGTATTCTGTTCCTCAACAATATTATAAAAAAGTACATTTCGCGCAAAAAGGCTTGGAAATCTTCCCATCGTGGTAATCGAAGGCGCGACTTCTGCGTTAAATTTCTGACTGTTGTATATATTTATATATTTGTTCTGGCCTAGGTATATGTCGATCTGGAAAAGCCCTGCGATGCAAATTTTTATTATTATTCTTAAAAAAGTTAAGTGTATTTTTAAATCGCTATCAAATGTGACTTAAACCCCAGGCCTATGATTAATGTACGTCAGATAACAAGTTCGTGTTTGTATAGTATGCCTAAACGATGGTTAAGCCTTATGCCTGAAAGACCTGAAGCGACATTATAATTTGGCATATTATTACATTGAAATAAATTGTTTCTTCTTTTAACACATCATAAGAAAATTATTTTTCTTATTAAATTTTGTGCAAAATAATTGGGTAATTTTTACGATACATATCCCACCGCTTGGGGGCTCGCTATGTGGTAGTTTGGACCTACTGAAGCGCCGCAATAGTTGACAAGGGGACGCACTTCGCTTGTATACCATGTAATAAGCAGTTTTTAATAAAAAAATAAACTAAAATGAAGCACGCTGTATATACTAGGGCCGCTGCTCTAAACCGGTTTGCTACTAGCGGCACGAAGAATATGTACGACAAGCGCAACTACCTACTTAGTTCCAAGATTATTAAACGATTTACCAAGAAATATAAGAGATAATATAACTCAAAAAAATATTCAAACCTCACTTAAAAATACTTTTTAGAGAATTTGTAACCTAAGTTTATTCATTTGAACGTGCGTAGATTTAAGTTTCGATGGCCTTGTACACCTTAATGGTGTGTTGTTATTTTTATTAAGCCAATGTAATAACTGTATATTTGATAAATAAAAAAATACAGTGATGCTCTATTGCCCAACGTCCGAGCGTGGTGTTTTACTTTTGCGTGCACTGCGCCACCCCAATGCTTTTTAATTAATCAATACATCATAGGGTTAGTAAGTAGTTTTTATAGAGGAAAAATTTACTAATATTTATACTGTGACTATACACAGCGCCATCTGGTCCCAGAGTAAGTAGCAAAGCGTTTGGGTACAAGATAACTGATATATTACTTATAAACTTTTTTCGTGAATATGTATGAGTCATAGAGGCAACGCAAAAAGCGCGCTGAAGTTTGGCAGTATACACACAATGGACTCTAAGGTCCAAAATGAAAGTCTTGGATACAACTGAGATTAACAACTTCTTTCAAATTTAAAAGCTTTACGTTTAGTAACTTGGAAATTTTTCAGTTTTTCCTTACATACAATTTACACACGTTTCCCAGACCAGGACAAACTTTTCGTAGAATTGTATAAACATTTGTCCTCCGTGGGGCTCGAACCCAAAACCAGGACAGTATGTATCCACTGAACCAAATGTGTCAGTCGAATAGAATGATATAGCAGGCTAAATTGATTGCCAATGGTAATATTTACATTTAACCTAAAACGTACATTTACGGTAACATACACAATAAGTAAACAGACATCAACAATACAACTGGCAAACGGCAAAACACCGTTTTAAATGATTTTCGAGTTAAAATGACAAAACTATTGCGGGTACAACAAATAAACATGCGCGGCCGGCACTTCCGGCCTGGAATTATCATAATATCCACGAAACCGGAAGTAGGCTCTATCCAACATGGCGGCCTGCAAACTGGATAAAACTTATATTTCGCATTTTCGGCGGACATACGATGTGAATAGGTCGGTTTATGTCATGAAAATATATTATGCGAGTATTTATTAAAATTGTTATTATTATTATTACATTAAATTGTAATAAAAATAATAACAACCCATTACGTCTAACCTTGAAGGTTGGGTTAGATAAATAGTATTACTTAGGTAATAGTAGTAGAAATGCTTTCAAAATGAAAGTAAATTTTTTTTTATTAATAATGACAATTTTGATAATGGAATATTAATGACCGAGAAATGATTATTTATTCAATAAATTGATTCCGAAAAAACTTTTTAACAAAAAAATTAAACCGCCGAAAAAACTAAAAAGCAAAAAATAATGAACCTGTTTATTATCCTTAATAACTAAGTTCTTAATCTAATGTAAGAATACCTAAGTAATTTTGAACCGGCGCCAGTGCCCTCACGTTTGTGCCCGTTCGGGTTAGGTACTGTCTCGCTGAAATTAACTTCGTAAACGCATTTTTTGTTAAAAAGCTTTTATTTTATTATTTTATGTGGCTATAATCTATTAATTACTATATACTTAAATAAATCAATTCTGTTAAAATTTATGCGTGGTCATCGATATAATCAGTGAGTGAACAATCAATCACTCTCTGTTTACGTACTCTTAGGGATAGAATTTTTTTCCCAAATCTATATGAGACCAAATTCGGGGATTACCCTTTCTAATAAAAAAAATAATTTTTAAAATCGGACTACTCTGTAAAAAGTTATGCGTGGACATACCTAAAAAAAAAAGAAAAAAATATACGCGTCGAATTGAGAACCTCTTCCGTTTTTTTCGTCGGTTAAGAAATAAGTAGTAATAATAATTAGTGAATTATGGTATAAACAAGTAACAATTATCAATGTACCTATATATATGCTATGCATCTAAAGGGTCTATGTATAATGTATTTGAATTGAAGTTAATATACCCGCGCGTTTGTCTAAGGCGGATAGTAACACATTACAAAGTGATTATATATATATATATATATATATATATATATATATATATATATATATATATATATACATATATATATATATATATATACATATATACATATATATATATATATATATATATATATATATATATATATATATATATATATATATATATATATATATATATATATATATATATATATATGCGTATATAACAAGTATTTCCTAGCCCTTTATAATTAAAACAAAATTTACTCTTGTTTTTCCAAAGAAAACATTTGTAAAGGAAATGGATAATTATCTTTTATTATAATTAAGATTCGGTAAAATGTTCGTTTTGTGCGCAGCGAGTGTTGGTTTTTAATTAATACCGAATTACAAGCAACGTCTGCTCACTAATGTATTCATTAGGTAATCAGTATTTTAATGTTGTATTTTTATAGCCGTAGAACAGCAGACAGGCTGAGGGTCCACTTATAATAAGCAGTTACCGTCGCCTATACGTTTTTGCGATGCCAGGGACGCCGCGAAGATGCTGTCTCGCGAATAGATTAACTGGAAACTGGTCTTTATGCGAGAACTATTATTATTTAGCAATTCTGCCAATATGCATAATTATATTTTTGTAATTTAATCTCTTTATTGTCTACATATCTTATTTTTAATTGTATTTTATCTTAATCTATTTAACTCTATCAAGCTGTGCGTGCCTATAAATAACTATTACGTAATTTAATGGTTTAATATACATATTATGACAATGCTTGTAACAAATTTTGTGTTCATGTTGTTGGTATGCCATAATTATATAAATATCTTCATCCGCGCAGGGGCGGAGAAAGAATACTAACCTCTGCGGCCGCAATTGCCCTGTCGTAAAAGGCGATAAAACAACCCACCCTAGCTACTAGTAGGGCCTCAAGCCCGTTTGGATGGCGACCATTGGTGTTAGAAATGCCGCCATAATAACCTTGTGTTGTGTTCCGGCATTAGTGACCCAAGTTCCTGTATCCTTATGGGACAGTAGCATGATCGCGATGCCACTGGCGTTGCAAACACGTCCGGCCGTCAGCTTGTCTGCTGTTCTACAGCATTATAAAACAAGGTCATTATTGCGTCATGTGTTCTTACAGTCACCATCATGATCTTCAGTACGTCACCACCGCCTTCAATATTCTTACTGCGCCCTCGTATGGAAAAGGCGGTATTAAGTTGAACGCGAACGAAATTACGTAGAAATAATTTATGCATAATAATGATAGTCCATAACGTATGGGGTTGGGCCAGCTGGGCTAGAGGGAACGAACCGTATACTCGCCATGCTTGTCCAAGACGGATAAGCGGGTTACACGTCAGGGATCTTCGTATACAATACATCTAATGCGTTGTGTGGCGTACATACTCTTGCCGGTGTGAAGCCACTCGATAACCAAGCGACAACACCAGCGAGAGGCTTCACACGCACTTCGCACAGTACACACGCCTTCATGGCGTCGCACCGTATGCGCAAATTTGTATTTAGTAGATTTTTTATTGTTGTAGGACAGCAGACAGGTTGAAGGCCCACATATAATTTGCTTCTAACACGCTGCTATCCTATAACGGTACAGGAACTTGGGTCACTAATGCCGGAACACAACACAAAGTTATTATGGCGGCATATTTAAGACGAAAGGTGGTCGCTATCCAGACGGGCTTAGGGCTCTACCACGTAGCTAGGGTGAGTTGTTTTGTCGCCTTTTGCGACCGGCCGACCCCGGCCGCAGAGGTCAGTATTCTTTCTCCGCCCCTGCATGGCTATGTTATTTTAGTTTAGTTCATAAGAATTATGTATCATCATCATTTCAGCCGGAAGACGCCCACTGCTGGACAAAGGCCTCCCCCAAAGATCTCCACGATGATCGGTCCTGCGCTGCCCTCATCCAACCTATTCCGGCGATCTTGACCAGATCATCGGTCCATCTTGTGGGGGGCCTACCAACATTGCGTCTTCCAGTACGCGGTCGCCATTCGAGGACTTTTCTGCCCCAACGGCCATCAGTCCTTCGAGCTATGTGCCCAGCCCACTGCCACTTCAGTTTTTCAATCATCCGGGCTATGTCGGTGACTTTGGTATCACGCATAACATATTAAATGGATTTTTGGAATACATACATACATATAATCACGCCCCTTTCCCGTAGGGGTCGGTAGAGACCACTTCTTTCCACTTGCTACGATCCTTACATACTTGTTTCGCTTTGTCCACTTTCATTATTCCCTTTATACATGCCCTTCGGTTTAGGGTACTCTTGACCTGGCCTTTTTTCAAGACGTCCCTGATCTGGTCTCGAAATGTCCGCCTAGGTCTACCCCTTCCAACATTTCCATTCACACTCGCCTTATACACTTTTTTCGTCAATCGTTCTTCATTCATTCTCTCGACATGGCCAAACCATCTCAGCATACCTTTATCAATTTTTGTCACTACATCTTCTTTCAGACCACGTTTCCTTATCTCATTATTTCTTATTTTTGGAATACGGAATTTTATTCACGCCACCGCATACACAAATCCCATACGGTGCATACCATAGTGGGATTCAATCCTAGATTGGTCTCCAATTGTCCACTGAGCCACCAGGTACCAGGACTTAATAAGTATTATTTCTATAATACTTACATTAATGATGTAATGTTGAGTTTTTAAATGTCTTGTTTACATGACAAGATACAAAAAGGTCTGTGCAAAATTAATAATTTAACAAAGGGCTCTTGTGCCCTCACTGACATCTTCATTTTAATAATAATTTTTATATGCGAAAATTTTTTGGATTTTCTTTTATTGTTCATAGAATTATAAAACGTTTTTAGAATTATAAATATATTTTAAAGCCGAATGCTTTTTCAGCACGAATTTTTATACCTGAATATTAACTATAGTAATATTATAAATGTGAAACTTAAGATGGATGTATGGATGTTTAGTTAATCAGGCTACAACAGCTGAACATAGTCTCATCTCTCGAGAGAGAATATAAATTTTTAAAGAATTTTATTTTGAAACTAACTACGTCAGGAATGATGTGATCGTCCGTGACGTGGATTCCCCGTGTTGAGGACTTTGTGGCGATGTCGGCGCATCGAATGTTAGACCGCGCATTATGGCTCCCACACACACATTCATGGCATCGGCCATCTGCACATCGAGTCAACGGATCACCGCGGCATTTGGTTACCGACCCCCAGAGATTTAATTTAATACGCTCGTGGGACTTGGGAGATGAGCAACTGAGGTCGCAAAACTATCAAGCCACAGACAGCCCTACAATAGCCTTGATTGGTTCACAAAGCCAAGATGCACCAATGTAGTGCCACACCAAACACGTGGAAATGCGCTCCCAGGGATCGAGCCACGTCACTGGGGGGTCGTTGACCCCTGAGTTTATTCCGGGATAAAGAGTAACTAACTCGAGGCCCCAAACCTCCAGGGAAATGGTGTGGGGAAGAAGACCCATTTTTTTAAGTAACGAGGTCGCAGATATTAGTGCTTTGCTTTATGTCCTTATGGGCTATAATTTCTAGGTTCTGATGCCCTTTGTGTTGAAGGGCGCCCTACACTACGCTTTACGAGATGCGGTGTCCAAGACTCGTTTGCTTCATCACCAACCAGTCCAGCGACAGACCTGACACTCAACTTCCATTTCGCGAGCTATATCAATCACATTGGTTCTCTGACGGAAGTCTTTCTTTCGAATCTTATCCATAAGAGAGGTACCATATCTCGCTGCATAACGATTTGTAATGTGTGAACCGTCGTCACGTCCAAGTGTCAGCTCTGATGGATTCATTGTATACATCAGGCCCGGCTTTTCCATAAGGAAAAGCCGGGCCGGTTATTATAAAATAACCCCGCATGAAAAAGTATAATTTTCAAGGAGAGTAAGCAAAAAATATGAAAATAAATAAAAACTCTTTTGTACCCGTGAGATAAATCCCGGATCAAACGTATATATGCAGTAAAGGAATAATATCTTTACAAAATAAAAGTAATTCCATATCGTTTCAATGCCCGCTTCAAAGGTTTTTAGGCATCAAATATTTAGGTCTAAGATTTTCGGGTTGTGTTCTAATAAATGGAATATGGAATAATAGATTTTAGCATATGTAATAGTAGATTTTATCAACGGTGTTTTCTCGGTCTAAGTCTTACTTGCATTAAATTTAAAAATTTGTTTTTAATAATTTTATTTTATTGAATTTGACTTTTAAAATTCAATAGTATAAATTGTAGTTATTTTTTACTATAATTAATCATAATCTTACATTTGTGCTGTTTAAGTATTATATTAATTTTAATTAACCGTTGACAACAATTTCATAATAATAATCGATCCTCTTATGCTAATAAATCCGAGACCATAATCAACAAAATGTATGTATGTAATTACCCTCAAAATATTTAATGCATACTTTTAATGTAATTATTTAAGTTAAACTGCGCACAGTAGGCCCATAAATTATTAATTTTAAGTTTTATCAAGTTATTTTTCTGTAAAAAAATATATGTATATATTTTGAGAAATAAAAAAATAATAATAAATTAACCGTAAGCCTAACTGAGCTTAGGCCAAAAGCAATCTAGTGGAGATGACAACGACGAAGTGGAGTGACTTGCGAAAAATTATCTAACACAGACTGAATATATCTAGTAGCACTATCTTAGTGCCTAGGCCTAGGAAGAGTCCAGTGAGCTTCAATAGGATGATGATACATGGACAACCTGACGCACGTCGAAACGCCTGCGGAGGTCACACTTTTGATTCCCGTTCCGCGTTTGGGTGTCTATTAATTATAGATACATATTTATTTCCAACAGAAAAGTGTTTTACCCTACCACGTAGCTAGGGTGGGTTGATTTGTCACTTTTTACGACAGGCCGACCCCGGCCGCAGAGGCCAGTATTCTTTCTCCGCCACTTCACCGAGAATAATAACTCTGCTATGTCAATTGTCCCAAAAACTACTATAAAAAAAACAGCAATAATATGTTATATAAAAAGGCGTAAAGGTTTTCCTAATTTAAAGCCGAACATGCATTTTAGTAAACACGTTGTCCCATTTCAGCGAAATCCAATCTGTCAGGAACATGTGATCAGCATTAATATCATAAGGGCCCCCATTACTTGAGTTCGTATCATGATGAGATAATGTGAAACCAAGACACAGTATAAATAATTCTAACAGTATACTTTTTTATTGTTGAGGAACAGCAAGGCTGACGGTCCACTTATAGTAGGCAGATAGCGTCGCTTAATTTGCGATGTTAGAGGCACCGCGAACACGCTGCTGTCTCATAGAAACTTATTACGAATATCAACAAATATTGGTATAAGTTAGATATCAATATTGTTGGCGTGTCATCGTTGCAGGCGAGAAAGATGAAGGGGCGGCTCGCACCTACATTCAAGAATGACGTATTCACTGCCTATTACCAATCTGTCAGATCCAACCGCGCGTACGCGATGTACAAAATTAATCAATACTAATAACAATAAATCCTGCAAGTCAACTAATCTATTATTTTAATGTTCAATAATGAAAAAAATAATATTGCCGTGTAAGCCATATGTATGCCACGTGGTAGGGCCCCAAGCCCGTCTGGATGAATGGATGAATAACTTTGTGTTATGATCCGGCATTAGTGTCCCAAGTTCCTGTCCCATAAGGGACAGTAGCATGTTGGAGATGCTACTGGCGTTGTAAACACCCATAGGCAACGGTAACTGCTAAATTTTAAGTGGGCCGTCAGCCTATCTGCTGTCCTACAGTACCAAAAAAACCTTATTCTCCTGGAAACAGTACCCTTAAAACATATATTTCACTGCTATCATACAGTTAACGTAACATTTAATTATTGTATAAAAACTTGATCTTCCTCGGCGTTTTTAAAACTAAAAATCGAAGGAACACTCGATGCGCAACTATCGAATAGTTTAGCTACACGATAATAGTAGTATTGAACGATTTCAATGCTACATGATGTCGATACATCACCAATTTATGACGTTCGCTGTCGTATAGTGTACTTCAATACGATTACGAAAACGTTATAAATTTATGCTAGGGATACAATTATGCGCATTAACGAAGGCGCTAACTGAAAATTTATATGAAACTTAAAATAATGACATCTAATACCCTGTTGTGTTATTGTAGTTAGCATAAACATAATCTCTAAGTTGAATATTTGTTATATTAAAATTAAATGGGTTCGCATCACTAGCGATTCCTTGTGTTTAGTGTTCAACCTTAACTTCCTTTATTTGTTTATCCTATTATTATCCTACATATTTTAAAATCATTATACTCGGCCGAAAAGAAAAAAAAACTTGCTTGCTATGTAACAGCAAGTAAGCAGTTACCATAACCTATAGATAGCAACGCTAACACTGCTAACATACTGCAGTCCGGGTAGGAGAACTGAAACCTGGATTACTTAAGACGGATCATAATACAGCTTATTATGGCAGCATATAGTGTTGTCTGTTCAGACGAGTTTGGAGCCCTACCATACCTAGCTAGGGTAGTTTTGTCCCCTTTTACGGCAGACCCACTGGACTTAGTTTAACAGCGAGGATCAAAGGGTAGGTATGTCCTTTTTGTTCTTTACCCTCATATACTTTCAATTTATTTGTATTTTTACGTTTGTGTTCTTCCATGGTTAAAACAACATTTTAACAAATCAAGAATACTGCAGCGCTATTTAAACTGTGTCCAATACAGTTTCAGATCACGTATTATAAGGACACTGAAAGTGTGGAGTGAAGGATAAAGTCACTTTAAGACTTGTCAGTTGCAAAGTCACTTTATAAACTCATGGTAACTAAAGCCGCGATGGACTGGATACGTGCTGGAAAGCGGCATTGTGAAAACGCGTACGAAGAGATTAGCCATGAAGCGGAAGTGGCTGACGGGGATGAACGGAAGTGGATGATGACGTGTCATTGTGTACATTCCTTGCTGCCCGGTGTTGCCTGTGGTCAACTACCCACATTAAGGGAAAGTACGATGTTGGTCTTTTTTGGCGGGGGATGATTACAATTCGCAAGTTTAGGCTGAGTTTAATATAGTCAAAGGCCTAGGTTCAATCCTAGTAACATCATATTTGTTATAAATCATGTATGTTACTCTCCGTGCAGGGGCGGAGTAAGAATACAAACTCCTGCGACCGGGTCGGCCTGTCGTAAGTGGTGACAAAACAATTTCAGCTACGAGTACGTGGTAGGGCCCCAAATCCGTCTGGATGGCAACCACACTGGGTCTATAATTATGCCGCCATAGTAGCCTTGTGTTGTGTTCCGGCATTAGTGACCCAGGTTCCTATTCCAGCTATTAAATGGCCGTCTGCTCCCATTTCAGGGCGCCAGCTCTCTTTAGGGATCTCCTAGGAAAATATAGAGAGCCTTAACTTTTGAAGATGCTCTTTATATTATTTTTGAGTCTTTTATTTTTATATTATTAGATATTAGCATATTGACTTCAGCTCCATCTTAGTGGGTTCCTTACGAATGTTTCCCAAGTAAATAAGTTTCCCAATTTTCTCCTAAATATTATATTTATTCGCTTAAAGTTTTCCTAACTCATCGAGCTCCCCCCCTCCATTCACGAAGCGCTGTTATTGACAGTCGTCTAATCATATTTTCGGTGTACTTCGGCGAAATTCGCAGAAGTTCGTGTGTAAAGGTTATTTGGGTCTGTCAATGACGAACATTGTTTCGTACAAAATGTTCGCGTGAAATAGCTATTTATATGTAATTACATATAAATAACGTAAGTTTTATTTTTAAGACTATTTTATTTGCTATAAGCAATTTTTACGACCCATAAACAGAAATTGACGAGCCCAGCTGGACATATTGGACAGTGTGGGCTTATTTGGAATGGAAGCTTAGAATTATTTTACAACATGATTTCATGATTCGTAATGTTTATTAAGGAACTATGTGCAGAAACCTTGAATATTGTGGAAGACTGGAAAACGTTTTGTATTCGTTGCACAAACAATCCTTCCCTCTTACGCTTGTTCATGATAATATGTATCATGGCCAACTTGATTCTAAAAAAATATTCGAAATTAGATTATAAGAAACGCGCGTCACAAATATTGGTGTTTGTTAATAATATAGAAATGTGTATTGTATTTAAATAGATTTATTTTTTAATTTTATTATACAAATTAACCATAAACATATATACTCTTTTAATTCTACCATCCCACAATATTAGGTATTTATTTAACGACATTAGTGACCTTTTTAAAATGAGTAACTCAAACGTTAAAGCACATTCTGAATTGTTGAGTACAAATGAAATGACTCGAAATATTTTTAAGTGGTATTTTTAGATAATTTAAGGACAAAGTCTCTCAACCTCAAAATTAAATGTCATAGAAAAGTTTATAAACTAAAACCACGTGCGCGAACAAAATGTTCGCTGTATATGTATAGCACAATGCAAAACCACTTTATAACTTCATGAAATTATTTAATATACCACTGAAAAGGTTTTTAACGTTCGTAGCGGAAGGAAATATTTCGATATTTGAATTTTCTGATTAAATCAGATTGGATGTAATTAATGAGATAAATTTCCTGCTTATTAAAAGAGTAATAGGAGAAAGTTGGGTATCGGTTTAGTTTTTTAAGCTGGTGAACAGAAGATAGACTGACGGCCCATTTAGTAGTAAGGTGTTACCGTCGCCTATAGCTGTTTGCGACGCTAACGCGCTGCCGTCCACATTCACAACAATAGGTTATTATGACAGCATATTTAACGACCGTTTATATATGGGGGAAGTTTGAAAGTAGCGCCAGTGATTGAGAAGCTGAAAAATAATAGGTTAGCCTGGTATGGCAATATAATGCGAAGAGATGAGTGTCATATAATAAGGTCCTCCTTGCTAGAAATGTGAGTGGAAGGATACAAGAGGAGGGGTAGACCAAAGAAAAGATGGATGGATTGTATAAAAGATGATATGGTTACAAAAGGTGTGAATGTTCAGATGACGGCTAATAGAAGAGAGAGGAAGGACAGGACATGTTGTGCCGACCACACATAGTTTGGGATACGGACAGAAAAAAGAAGGTAGTTGCTATCCAGACGAGTTTAGAGCCCTGACTGTGCTGAGGGCGTCCCCGACCGCAGCGCGGACTTACATGGTATGGACATAAATACCATTTGAAAGGGAAAATAGTAGGAATGAAGACAGTTATATAAATATGAGTAGAAATAATGACATAAGAGAATGTTGACTTGAAGAGAGGATTTGTTTTGCCGATCCTCACATAAAGTGGGATAAAGGCAGATAATTATATCATTCCTAATATTTAGTTTTTAGTACGATAATTATTTATTTCGTTTGCGTTGTGTGTATGTTGATAAATTTAAATACATTAATATAAATATCGATCCTTTGAAGCGATGTTTTTTTTTTAAATATACAACGTTTGAGCGCTCCGCTCGCGGCATTTTTCATGTTCGATCCTTTCAACCTTTGTATTTCGGATTTTCGGAATTTTAATTTCACATGTATCTGACTGAGTGATGTTTGTATGTTGTTTGCTTTAACGCATAATTTTTTTATTAATAGTTTACTATCGTTCTAGTTAAATTGAATATATATTAAATTCTATTGTATGCAGATATTAATTAACGTAGACCCCTGTGGCCTTATTTAGGGATCCAATTTTGAATGGCAACCACTCTTGGTATTTAAATATGCCGATATAATAAGCTGGTGTTGTTGGCACAATTGACCAAGTTCCAGTTATACACAGATGACAGTTGACGGTCCTCCTAGTACATCTATACGGCGACAGTAATTGTTTATATAAGTGACCCATCAGCTTAACTCTTATTCCAAACGCAGTCAGAACTACATATTTGCAGAGAGGAGTACGGGAATCTTAAAATCTCATATGACCATTTTGGACCTAATAAATAGCCTAATACTCACATAAAACATTTATGGTGTGCGTGGCCACGACGTTCTCGGTGAGTTGACCATTGATCCCATGGCAGACCACCACGATGGACCTTCGATCAGGTTCCACTACCACTGTTATGTTGGATGTAGTTATCCAACCTCCTATAACAACGATGAGAACATACATATATATATATATATATATATATATATATATATATATATATATATATATATATATATATATATATATATATATATATATATATTATATTAGGATATATATATATATATATATTTATATTAGGATCATTCGCAGAGCACCATCTAGTCCCAAAGTTATTGGTACAAGACGACTGACGTACTACTTACATAATACTCAGAACGGGAAGCTAAGCCGTGACCCTTGCAAGCGTTCGACGTGTTTTAGCCGTTAGGTCACGGACTTCGTCAAATGTATGTACAATATGTTATTTACAAAAGGTAGTGTCTCCGGGTAAGGGCGGAATAAGAATACGGAACCCTGCGGCCAAACCACCCTAGCTAAGTGATAGGGCTTCAAGCCCGTCTAGATGGCAACCACATTTGTTTTAGTTTGCACAGTTGCATTAGTGACCCAGGTTCCTGTACCCCTATGAGACAGAAGCGTGTTCGCGGGGTCCCTAGCGACGCAAACATCCATCGGCGATGGTAATTGCTTACTATTTATTTGGCCGTTAGCCTGTCTGCTGTTTTTCAGCAATAAAGGCATAAAATAAGCCAGCTGCTGTTTATTTTAGAAATAGATGCCGCTGTGAGTTTTCACAGTACATTTAATTATTTTAAAGTAATATTAAAAACTTACCTTCAGGTGATATAACGGTGCGATTACTCGCTTCTTTGTGGTTCTTGCCGAGTACCACCCATTTGATATCAGCAGCTGGGTTTGAAGGTGCCGTGCTGCAAGTAAGTGGTACCGGATCACCGACCCTGGCCTCTGATGGGCCGGAAATTGTTACGTGTGAGGGGGCAACTAGAATGCAAAATATTTGTTAGTTAAAGTACACAACCTAACCACACGCAGACCAGTCTAGATG
Source organism: Malacosoma neustria (assembly GCA_963693495.1). Lineage (NCBI taxonomy): Eukaryota > Metazoa > Arthropoda > Insecta > Lepidoptera > Lasiocampidae > Malacosoma > Malacosoma neustria. The sequence goes on from OY856397.1 coordinate 9,163,932, forward strand.
TCCCGGGTTTGAATCCCATGAGGAAACCTGCATACCGAGATCATTGGGTATACAGTTCTTCTAAGAGGAAGCCCGAAGCCAGCAGAGGGATGATATTGGGTGTTATTAACCACATCGTATTTGGGGTGTCAAAAGAATTTGGCAAAATCTTAGGATGTCTAAATAAGAGAACATATCGGATATTTCTTTAAATAAATAATTATATCTAAGAATGTTATAATATGGTCAACGGAAAAGTTTGCTGAATGAAATACAGAAAAGTTAAAGACAGAACAGACTTATTTGGATAAGTTTGTAATAAAAATTATTATTATTTCTTGAAAAAAATAAATGGGTTTTTATTTCTTACATGTCATAAAAAATTTATCAATATTGTAATTGTTGGTACATTGTTATTATAAATCGTATTAAATTGAAGGTATTTATAGAAGAAATTAGTTATGCCACACACGGTGGTCTGCGTTGTGTTTATTATTAAACTAAATTTACTTTATTTGGAAACTAAAATTAACTCAGAAGTTTAAATTACATTCTGAAGAAATTTGAAACAATAAAACTTTGAGAAAACCTAAAGTGATTAATTGAGAGGAGGAACACATGGTATAGACATGTAAAGAGAAAGGGTGCCGACCATGAATGGTTAACCTGAAAGTAGATGGGTACAAGGGCAGGTATAAACCTAAAAAGCAATGGAAAGAATATATGATGCATGTCATGAGGGTCTGTGAAGTGACAGATGAAGAATGCCAGGATAGAATAAAATGAAAGAAAAATACACATTGTGACCACCCCAAATGTTTGGGACAAAGGCAAGCGATTGATAAAAACCACAGTGAATAATTGGTAAACGAACTTTATTACTTGAAAAAGATATACGTGAAATGTTGTTGTAACATGTTTTTGTAAATTTTAAGTTATTGTTAGTTAAGTGTATGCAAAAATAAGCTTTACAAAATTTAGTACGTAAAGAACTTGCTTATCAATTTGTTTTTCTCATTGGTTTTTAGCAAGAGTAGTAGTAGAGTAATATACGCTACAGTATATTTTATCCCCGGGCGAAGTCAGAATAGATTCCTAATAATGATAAATACATTACAAATACGTATTAAAAAAGAAACCAAGGATCTCTCCGATTTCAAACGAAGTTTTTCTAACAAGTGTGTACGGCCCTAAATAATACGGGACGCCGTGGCGTCAATGAGTTCCGTTCGAGGTGGAATTAAAACTTTCCCGGACTCTGAATAAATGTCAAATAAATTGGAAGTCGGTAACGAGTTTCGGAGTTCCGAGTTTTATCATATCGGCGTGCCCGTTCGATTGTAGGCCGAATTAATATCTTTTAACGATCTCCATTGGTTTTCATTTTATACCTATGTTATATACGTTAATTATGTATGTCATTAAGAAAATAGCCAAGAAGTAGAATATAATGATAGACATCGTGACGGATATGGAAAACTCATCAGTCATATTCTATCAGTTCAGTTTCAATGTAGAAGCTGTTTCAGCGGCAATAGCAATTTTTTTCAATTGGTTCCCTTAAATCGGGCCAAAAGCACCAATTACATATTTTTTTAGAATATACCTATATAATTGCTGATCAAAGGTAATCATATTGAATCAACTCATTTTCCCTTTTGCTATTAATGTGTAACCAAACGGATAAGTAAAAGGATAACCAGTGGTCAGCAGGCAACACAACACACTACACAATTGAAATTTATTCGAAGAGCCATTTTTTAACATATACTTTGCCTTAGTAGGAGACATTATTACAGAAATAATTATTGATAATAAGTAATATTCCATGCCTGGACTAAACGTTTCGCAGAAGAGCCATAGCCGAGGAGTCAGAGCCGCATGCAGATCGCGAGCCGCGGGTTGTCATCCACTGGTGTATCGACCTTACTTTGGGTGGTACGTAGTATATTATATATAATACAATCTTCTTCCTGTCCTTATCCTAAACTATATGGGGTCAGCTCAACATGTTCTCTCCTTCCACTTCTTTATTAGCTACCATCTGAACATTCGCACCTTTTTTAACCATATCATCTTTTACACAATCCATCCATCTTTTCTATGGTCTGCCCCTCCTCTTGTATCCTTCCACTCTCAATTCAAGCATCCTCCTCATTACATGACGCTCCTCTCTTCTCATTATATGGCCATACCAGGCTAACCTATTACTTTTCAGCTTCTCAATCACTGGCGCTACTTTCAAACTTCCTCCCTAAGTACGTATCTAATATTATCCATATTTGTAACTTCGCTCATTCATCTCACATTCGCATCTATGCTAAATGCAATAACCATACATCTTTCTCCTTTGTGGCTCTCACTCGGATCCATGAAGTATGACAGGTCTTATAACGGACTTATTAATTTTACCCGGAACTTGTGGATCACAAATTGCTCCTGAAACCTGTCACCATTTCATCCATCCTGCATTCACTCTGTTTTTCACATCTCGGTTTATCTCTTATTATATATAGTACAATGTACGAACTAACACCTCAATACCTCCTTCTCGTAATGTTCGTTGCCAGAATCTGTTAGTCATCAGATATCGTTGATATTATTATACGATTCTCGTTAATTTCCAAGAGATAAGGTTATCAGTTTCCCATTGCTCAACTAATGACCAGTGACTTCCTGGGCCACCCTTTCCGCTTAAGATATTCACAGCAACAATAATTCGAGAAATGCTTAGATAGACGGCTGTGAGGGTACGCCCCCTCACTTTTCGTTGATTCCCAAATCCTTTGACAAAGTAACCCTATCAGAATACCGTCCCGTCAAAGAGCACAGTAATTCAAATATGTTCTAGTTCAATCCATAAGCGGTAGCGATTGGATTTATTATATTCCTAAAACATTTGAAACTTAACCATTTATATCGAATTTATTTGCTATAAATGGTGTCGATCTTCATCAAGTATATCTTTCAAAAAATGTACTTGATGAAGTAGTGATAAGTTGGTATGTTTACCTTATAACCGATAGCTACTGCTGTAGGCATCTCTTTATAAAACAGAGTCTTAAAATAAATACTTTTCTAACTAGACAGGCAAAGAAACTTATAATGTAGCTATTAAATGAAAAAAATTAAGAATGTATGTACTTCATTTTTATGTCATGATGATTATTACGTACAGGGAAGTTTTGATATAAAAATGGCTTTCTGGATTCTTTAACTAGATTTCAAGAAAGTTATGGGCAGTAGAAAATTACTAATACATAAAATAAAATAAATTTGCACATTTGTCCCAGTCCTTGATTGAGGTCTTTACAATATTAGAAACTTTTTTATATACTGATTATATAAATATAAAATGTGAATTAAAGATACGTTGTTACTCATTCTGATCTTTACAGACATCAAGAGTTTTGATTTATTTCGACTTGAAGTAAATTTATAACAGAAAATGTAACAGTAGCATTTCCCAGCCAGATATTAGAGTTCATTTTAATTAAAATTACTAATAAGCATGAAGAAATTTTGGATTTATAATCTCTACTTGATAACCTCCGTGGCACATTGGTTTTTTTCACGGAGACCTGAGTCTACATATAATTTGTATTTATTTAGAAAACTAAATAATTAAGGTAGTATATTATTAGTATTAGTTATTCATAATATCAGCTGCTTATTTTGAGACTAAGTTCTAGATGTACAAAGCGAATTGTCACAGTATATTTGTTTATTGACATCTCAAACCACCTCCGCTGCATCTCACCAATTGTACCATACCAAAAACTTGTACCCGCAACCTTGCTCATTGTTTATTACAAACATCCCCGTGACGAAGTCAAATGAGCCGTCATGCCCAACTTTAGGAGCGTTCAAAAATACCCCAAAATATCTACACAAGGAAAACAAAACGCTTGAAAGATCACAAGAACTGACGGTCAAGGGAGACTATTTTGTTTTATAGAAATTGTTACCTATGATCAGTATGGTTCTGATTTGACAAAAATAAGGTTATCATGATCATTGCCTTTCACTTCTTCTAGAGCAACCTGGGAGGCTGGACAAGATTAGAACATTCTTATCCATACAACTAAACTATGAAACATGGCCATACCAGCCAATATGACACTTGCAATTTATTGTAATATCGAGGAAATGAAAGCTGCTACAAAGAAGAATTCCTAAGGCGGTCTTTTCGTGTCATTCCACACACACACACCCATTGCACGGTATTAATTTCCGTTACAGGCAGTTCCTGCTTTGCCACAATTCACATCCATATACCAGGACAGGCATCTTAAGATCTTTGATTTAGAAACTACAATATATATATATCAACGTATCTGGAAAAATTTACAATATTTCCTTAATATACAAAACACTAGCCGATCACGCTCGCTCCGCTGGCTGGGCGATTAATAGGCAAAGTCACTCGGAAAAAATGAGAAAAGTCCAATGGAATCCAAAAAATAAATAGCATATAACCATTTGCGAAAAATTCTGCTTAGATTATCTAAGGTACATAAAGCGCTGCAACCGCTGATTTATAGAATTTAAAATGAGAAAAGTTCAATGGAATCCAAAAAATAAATAGCATACAACCATTTACGAAAAATTTCTGCTTAGATTATCTACGGTAAATAAAGCGCTGCAAACGCTGAATTATAGAATTTAAACTTACATAAAACAGTTAGATCTATCTCCGCCTTCAATGTATTGCTGATCATAACATTCTTCGCTTCGCAGGTGTAACGCGCTTTATTGTCAGATGCATCCGCTTTGAAGGACAAGACGTTCTCGGACATTCGCCCACTCGTTCTGAAACAACGTTAAACAATGTTAGATAGATAACACTTTATATATAATAATTTATATCGGGCTCAAGTGAAACTTCATAAAAATAGCTTACAAGAGAATAAGATATAGAAAATCAGAAGTATTATTATTATTTTTACAATATTTTTACTAAGCTCAAAAATTATTAAATTTTATTAGTGTATAGAAGCTATGAAAGCCTAAAGGAGACGAAGATTATTGGAAACGCTGTGTACTTCTATTCTATTTCATTCCCTCGCAGGCTAAATCTTATTTATGAATATGTGTACGAAACGGTTCTCAAGAACGTTCATGTTGCGTACTCTCAGGATCTGGAATGAGCTTCCGGCTGAGGTTTTCTCAGCGCGGTGCGATATGGGGTTCTTCAAAAAAGGCGTTATAAAATTTCTTCGAGGCCGGCAGCGCGTTGCTAATGCCTCTGGTGTTGCAAACGTCCATAGGCGACGGTGACCACCTGCCAGGCCAGGGCCGTTTGCCTGTCTGCTGAACATTAGATATAAAAAAACTTCTTTTTGGTGTAATTTTTTCGTTTCATCGAATTTTCAAACCACAACAGTGTTCAAGAAGTTTCACTGACCAAGAAGTGACTGATCCCTTCGGCTAGGGGCGGTCTATCGTAAAAGATAATAAAACAACCCTAGCTAGGTGGTGGAACTCCAAGGTAGTCTAAATGCCAACCTCCGATTTGTAAATATGCCTACATAATAACCTTGCGTTGTGTTCCGGTAAGTGAAGAGCGTGGCAGCGGTGCCTTTGGTGCCGTTGACCTTCATAGGCGACACTAACTGCTTAGTAGAAGCACTAGCACTAAACAGGAATCAGCTATGCACCCCAACGAGGGCGCTTACCGGACATTGTCTTCTAAACAAGCACCTCAGTATCATAAGGATCAGGGATAGCAAAGCCTGCAGATTCTGTAACGAGGCGGATGAAACGCCTCTGCACCTGCTGTGCTACTGCTGTTCCCTGATGCATAAACGTAATCTCATATTAGGAAAGCATATGCTGGAACCGGATGAGATACGAGCAGCTCCTGCCAAAAAGCTGCTTCGTTACATCAACGAGGCAGGCCTTGCCAATGAGCTATAGTAAATGTGGCGATCACAATAGTTCATTAATTTGGACGCAGTGATACTAGGTTAGAACAAACTAGCATAGCCACCTTTCGAAATAATAATAATAACTGTTTAGTATTAAGGGGCCCAGAAGCCTGTCTACTATCCTAAAGCAATAAAAACGTATCATATTGCAGCGGGCTTATTGCTGTAAAATTATCTCTTATTTTACTGTATTTCTATAAGTTCTAATAAAAGAAAATTGAATGTGTACAAAAATATATATTTAAAAATAAAAATGATATGAGTGCAGGTAGTTTTTCCCACTACATTTATTTCAAATATAAACTTTCAAAAAACTGTTTTAGTTTGGATATAACACATTGATCAAAAATTTTCCGGAATAAGATAGAAAAACACAAAATTTTCGCAATATTCGTTTTCATTTATCGACATTATTTCCATCTAAGGCGATACAATCAGCCCAACGCTTCTCTAACTTCTCGATACCATGTTTATAGAACGCATTAGGCGTGAAAGCGTAACAAACAAACTTTCGCATTTATAATATTAGTTAGGATAAAAAATGTAAACATGTTGAAAGAAATTTATTTTCGCTCGTCAATTGTTACGCGAGCACCCATCGTTTTAGGGAACGAAAGGCACCACGCATACGTTAAATTCCAATGATGATTCAGACTCGTCATCTGCAACTTTGATTATTCTTATCGATGACGAGTTTAACTCGTCAAATGTACCTAAAGGGTTAAGTGAAAACTAGCTCTAGTGTATGACAGGATTCTTGGGATTTGTGGTGAGTATCCATTAGGTTGTCCAGGCACTAAGCTGGTTTGGGCACCTGATACGAATCATTATTGTAAATGGGAGACGCAAGACTGAATCGAGGCTTGATTAGACCATAAATAATAAATAAATATATTGGAACATATAATCTTGACGACCTTTGTGGCGTAACGCACGTCTATATTGTGGAGGTCGTAAGTTGGATTCCCGTCTCGTAACCGAGTGTTTATTTAAAATATACTTCTCATCAGAAAAATCGAAACAATGCAATTATTATTCAGACGGCATTTAAATGAAAAAGAGGATTGATATATTTAGTCTACACAATGGTGTAACATAATTCCAAATTTGAATTTAATTTTCGAATTTTCATCCAATAAATTAATGTAGAGATTGTTTTCAATGTGTATTCCGTCGGAATTTCTACACTTAATATTATTTTACCTGAGATCTGAGCTGAACTGAGCGTGATTGTTAACTAAGCTCTGTGACATCCTACCAAAGAGATATTTTCGTAAAAAAATATAGATACCTCGTCTACAGAAGCCGCCCAATTCGTGGCATTGCTGGATGCTGGGCATAATCACCGTGATGAGGCTGCAAGATTGCATTTAAACCTCTCTGCTGTTAAAGCAAAGTTCTCTTTTCTGACGAGAGTAAGATCATACTGTATGGTAATGATGGAAGAAAGAAGGTGTATCGAAGAGAGGGAGAGCATTTTGCACAATGCTGCATTGAAGAAAGCGTCAGTTACGGTGGTGGTTCATGGGCGGTTTGGGGAGGCATAAGCACCAATAGGAAAACCGAACTTGCGTTTGTATCTGGATTTCGTTTACAGTCATTAAATGGGTCACGTTACATCGAAGAGTGTCTGGAGCCTCATGTGGTACCCTACGCACATTTTACTGGCGAAGAATTAATTTTTGTGCAGGATAATGCCAGGGCTCATACCGCAGGCATTGTAAATGAATACCTGAGCTACGTCAGTATTGCGGTTATGGGATGGCCAGCAAGAAGCCCGGATATGAATCTCATAGAACACCTATGGGATGAGTTGAAGAGACGAGTCAGAGCGAGAGATCCTGCTCCGGAGATGCTTGGCCAGCTTAAAATAACTATATAAGAAGAGTGGGATAATATCCCACAAGATTATGACGCTTATCCGTTCCATGAGGACGTTCTAACCGCATGGAAGCAGTAATAAGATCCCGAGGAAGAAATATGAGATACTGAGTAAACGTTTTTTTATATTTTTCTATTTATATCTTTTTTTCTAACATTTAACAATTTCTTCATAAAGGGCAAAAACATATATCTGTTGAACAAAACACAATAGCTAAAGAAATTCCATTTTAATTTGAAACATTAACATTCGTTAAATTATACCTTATAATATCCACAATTAACTGGCATTGTTTATATTTTTGGTTAGGTGTAAAAAAATTAAACTCATTCAAAACCAAACTTCAGGGGTGTTTCGATTTTTTTTATGAGAAGTGTATGTATTTCTTTACAAAAGAAAAGTATATATGTAGTATATTAGTTATCTAGTACCCATAAAACAAGTGCACTACTTACTTTGGGTCTTAATTGCACTGTGTGGAATGACCCAATATATTTATCTATTTATTTATTTAATCCAGCATTTTCTCTCTCTCTTTTTTGTCTGGAAAAGAAGACTTAACGAGAGGCATCGCCGAAAAAGGTACATTGAAATATTGGAATTGGAAGTTGCAACCGTGATTAACCACTTACATGCCCAAAGACGTTTAATAAATCAAATCCACGGCTTCCCAAAATAAAAAGTGATATAAGACTTCGCAAATAATTGAGTAGGTCCCTCGGCGGCAGAGCGGTGTAAGTTGAGAAAACTTGAAAACAATCTCTTGGAACGGAAGTTTGACTTATCCTATATCTACCCCCGTTTCATCCCCGTCACTCGCCTCTTTGAGGGTGGCCTTTGAATTTATAATTAGGTTTTAGTTTAAACGGTGCACGTTTTTGCTGAGATAAAGTGTTTTAACGCTGTTTTACATGCTGCCATGTTTATTTTGTTTTTTTTTTTAACATTTTTTTCTTATATTTATTCATAAAACAAATACAATATTTGAGTCTGAAAATTTTGAGATAATACAATATATTTATTTAATTTTAACAATAAAATTGTATGGATTATTACATTTATTACATTTCTAAAAATACAATTATTTATATTAGTTTCACATTGTCAAAAAAATTTATATAAAATATATATCTATATACACAACGAGTCAATAAAAATTACATGGAAAAGTATTCATCAACTGAGTAAAAACAATATTTAATTAGAAAATATATAATTTTTTTTAAATAAGTTAATGTGATACAATTAATTTGTTAAATGTGTTGGTAATTTATTAAAAATTTTAACAGCATGAAATTTATAGCCATACATTACTACATTTAGGTTTAATCTGATTTTACTATTTTTAAATAGTAAAATCAGATTTACTTCTTACTATATTATATAGTAGTATTATATAGATAGTAGAAGATGTACTTCTTGTAAATTCTCACCGTTTCCTTTCTTCATGAGTTTCAAAGTCAAAACAAATATTTTTTATTCAATCGAGTGTTCTTAGTTTGGAGGTGGAGTTGGAAGGTCTCCCTTCCAAATCTATTTAACGACAGCTGACAAACTGAAGGCCTAAACAATAGTATGCAGTTACTGTCGCCAACAGATATTTTATGACTCCCTTTTTGTTGTACTCCATGTTGTAATTTGGCGGAACCTCAGCTAGAAGCTCGTTTTCAGTATGCGTAACACGGACTCTAGAACCTTTGCGGCCACGACCATACAGGCTCCAGCTAGATCATGCACGTGGGCTCGGTCCTCACGGAGGTCAAATTTGTATAATATAATCCCTATAGCTTGTTCTGGTTTATATCTCCGTTAATTGTATGTTTGTGAAAAAGTCTTGCGGTAAAAGATTTTTTTGACAGAGAACTGTCATAAACATTGTTTCGTATTCAAAGCCCACACAGGCCGCCAATTCTATTCCCACGATGGCGTTCATCTCTTAGGCAGTTTATACTCTGTATGGTTTCCATGTGTAAATAAAGATATACTTTTATATATTATGAGTGTTAGATTCAACTGTAATGTAAATGGAATCATTCTGATATTGACATTTCTTAAATTTAAAATGTCATTTTAAAAAATGTAAATAATAATAATAATAATAATCTTTATTCAATTTTACAATAACAATACACTTCAACTGCAATGGTCGTCGTCTCTAAATAGGCCAGCTTATAGCCTGTGTTAAGGAACGACGGCCATTTAAATCCTACAAATAATGCAACGAAACATACAAATATGAATAATAAGCTCCACATCATTTTACACATCTATGTTCGATTGAGTTTGTGTGTGTGTGTGTGTGATTGTGTATGGAAACAATTATATATTATTATGATGTTATATTAATGATTCAATATACTGCTCGGTTTCATCATAAGTTTTGGAAAGCAGGAAAGTACTAACTTTCTCTCTCAGTTTAGGCAAAGACAGGCTATAGACAGAAATATCAGAATTTATTTTATTATAAATAAGAGGTCCTAAATAAATAGAAAATTTTCTTGTAAAAGCTACATTTGAATTAGGAAGAGTGCAAACTTTATGTTTAAGACGCTTATTCACTGCCATAAATGGTGTGACACAATGCTGAAATATAACTACATGCAGTATATATAACTGTCTCACTGTGAGCACTTTGCAAGTTTTGTAAAGTTCAGTTGTAGAAAAAAGTCTATGTTTAAATGTAGGCCTCTTCAACATAAACTAACCGGATGTTTGTAAATGTTTAAAACGCAATAACAAAAATTAATACAAAATGCTTATAGAAATAATATAATAATTAGCCCAACTGTTATAATTTTGCTAAAGATTAACCAGCGGAATTGTTTCCGTTTCTGTTGTAAATATTTTGGTAGATAATTTTGGTTATTGGCAAGTAATGGCAGGAGGGGAGACACCTGTTGACGGGATAGGAAAACTAGCAACATAATTATATAAAAGACGGTAAAATACTAAGAAATGGACAGTGTAAGAAAAATAATAGATACCTTTGGTCTTAAGTATGCCGCCATAATAACCTTGTGTTGTGTTCCGGCATTAGTGATACAAGTTCCTGTACCCTTATGGGACAGCAGTGTTCGCGATGCCACAGCGTTGCAAACAACCATAGGCGACGGTAACTGCGAAATTCTAAGCTGGCCCTCAGCCTGTCTGCTGTCCCATAGCAATAGAAAAAAAAATTGATAATTGAATGTGCTTTTTTGATATTAGAGATTTCGATATTTGTGGTGGTTAAGATTCGCGTTGGTTTTCTATCTTTTATATGAGGTTTCCGGTTACTTCATATGATATCCCATGTAAAAAGCCTTCATAAGTAAAATAAGCTATGACAATTAACCTTACTATATATCTAAGGATTTGCAGATGAATGCACTCCACTTGATAATTCTGTCAGCATAAGAAGGTAGTTAGTTACTGGTTCAATATTATCTGTACCCTCACACTCGTCTGAGGCTCTCGTGCCTTGACAGTGACACTATACTTAGACAAAAGACATACCATACCATAAAAACATACCATAGACTAAATGGAATAACAGTCAGCCTCGGTATAGTCCAAGTTTGGACACATCTGTATTCCTCTTATCAGGATTAGGAAGTATCAAAGGCACGGAAGGGCACCGATACAGCATACAGTCTAACGGAAAACTCCGTGGAAAAGTTAGTAAGAAGGATCCACTTAATTGGACAAAATATCAAATCTTCCATTCAACAAAACCGCTTAAAATATAGAGTACCCTCGTTTTTAATGTATTAACGAAAAACTAAAAACAAAAGTTCCTTCACATTAAAGTAGGCTTCAATTTTTATTCGAAAAATAAACAATATAAACCTCAGTTGCGAGTGGGCTAAAGTAGGATGAAAATGGATGGAAATATGAAGAGCCTTTTTTCGTTAAAACCGGGAGACTAAAGGCACAGAATAAGGTTAGCACAGAAATTTATGTTCATACGTATCGTATAACATATTAAGACAAATAATCTTCGATGAATTGAACGTATTGCACAATGGTGGAATGGTTGTAGTATTTTAAAGCATTGTACTATATTGTGTACACACACAATCTCGAGATTCTAAATTTAAATCCAGGAGAGTAGAATTTTGAAATTATATTTTTGGTATTTGCTCTGTTTAGGAAGTGACTAGTTTATTTTACAGTCTACTAAAAATAAAATAGAGCGTCTTTCTTTCTTCAGGCGTTGTGAATATGCATATACGTAGCTACATATATATTACTACTTTGGATAGCTTCAGGGCAGTTAATTTTTATAAGGTTACGAGGAATTAGGAGGAAGGAGGCAATGCGCCACCCATTTATGGTCGACATGCCCCCTATCCGCACAAAGCGTTTTGCTTCCACATTCATCATGCGAACCACCAAAAGAGTGGAATTCTTTGCCGGCGTCTGTGTTTCCCGAACATTATAATTAAAGAGTCTTCAAGAGGAGAGTGAACAGGTTTCTTATAGGCAAGCGTGCTACATCATCGACCGTATCGTCGCTTACCATCAGGTGAGATTGCGGTCAAACGTACGCCTATCTTTATTAAAAAAAAATTAGGATTTTCTTCGTGTAGGGCGTGAAGTATGAATACTACCTCTTGCGGCAGGGGGCAGCCTGTCGTATAAGGCAACATAACTACTACTAAACTAGATGGTAGGATTATTGCCGCCTAGATAGACCCCACCCCTAGTTTATAAGCATGCCGCCATGATAATGTGTTGTGTTTCGGTATAAGTGACCAGGTCACAACTGTGACCTGTGTAGGAGAACTCTCCTACATAGGCAGCGTGTTAGCGGTGTTCTTGGCATTGCAAACGTCCATAAGCGACGGTAACTGCTTACTATTAAATAGCTTGTCTGCTAAGAAAAGGACATAAAATAGTCATGGAGGGCTATTGACATAAAAATTGAGCAAAAGTTTACTCAATATAAGAATTTGGGAAGAATTTAAAAAATAATAATATTAAGCATAAATTAATCAAATTAGATACTTCTAGAGAAGAAGATAGAGATAGCCAACTCTAAAGCGATCGCTGAATGTACCTAAGTTTAAGATATGTACATATTATATTTCAATTCTGTGCTCCCGATCTTCTGTGTTAAGGTTTATAAATTTCGCTAACAAAAGCTAAGTTAGTACTTATTTGGATTAATATTCTGTTGAGTTAAGTGTCGATGGTGTATTTAAGTGCTGCTTTCTTTCCAATGAATAGGCATTGACTGATATTTTGTTTTAAGTAACATTCTAAGTTAAATGAATGTTATAACTTTTTTAATTTGAAGATATTACATATTTTTACACGAATACACTTAAACACTTTAGATCGGTGGTGGCAATAGCTACCATCATATTTGGAACCGGCAGATAGCAATTTTGGCGGAAATTGGAAATATAATTCATCTATTTTTCCGAAAATATTATACACTGCACGTATTTTACAAGCATTTTTCATTTAAAATCTGGAGTTGGAAGGGTTAATAGTTACCGCATTCTGCTCAGAATTTCTTGTATGTTTTTGAAATGAGTCCAAGTAACAGTCAGTTGATGTACATACAGTAGATTTTTGTTGCGCATAGATGATCATAAAAATCTTAACGCAAAGTAGCCGTTGTCATAATAACAGTTATTACATTTCTAGAGAATTGTTAAAGACAAAAGTGATTTATCTTTCACTTCTTTCACAGATAGTAAATGCCATTTGATATTATCCAGAGTTAGAAAGTTAGACAAAAGTCAAATACAAAAACTATCAAAAACTAGTTTTGTGGCTCTTTGATTGAAAAAAGATATCATAAAGCGTTAACGAAAATAAGAGACAAAATTTGGTTCGTTGTCTGTTTCAGAACAAGAACAAAATTAGTAAGAAGAAGAGGGGGCAAGGACAATATCTATAGAGTGAATGGAATATGGAGGAGGATGGGGTAGACGATTTAGGGAGATGGTATCTTCTAACTCAAGCAAAGCTTCTGCCAAGGTAAGCAAGAACTATAATCACCATTGATTAAATATTAAATTTATAGAAAACAATCAAATTCAGTAATTTTCTGTACCACTATTCACAAGAAGAAGAAGTCTACGAAAAAAGCTCAAATATATATAGTACCTTATATAATTCGTTGCAGAGTAATGGCTAAAAGTCAATCATGGGATTTCCTAAAAGCTCAAGTGATGAACTGTGTGTTTTTTGTGTAGTGTTTCGACGAGTTCTTCTGGCTCACCTAAAATCCACATATATCAATCTCCAATGTACCTTTGTATATCACTAATAATCGGCTGTGGCTCTTGTGATTTGACAATGACAGTGACATTTTAACAATTATACATAGATACTGCAAATGCATGTCATAGAACAAATTGTATACAGGTGGATATGTTATCGACATATGGAGTAGAGACGCGGACAATCCTAGCCCGAGAAAAATAAAGGATTGATGCTTTCGAGATGTGGTGCTAGAGACGATTGCTTAGAATATTTTAGACAGCAAAATCGATCGATCCTGACCCAACTTCAAATAAACACTTGCTCATCCACCATATGCCAACAACGCATTCTTTCATATGTCGGCCACCACCACTGATTGTAGTTGGGTACACCGATCTCGCAGTCGTTCACCAACAAGATGGACCGATCAAGTGAAGGACTCGTCCCAAATTCTACACGATCGTAGGAGATGCGCTGGACAAAAGCCGGTGGAGACAAATCAATCGCTCCAGATGCAATCGACCCCAGAGAGAGATGATATCGACCACCTCTGGCATTCAATCATCAATCTAGCCAGTTGAGTAGTTGTAGTAGGGGACTGCGAACCCCATATACCCGCGTCGGCTTCCCGAAATTGCAACGCGGTACTAATAAGACATAGTTAATAAAAAATTGTTGTGTCAATCTCACATAGTTTGGGAAGGCGGGAAGAAGTCCCAACAGTGAAAAAATTGTTTGCCTATGCAACAAATATAAACAGAATATTTCAAAATTATATTTTCCCTATCATAATAGCAATTGCTTTTATTTTAATCAAAATTGACATTGTTATGAAAACTTCTTTAATCTTTTAGAAGCATTGTTCAATGAAATGTAGTACAGACGTCTAGTGTTACAATTTTATTATAATAAATAAAGATGGATGTGCCAAGTTAGACTCGAAACTTTGTCTAGTTCAAAACTTTCTAGAAATTTTACTGCGAGATGAATAATTTTCACATCAAATTTCTCGTTGAACAATGTTAAAATGTTAAATTGGGGCGCGCTTGAAATCTATGGTTTTTGTACTTACGCCGTTTAGGAAAATTAGTGCCTTATTTTGTGCAAAATATGATTTTGACAATTTTGTTATATTTGTAACATTTCGTATTTATAGTATCACAGCCCGAAGACACTCTTGGATAAGCTGATCGTGACAGGCAAGAACACCTAGCTGTTGTGACCAAGTAACCGGTCTCACTGACCTAGTAGCAATCCGGACGATGTAGAAACAGCTTAGGAGACATGATATTCAGCAATGAAGAATTTTTTTTATTGCTGTAGGACAGCAGACAGACTGACGGCCCGCTTAGAATTTAGCAATTACCGTCGCCTATGGGTGTTTGCAACGCCAGTGGCATCGCAAACACGCTGCTGTCTCATAAGGGCACAGGAACTTGAGTCACTAATGCCGGAACACAACACAAGGTTATTATGGCGACATACTTAAGACCTTGAGGCTTGAGGCCCTACCACGTAGCCTAGGGTGGGTTGTTTTGTCGGCTTTTACGACAGGCCGACCCCGGCCGCAGAGGTTAGTATTCTTTCTCCGCACCTGCACGGATAAAATTAGAATTCGACCGAGAAGATTTTGTGGTATTATACTCGAAGACAAATCTAGAGGTCCTGGAAACGTTGACCAGCACCTCTTAAGCAGCTTATCTCGCCTAATGTGCGTTTTATAACATAATTTCCATGTACCGACGGTAAAGGAAAATATTCTCTAGGAGTAGACCCAAGCCCAGCGGTGGGATCCCATGGGCTGTTAGTGTATATTAATTTTAGAAGTGAAAAGTATGTGTTACCAAGTACTAGACATCTGAGTTAATATTAATATTTCTTAGATAAACATCCGTGCAGGGGCGGAGGAAGAATACTAACCCCTGCGGCCGGGGTTGGCCTGTCGTAAAAGGCGACAAAACACTCTAGCTACGTGGTAATAAGCCCGTCTGGATGGCGACTATCCTTGGTCTTAAGTATACCGCCATAGTTACATCAGCAATCGCAAACAGCAGCATCGCAAAAATCCATATGCGATGGTAACTTCGTACTGTTAAGTGGGTCTTTAAAGCCTGTCTGTTCTTCCTCAGCAATAAAAAAAAATATTATTGACAATCTCCATGGCGTAGCGGCTAATGCATTTCGGTACGCTTGCTGTGGTCACGGATTCAATTCCCGTCTCTCGTCTGGGTGTTTATGTATAATATGTAATTATTTACAAAAGAAAAGTATATATGTAGTTTATCAGTTGTTTAGTACCCATAACATAAGTGATATGCTATTTACTAGATGGCGCTGTGTGAATTGTCCCCGTAAATTTATACATAAAAAACCAGACTTGGGATGGAGGTCGAATCCGTAACCCCGTATGTGTTCTAACATACAAAGCCATTACACCACGGAGACCAACCAAAACACCGTATATGAGACCCAATTTCCCATGGCTATCTGTAACCTGATCCCATGGGAAGCGGTGCTGACCGCAAAGCGTTATGTCGAGACACCCCATTGATTTATCGCTTGAGAAAGAATAATTCTGTGAGATTGATGCAAACCGGTTTAGAAAACCAGGCTGCTTGAAGAAATGTCTACGAGGGGCACCAATACAGCTTATATTTACACCTGACGGACGAGGCTGTATGTTACAATACATATATTTTTAAAAAATATACTGAGAAAAATTCACACAGCGCTATTTAGCCCCAAAACACATGGGTTATGGGTACTAGAAAACGAATCTACTTATATGCTTTTATTTTGTAAATAAATACATAATGAGGTGTGTAGTTGCAAAACCCGCTTTAACAATATTTTTTAAAACTCTTAAATTGAATTAAACCCATGCTAATATAGTTGCATTTGATTCAAAACTCAAAATAAATTGTTGAATATAATATTGGAATGTATAGAATATAAAGGCATTTGTGTAATAAAAAGTTGATAGCTATGTAGATATTTAAGTGTTTTAAAACAATATATCGTCATTTTTCTCAAAAACGTTTTAGCGGGTTTTATAACTACACGCCTCTGAGGCGTCAAGTTGCAAAACCTGCTAAATCGTTTTTTGACATCTACACTATGTACACAAATACCTGCTACCTACTAGTTATATTTCAATAGTATATTCAAGCGTGTTTATTTTGCGTTTCGAATCAAATCCTACTAAATTAGCATGAGTTTGTTTCAATTTAATAGTTTCCAAAAAATATTGTAATAGCGCGTTTTTCAACTACACGCCTCATTATTATTTGTTTTTAAATTAATTAAAGCGGCTGCATTCAGTTACATTAATTAATAATAATTGATAAATTGCATTTATTTTATTTATTTTTATTTAATAAAAGTCTAGTCAGCGATTGTTTTACAATGTCTCATAGAACTGAATACATGTCAAAAATTATTCCATCCATTCCTAAAAATGTCATAATCATGATTTGTATTCAGGAAAGCATTGAGGGTAGTCAAGGCGCGTGGGATTATTAATAAAGACCCAGACGTGAGACGGTAATCGAATCCGTGCAAGCGTACCGAAGTTACCGTTACACTACAGAGGTTGCTAAATAATAATAAATATATTGTAACAATTTACACAGCGACATCTAGTTCCAAAGTAAACAGAGCTTGTGTTATGGATACTAGACGACAATTAGATTATTAATATAATTTTGTTATTAATACATATTATATATACATAAACAACCAGATAGCCAAATATATCGTTCGGGTGATTATGATTTTAATTTTCTCGCGATAAATAGTGACGTAATGACGACTTGGTATTAGTGGTTATGCAAGAAGCCTTTTACCGTCGTGGGCTGACAATTCTTCTTCCTGCCCTCATCTCATAGTGTATGGAGTCGGCACAACATGTTCCATTCTTCACTCTCCTCTGTTAGTCATCTCAACTTTTTTTGTCTGTCTTTTAACACAATCTATTCATTCTTGAAGTGATAACTTCTTATGGGAAGGTAAACCGCTTCGTTATGTAACGCGTTACGACGCCAGTCTGTCTGGCTTCCCTGTCTCTCACGCATACGGCAGCGATAGACAGGCTTCTCCTCTCTCACTCTAACCCACAGCGCTACATTTATTCGAATTGCGACTTTATTATAATGAAGTTGAGTTTTTTTTCTTTATAAAAAATCTACATTAGGAAATATTTTAATTAAATATAATTTTGAAACAGTTTTTGGAGAAATTGAAAATTCGTAAACTTTAGTTATTTTTGAATTATTTTTGGTTTTATTAATAGATAACCTTTCCTTACATTATCATATTAATATACATAAAATTTAAGTAATAACCTAATCTTTCCTCAAGTTAAACAATTTCAATATTAAATAGTTCAACTTGGATTAGTTTAAGTTATCACTTCTGTCGGGCGTCCCGAGACGCACATGTTTTTTATCTATTTTTTTCTTTAGTTTGTCCCCCTCCCTCCCCTTCTTTGTCTCTCTCCACTCTCTCCACTTCACTCTCATTTCTATTATTTTTCCTTGTTATACGCCATACTTACATACATATAATCACGCCTCTTTCCCGTAGGGGTAGGCAGAGACCACTTCTTTCCACTTGCTACGATCCTTACATACTTGTTTCGCTTCATCCACTTTCATTATTCCCTTTATACATGCCCTTTGGTTTAGGGTACTCTTGACCTGGCCTTTTTTCAAGACGTCCCTGATCTGGTCTCGAAACGTCCGCCTAAGTCTACCCCTTCCAACACTTTCATTCACACTCGCCTTATACACTTTTTCCGTCAATCGTTCTTCATTCATTCTCTCAACATGGCCAAACCATCTCAGCATACCTTTCTCAATTTTTGTCACTACATCTTCTTTCAGACCACAACGTTTCCTTATCTCACTATTTCTTATACGCCATACTTCTCCTCACGTTATATTTAAACTGTTTTAATAACTGGCGGTACTTTCACAATTCCGTTAATATTTCGGTTGACAATTATATGATGCAAATAATTTGTTCTAGTCTGGGTGTATGTGTGTAATTTTATAAGTCTGTATTCATACTAATATTATAAATGTGAAAGTTACTCTGTTTGTTACGTTTTCAAGCTTGCTGAAACAATTACGATTTATTTCGGCATAAAGGTAGGACATAGACCATTTCGTCGGCTTATTGCAAGAAGTCATTAAGTGACATTTCATTATTTTGGGAAAACAGCACTTTAGTTGGAATTAGTTAGTGGTTATGTTGATTAGCCAAAAACGTAACGGATAAAATTGGCCAGCTTGAAATTACTGTTTTTGCATTTTGTAGAATATGTAAAAATGAGCCCATCTATACAAATAAATAAAATTGAAGTCTGTTTGTAATATTAAAATAACCGCTTTTTACTAAGTGCATTCGGATGTATACACGGTACATATACCAAAACAATTTTTTTTACAATTTTTGTCTGTCCGTCTGTCTGTTTGTTCCGGCTAATCTCTGAAATGGCTGCACCGATTTTGACGGGACTTTCACTGGCAGATAGCTGATGTATCAAGGAGTAACTTAGGCTATTTTTATTTCAGAAAAAAAAAATGTTTTTGTTAAAAATGATAAGTTTCGGAAATTTAATATCCAATTTAAGTTGAGCTCAGATTTCTATCATCAATCATATGAAATAGAGTTCAGCTTATGCTGGACTTTGTAGATTCGAACGTACGTATTCCGGAGTCGCATGGCGTAACAGTTGCATTCGATTATACTGACTGTTTGCATATTTCATTTATATTTTAGGGTTTATAGAGCTAGTAATCCAAAATAAACCATAAGATGTATCCAAAAAATTCTGCCCAGTCACTATTTCACGCGGACGGAGTCACGGGCATAGCTAGTTATAGATAAAAACGTATTTAGTGACTTTTGCAGTTAATCATCATCATCATCATCATCATCATCATTTCAGCCGGAAGACGCCCACTGCTGGACAAAGGCCTCCCCCAAAGATCTCCACGATGATCGGTCCTGCGCTGCCCTCATCCAACCTATCCCGGCGATCTTGACCAGATCATCGGTCCATCTTGTGGGGGGCCTACCAACACTGCGTCTTCCGGTACGCGGTCGCCATTCGAGGACTTTTCTGCCCCAACGGCTATCAGTCCTTCGAGCTATGTGCCCAGCCCACTGCCACTTCAGTTTTGCAATCATCCGGGCTATGTCGGTTACTTTGGTTCTCCTGCGAATCTCCTCATTTCTGATTCGATCTCGCAGGGAAACTCCGAGCATAGCCCTCTCCATTGCTCTCTGAGCGACCATGAGCTTTCTCATAAGGCCCATAGTTAGCGACCACGTCTGCGTTCCGTATGTCATCACTGGCAACACACATTGGTTAAAAACCTTCGTCTTGAGACACTGCGGTATTTGGGACGAAAAGATTTTACGGAGCTTCCCGAACGCTGCCCATCCGAGTTGGATTCGACGAGTGACCTCTTTCGCGAAATTGGACCTGCCTAACTGGATCGTTTGACCCAAGTAGACGTATTCGTCAACAATTTCGAAAGTACAGTTCCCAACTGTTACGGGGGTAGGTGCGACATGGACATTAGACATGATCTTCGTCTTGTCCATGTTCATTTTGAGACCTACTCCTTGGGAAGCTGTATTGAGGCCATCAAGCATATGGCTTAAGTCTTCCATGGTTTCAGCCATGATTACGATATCATCTGCGAATCTAAGGTGAGTGATGTACTCACCGTTAATGTTGATGCCCAGTCCGTTCCAGTCCAGAAGCTTGAAGACATCTTCCAACGCAGCAGTGAACAGCATCGGCGATATGACATCGCCTTGTCTGACTCCCCGCTGCAGTCGGATAGGCTTCGAGTTCTGATCCTGGAGACGGACTGACATGGTGGCGTTTTCATACAAATACTTCAGCGCTTTGATGTATCGATAATCAATGTGGCACCTCTGGAGAGACTGAAGCACCGCCCAGGTCTCGATCGAATCAAAGGCTTTCTCATAGTCCACGAACGCCAAGCATAGTGGCTGGTTATACTCCTCCGTCTTCTGTATAACCTGCCGCAGCGTATGTATGTGGTCTATGGTGCTAAAACCTTTTCGGAATCCGGCTTGTTCGGGAGGCTGGAAGTCGTCAAATCTGCGCGCGAGACGATTCGTGATGACCCTTGAAAACAGCTTGTAAACATGGCTCAGAAGTGATATCGGTCTAAAGTTCTTCAAAAGGGTTTTGTCGCCCTTTTTGAAGAACAACACCACTATACTTCCGTGCCAGGCCTGCGGCGTTTTGCCATCGAGGATGACGGAATTAAATAGCTTCTGGAGGATTTTAAGCACAGGAGTACCACCAGCTCTCAGAAGCTCGGCTGTAATTCCATCATCACCCGGCGCCTTGTTGTTTTTAAGCTGTTTAAGGGCCACACTAATCTCGTACAGACTGACGTCTGGGATATCTACGGTGTAGTGTCGGGTTAATTTGGCTCTTGGGTCTTTAGCCTTGTTGTTAACAGGTGCCCGTGTGGTCGTGTATAGCTGTCCGTAGAACTTCTCGACTTCCCTCAAAAGTTCGGGTTTAGACGAAACGACCCTGCCGTCGTCGGTCTTCAGCTTCGTCAGTTGGCTCTGCCCAATAGACAAGTCTCGTGCGAATACTTTAGAGCCCTTGTTACGCTCTATAGCCGCCTTTACACAGTCTGTGTTATGGCGGCGGATATCGCGAGTCAAGGACTTGGAGATCTGTCTATTTAGCTGCCTATACTGGGAAGCATCGTCCGGGGACTGAAGGGTCATTTGACGTCTCACATCCATCAATTTGAGAGTAGAATCTGAGATTTTTCCGGTTCTTTTTGAACGGCTGGCCTTGAAGAATTTAGACCCGGCCGTTTGAACAGCTTCCACGAACCTGTTATTATACTCGTCCACGTCAACGCAGTCACCGAGGCATTCGAAGCGGTTTTGCAATTCGAGTTGAAAGTTTACCGGGTTTTGGATCTGTATGGGTGCAGGTCGGAGCGTAGACTTCACCAGTCGAGACCTCTCCAATTTTGGATTGATATTCAATGTGCCTCTTACTAAGCGGTGATCACTCCCAGTTTTCACCGAATTGATCACAGAGACATCATTGAATATCTGTCTTTTGGTCGACATAATGAAGTCAATCTCATTTTTGGTGGCACCATCGGGACTAATCCAAGTCCATTTGCGTTGTTCTGGCTTCATGAAGAAGGAGTTCATCATATACAGGTCCTCCTTCTCCATGAAGTCGGCCAGCATCTGGCCTCGGGTGTTCCGATTTCCGAACCCAAATTGCCCCACTCTCAACTCATCGCCGCTACGTTTCCCCAATTTTGCGTTGAAGTCTCCCATGACAACGTTAAAGTGGGTTTTAGAAGTGTGGATGGCTGTTGAGATGTCCTCATACATGGCTTCCACCTCTTCGTCAGGATGTGTCGAAGTCGGAGCGTAAACCTGAATGACCTTCAACGAATACCGTTTGGTAATTTTGAGTATTAGGTACGCTACCCTAGTCGAAACACTCCTCACCTCAGTAACGTTGTTCACAAGAGACTTGTGAACGAGAAACCCGACACCACCTTGGGACAGTTGGTCGCCTTCCCGGAAGTAGAGCAGATTTCCGGAATTTAGGATTATTGAGTCCTCTCCCTGTCTTCGGACTTCAGATAACCCCACAACATCCCATCGCAGTCTGCTCAAAGCTTCCTCCAGTTCCTCCAACTTCTCGTTGGTCCGCAGTGTCTTGACATTGTATGTTGTACATTGTATGCAGTTAATGACTTATTGCAATAAGACGACGATTTATTGTCGCGAAAATGAGACTTGAAGAGGGGTGAAAGTGATTAAGTTCTGTTTTTTGGTTTTAAATTTTCTATTGCAGAATAACATTTTTATAAAAAAATAACACTTTCAGGAGTAAAATAAAGAATAAAAAAAAATTATAGGGCAGAAGCGATTCTTTGAATGCTTGTCACGGATGAAGACGTACCCCAAGTTTAAGGGGACTGTGGGAAGATTGATATCAATGCCTGCATAATTAAGTTCTCAGAACGATTAATCGTGGGATTAATCCCAGATATGACAGCGGTTTCGGGATAACCATTTTGGATATTACAAAGACATAAGACCCTTTCCTCTCCGCAATCCCGAAAGATGAATGTAGATTTAACCATCGCAGGTTTTTGTGAGGAGTTCCATGGAGGACGATAAGTTTATTTATACCTATTATGAAAACTTGAATTTATGTTCAAGTTTTCATGAAATAGTAATGTTTAGATCGTGAGATCGTAAAAAATAAGAAGTAAAAAGAAAAAGAAAGTAAACAAGAAAAGAAATTTACAGAAAGATGAAAAAGGAAAAAATACTTTGACAATTCACATAACGCCATCTAAACTGTAATTAAGCTGTAGAGCGTTAGTATTATATTTGTGTTTATTATTGTGTTGTATTTCGGCATTAGTGACCCAAGTTCCTGTATCCTTATGGGACAGCAGCGTGTTCAGATGCCACTGGCGTTACAAACACCCATTGGCGACGGTAACTGCCAAATTCTATGTGGGCCGTCAGCCTGTCTGCTGTCCTGTCAGCAATAAAAAAATATATATCCAGGTTTTGTACAAGAATCGAATCCATGACTTCTACAGTTTTCCGACGTGCGTTATTGAGTTAAGAGTGAGAAAGAAAAGAGTAATGAGGAGCGTTCAAGTATTACGTAACGCAATTTTTGGAGATTTTTGACCCCCCCTCTTCCGCATGTAACGTGATGTAGTGTTTTCTGTACCCCTCCCCCCCAGTAAAACGTTACGTAACCACCAAGTGACCACTTTTACCTAAAAGTTATAATTATGTGGCGTAAAGTACCGGAAAGACGCTAAAATACCTTTGTTATTGTTTTAATCGCGTTAATATTATTTATTAACATTTGAAATGTCTTGTATGTAACAGCAAAAGATTTCTAATGTTTTTTTTCTTTTGTCCTAATAAATTTTTACTATTAACCATACATTTAATTATGTCGTTTCCTTGACTTGGCCCTGTCCTTATATACCTACTTTATTGGAGTGATTTGTTTGCTTTAAATTTGGAATTAAAAAAAATTATTCACTATCCCGTAAAGCATGCAAGCAATTTTGTGAAGGTAAAAAAATTTCAAGTAGTTCTTCCATTTGAACAAAAACAAAAAACGTTTTTAAAAATGCGTGTGAGAATCTCTCTACGCGACCGTTCTGAAGAGTTAAAAAGCAATGTTACGTAACGCGTAGTTAAAAATCCCGCCCCTATAACGCATCGTAACGTTTTACAAGACCCCCCCACCTCCCTCTAAATTCATTACGTAATACTTGAACGCTTCCTTAATAGAAGGTCTAAACTAAATATCGATTATATCCGAGTTGAGAATTGTTCTATATTAATTGTATAAATCGAACTCGCTACCTCTTACAACTTAGAGCAAACAAGCAATTAGTCAAGTGATTGCAC
The DNA here is from genome assembly GCA_963693495.1 of Malacosoma neustria. Lineage (NCBI taxonomy): Eukaryota > Metazoa > Arthropoda > Insecta > Lepidoptera > Lasiocampidae > Malacosoma > Malacosoma neustria. The sequence goes on from OY856397.1 coordinate 9,188,421, forward strand.
GTGGGTACGGGCGGGTGATCATGGTAACAATTAGTCCCTGCCGGTCCCAACCACGACGTCAAGGGCTTGACGCATTTGCACCACCTTAAGCCTTACCTTAATGAGGGTGATCACATCTATTGAGGTACCACATCTGATACATATTACTCGAGTTCAAAAGAGAACATCAAGGTTTTGAATGAAAAAAAAAATTAGTTTTTTGACAGAACTCAGCAGTGCATAAATAAATATTTACTTGGCAAACTACTTTAAATCTTTTTTTGGGAGGTGGTAATACACGATGCACCCCCGCCTGTTTGTAATGCGGGAAAACTACTTTAAACTTCATTTTTCTGTATATAAAATACTAGCTGACCCGGCAAACGTTGTTCTGCCATATAAATAATAAAATGTCAAAAAATTAAAAAAAATTTTTTGGGGGTGGGTCACCCCTAACATTTAGGGGGATGAAAAATAGATGTTGGCCGATTCTCATAGATACCGGATAAGCACAAAAAATCACTAACTCAATTTAGTTATCTGCCTACTGCCTACCCCCTAAGAACGATGGCGTGATTATTTATAGCCTATGACCATTTCTAGGTTATCATCTATCACCATACCAAATTTCATCAAAATCCGTTCAGCCGTTTAGGCGTGAAAGAGGAACAGACAGACAGACAGACAGACAGAGTTACTTTCGCATTTATAATATTAGTATGGATTTTTCGAAGCGAACGTATCGTTTTCTCAGACGCCATTTTTCACAACTCGTTTTACATCATCCTTCATATCTCATTCACACTTTCTACCTTTAGTTCACTCATTCACGCAACATTCCGTTCTTTATAATAATCTACCATCGCATATTAATATTGTACGAAAACTGTATACAATCTTTAAATATATAAATACAATGGGATATTTTCACAAGGCCTTGAATAAATCTCGAATAATTATGGAAAGACACAAATTCCCTTTATAAAGCCTTTCTCGAGGAAGAAGATTTCGTTTAAGTATTTTAAATATTTAACAAGTTATATATTTAGGCCTTATGTTCCGATCAGAAATTAATCTCTTTTAAATTTCGTAATAACTCAAGAACGTTCATGTTGCGTACTCTCAGGATTTGGAATGAGCTTCCTGCTGAGGTTTTACAAAAAAGGCGTTATAAAATTTCTTTAAGGCGGGCAGCGTGTTACTAATGCCTTGGTGTTGCAACGGTTTATAAGCGACGGTGATAATCTACTAGGGTGATCCGCTTGCCTGTTTGCTAAAGCTGGCTCGACGACCCAACAGTGATACCAGACAATTTGGATTTAGCCCCGCCGATTTCATGCAGCCCGTGGCAGCAAGCTCCAGGGACAACCTCCTGTTACTACTCCTACTACCTTCGTTCAACCGTATGGGGATAATATGAGAGGGAGCGGTAGAAAAAATACGGTATCACATCGACTTTGCCAGCGAAGCCGGTCCTAATGTATCGTACTACCGTTTAACTATGTGTTTTAACTGGCAGAGAAGAAACGGCGAAAGAAACTCCTGCAAACACGCTTTTATCCCGAAACTCCGGGGAAAGCCAACGGGTTCTCCACCTTGCTACTGCGACTCATCTGGCTAGCAAAATATAGTAAGGGTGGTTACGACGGCACTCATTAAAAACCCGGTCACCTAGAGGCTATGGGGGCTCGCAGACTTTTAGTCATTGCTCTGTGATACCTCCGGCCCTGCAAACACGCCTGGTCTAAGTGCGTTGTACCCCACTTTTCTAGTGTTGTAAAAATAAATGTAGATTTCTTCTATTACCAGTTTACAGGTAAAAGAAGAACCGTTAGGGTTTTTTAGGCGTAGGAGTAGAAACGACGCTACATAACATCCATCGGTTCGATTCTCAAAATGAATCTGGGTATTTATTTATAATACGTAATAAATTAAAAAAAAAAAACAAAAGAATATAAGTATCAGATGCCCACATCACAATTGCTCTGCTGTTTAATTTAAGACTAGATGGCACTGTGTGAAGTATATTTTGTCCTTCAAGGGGATCAAAGGCAGACACATACATATAATCACACCTCTTTCCCGTAGGGGTAGACAGAGACCACTTCTTTCCACTTGCTACGATCCTTACATACTTGTTTCGCTTCGTCCACTTTCATTATTCCCTTCATACATGCCCTTCGGTTTAGGGTACTCTTGACCTGGCCTTTTTTCAAGACGTCCCTGATCTGGTCTCGAAACGTCCGCCTAGGTCTACTCCTTCTAACACTTCCATTCACACTCGCCTTATCAAATACATCACTTACATATTATAATCACTGAACCGTGTCGTAACAAAAATAAAAATTTCCATTTTCTTAAAAATAACTCTCCATCATATTACATTTATCTAAAAATATCGAAAAGGACTTACATACCAATCCCCAAAACGGCTATAGCCGAAATAATCTATTTAACACTAAAGCCTCTATATTCGAACGATAAAATAGAAAAATAAGGTTTATTTATATAGAAAATGTAGTGAATAGCTATATTCAAAGCTTCGAGAAAGATCTGAAGATAGCTCTATGAAACTAAGTAAAGAAATTGTGTATAAAAACATATATACTTAGGATGTTATCCGCGCAGAGGCGGAGAAAGAATACTAACCTCTGCGGCCGGGGTCGGCCTGTCGTAAAAGGCGACTAAACAACCCACCCTAGCTACGTGGTAGGGCCTCAAGCCCGTCTGGATGGCGACCACCTTTGGTCTTAAGTATGCCGCCATAATAACCTTGTGTTGTGTTTCGGCATTAATGACCCAAGTTCCTGTACCCTTATCAGACAGCAGCGTATTCACGATGCCACTGACGTTGAAAACACCCACAGGCCAGCCTGCCTGATGTCCTATAGCAATAAAAAAAATTTAGTTCTTCCATTCTTTTTAATCAGAGGTCGCCGATAAATTTTTTATAAGGCAATATTTTTATTGAAGTCTTCTTCTCTGGCGTTACACTCTTGCCAGAGTGGTTGTGGCCGTCACGTTGAGGTTTTTGTAGCCTGTTTTACAATACGACGCCACTCTTCGCGAATTGCCGCTCTCCTTGTGCATTCGTGCAGAGGAACGTCGACGGCGCCTTTCACTTGGTCCGTTCAACTCATCGGTGATCTCCCGCGTGGTCGGGTGCCCTCAACCTTGCCCTGCACTACCAGGCATTCGATGGATTCGCCTCCGCGCCGTGATACGTGTCCAAAGAAAGTGAGAATGCGAGCCTGCACTGTGTTTGATAGCCTCTGATTGATGCCCAGCTCTCGAAGAATAGACTCGTTGGTTCGGAATTCCGTCCACGATATACCGAGCATTCTTCTCCAGCACCACATCTCAAGAGCATCAATCCGTTTTTTCTCACTTCCTCGTAAGGTCCTTTATTGAAGTGCGACAGGCTAATAGACAATTTTTAAGCAGCAGCATGGATGTCGGCGACTACAGGCTTACATGCTGCTGTCTAGGGAACTGGAACCCCGGTCACATATTCAGAGACTGGTTGTTGCCATCCCGACGGGTCTTACCACTTAGCTAGGGCTGTTTTGTCCTTTTATGAGAAACCATCCCACGCGCAGGGGAAAGTATTCTTACTCCACGTAAAATTGGCCAAAGTGGTGCGCAGGGGGATGAGAAGATAAAAGGGGCATATAACTAAAAAGTAAATAACTAGCATTGCGTGAACATATTCGAAGGTAAGAATGCCGTATGATAAAGAAGAAAACCGAAGAAGTAGAATGGTGTAAAAATTGAAATGATGGCTAACAGAGAAAAATGGGAAGAAAGGTCTGCTTTCACCAGATATTTTAACTCAATTCTTTTACACAAGAAATGTAAAGAAATGCAAAAAGGCTTACAGTTAGTCTTAATAAATGAATAATGACGAATTCCGTGACGTAATGGCTAATAGTGATGAGCAAAATCTGTCTTGTTCTTGCAGTCTTGGTCTTGATCTGGCTTTGCTCATCACTAATTCTTGATCATCAAATAAAAGATAATAAATATATGCGTTTAAGTAATGCATAATAATATACCTAGTCAGGTCATAAGTATTGTCACACAGTAAAAACTTTTCTTTTAGAATGCTGGCCACAAAAAAGTTTATTGAATTCGAATTTCGAATTGTTCATGAAAATAAAAATGTATAACTTTTAGAATTTTACTCATTTTTAAATATGGAGTGGACGCTTAAAGAAGACCGTGTTGCAGTTATTGCGTTGCATCGTTGCGGTTACGTGCCAATTCAAATTTTTAACATACTGAAAAATTTGAATATAACCAAAAGATTCGTTTATCGTACCATCAAACGATACAATGAAGACTCTAGTGTAGATGACAGGTCAAGAAGTGGTCGCCCTCGGTCTGTTAGGACTCCAGCAGTGATAAAAGCTGTGAAGGCACGAATTCAAAGAAATCCCAAACGTAAGCAGAAACTGTTGGCCCTTCAGATGGGGTTAAGCAGAACCACGGTGAAAAGGGTGTTAAATGAAGATTTAGGGCTTCGGGCATATCGAAGAAAAACAGGACATCGTTTGAATGCTCGTCTAATGGACCTGAGACTGAAGAGATGCCGCGCTTTGTTGAAGCGGTACGCGGGAAAAAAATATCGGGAAATTCTTTTTTCGGATGAAAAAATGTTTACCGTAGAAGAGAGCTACAACAAACAAAATGATAAGGTGTACGCACACAGTAGTGAAGAAGCGAGCAACCGTATTCCGCGTGTCCAACTAGGTCATTTTCCATCCTCGCTCATGGTATGGTTGGGAGTTTCTTATTGGGGCTTAACAGAGGTACATTTTTGTGAGAAAGGTGTAAAAACGAATGCTGTTGTGTATCAAAATACAGTCCTGACAAACCTTGTGGAACCTGTTTCTCATACCATGTTCAATAACAGGCACTGGGTATTCCAACAACATTCGGCGCCAGCTCATAGAGCGAAGAGCACACAAGACTGGCTGGCGGCGCGTGAAATCGACTTCATCCGGCACGAAGACTGGCCTTCCTCCAGTCCAGATTTGAATCCGTTAGATTACAATATATGGCAACACTTGGAGGAAAAGGCGTGCTCAAAGCCTCATCCCAATTTGGAGTCACTCAAGACATCCTTGATTAAGGCAGCCGCCGATATTGACATGGACCTCGTTCGTGCTGCGATAGACAACTGGCCGCGCAGATTGAAGGCTTGTATTCAAAATCACGGAGGTCATTTTGAATAAACTTTAATGTCATAAGAATCTATGTTTTGTTAAGTTCATTTTGGTATATGAATGGTTACATAATTAATAAACTTGTTACAATTATTTTACATTAAACATGTGACAGAATTTATGACCTGACTAGGTATAAGTATTTAAACTAATAGGATACTGTAGCAAGACCAAGACCGGAGAAGCAAGACCAAGATCGTTACCAAGACTGTCTTGGTCTTGCTTTGCTCATCACTAATGGCTAACGAACGTCAGCTTGCGGAGGTCACCGGTTCGATGGCCGTCTCGCGTCTGGGTGTTTGTGTATATTATGTATTTATTTACAAAAAATACATATGTAGCAAGTACATTAGTTGTCTAGCATGCATAACACGTAAGTGCTATGCTATTTATTTTGAGACTAGATGGTATTGTGTGAAGTGTTTCAAGATATTTATTTATTTATTACAGCAATGGATTTCAAACTTCCGATTGGTAGCGTAGTGTTGGCGGTAACCAGGGCGGTATAAAATCCGTTTGTTAGAGAAATGACAGAAAAACAATACTTTCCGATATATTACATTGTTATTAATATACAATATTATTTAAGTTTGCGTGGTTGCGGCATAAATCACAAAGACGTGTAGAAGATGCAACTGTGATAGGGCGTGGTACAAGTCAACACGTTAGCGATGGTCTAGTGATTATTAATCATAAGTCTTATTATTATCATACAAATTAGGATTGAAAAGATAGGAAATAATCGCGTTACTCAGATTTAGTTCAGGGACTGTTTTGTCTGTTACTTAATATGATAACTATTCTATAAAACTACTTAATTTTAATAGATTAAGTTAAATAAAATAAATTATTAAATAAATAACCTTTTTTGAGTCTCAGCAAAAGGCCAAGAAGACGATCTTGATACAGCGTTATTGGTAATTCGACACATTCCCGTTAGGAAGTGATAGGGGTGACTATTCGCGATAATTTCATCCCCCGTATACATTATGCAAAAGTCAACTATTATTGAGTTATAATGTTTTTTAGATTTTTTCAAAATAAGTCAAAAATATAACATCAAAAATTTATTTAATAAAGTATCAAACACTAGTTATTTATCAATATTAAAACGTCACTAATTTGTCCATTTAAAAATGCGAGCGGAAAAACGGTATTATTTCAAGATTTTTTTGAGATTTTTTTCCATTAAAATGTCTTAAAAACAAAAAAAAAAACCGTTATAGCTTATAAACATTATAGCTATATATTATTAACTTGGTTTGCAGATTATTTTAAAAACATAATTATTTTCTCTTAGCTTTCCAACAATGCATAACAACTAAGAACTTATTTCAAAGAAATTCGTATTCGAACTAAACTTAAGGTCGTTCTTTAAAATCTCCATAAAATTAATTAAAAACAATACCCAATGTTAATAAAACAAAAAAAAAAATTTTAAAATACAATTTAGAACCAGTAACAATTTAGTAGTAATAACAATTAATAATAAGTAACAATTAAGATATTTTGTAATTTAGCCTAATTAAAGTTCTTGTTCGAAGTGACTTCCCCTATTGCGTGCGCAAAGTCGCATTCTTACTTAACTACGTGAGTTACAATAGTAAGTGTAAGTTGTGAGTTAAAATTATCACAAATAGCCACCCCTATCACCTCCTAAGCGTGTATAATTAGTACTCGGAAGGTAGATAAAAATGATTTAAATTTTTTACAATGACATCCAGTGCTTTGTCAGTTGGTAAAAATGGTTATTATAATGAGGCATTAACATCAATTAAAACTAAAATGCACTTAAAAATAAGCTTTTTTTAATAGCTGAAATTTAGTACACAGGGAAACGGCTCACAGGATAGGAGGTTGTCGCCTATGGACGTTTATAATACTAGAGCACAATAGCGGGGGTGCGTCGCTAGTGACTCGAAGATATTAAAACGTTTTTTTAAATAAATATGTATAACAGCCGTAAAAATTAAAGAAGATAATACCACTCAGTTAAACAACAATGAAATAGAAATCGCTTCAACGCGTAACTTGAGGAATATTTTATAAATTCTACTGTAAATTTTCTCAGGCGTTATTTATTACTTAATCTCAAAGCTTGGTAAATGTTTTCAGTAGTAAACTGCTTTGCACGAGATATTATACTTTTTGGCTTGTTTAAGATGTCTTTTTACGTTTTGTTCGGCGAACAGGGAAGAGATTGTCAGTTTTTACGCTAAGAAAGGCTTCCTTCAGTTTTTAAGCGCATTATTTTTGTTGTAACTTTTTACAGGAAGGATTGTTACTTATAGAAGAAAATTTTGTGTTTCAGAAGTTTTGTGATTTAAAATGACAGCCATGGGGTAGATTAAGAGGTAAAGTTAAATGGTTTCTTTAATCCAAGTATATTTAAATGAGCAGTAGCTAATCACGGTTGTATCTAATGTTTTAAATTTGAGTTGTGCTGTAGTATCATAGATGGAAACTAAAAATGTGATTGTAGGTAATGGAGGACAGTGAAATAAATAAATTTTAGACTTATTCATCATCATCATCATCTCAGCGTTCATCCCGGTTGCAACCCAAACTTGCGTTTTGATGCCCGGGGTCCGCTTTCCAACTTTTTCTACTCCACTTCGCACGGTCTTCAGCATCCCTGGTAGTGAGCCCATTGGCACGCATATCACTCTCTACGACATCAAGCCAGCACTTTTTGGGTCTACCACTCCTGCCGGGGCCCGGCGGAGGCGGCATGGCCAGACATTTGTTTCCCACGTAAGCATCCGGTTGCCGTAAAACGTGACCGTACTAACGGATCCGACACTCCTGCAGTTTATCTGCAATGTCACGGACATGAAGACTACCGCGAATGCGGGAGTTCCTAACGCGGTCCTTCCGCGTCACTCCACACATCCACCGCAGCATGTTCATCTCCGTGACACGCAGTTCCTGCTTGTGTCGCTCCAACACCGGCCACGCTTCACAGCCATATAAAAGGACAGGCCTAATGATGGTTAGGTAAAATAAAGCTGCTTAAAAGGTAAAATTTTAGACTTATTGGCATAGATTTATCCGTACAGGGGCGGAGAAAGAATACTAACCTCTGTGGCCGGGGTCGGCCTGTCGTAAAAGGCGACAAAACAACCCAACCTAGCTACGTGGTAGGGCCTCAAGCCCGTCTGGATGGCGACCACCTTTGGTCTTAAGTATGCCGCCATAATAACCTTGTGTTGTGTTCTGGCATTAGTGACCCAAGTTCCTGTATCCTTATGGGACAGCAGCGTGTTTGCAATGCCACTGGCGTTGCAAACACCTATAGGCGACGGTAACTGCTAAATTCTAAGCGGGCTGTCAGCCGGTCTGCTGTCTTAAGCAATAAAAAAAGAAGATATGACGATGAAATGACATAAATGTAGGTAAATGTAAAATAAAGTTCAATTAGTCTCTCACATAAGAAAATAATTAATTTTTTTATTAATTAATTACTGATAATAAAAGTGCTGTGGGTCACTTTATAGTAAGCAATTGCCACCGTCTATGACTGTTGGCTACACCAGAGATACTGCTAACATGCTGCTGTCCCACAGGAGTTCAAAAATCTGGGTCGTTAATGCCATAACACAACACAAGATTATTATGGCGGCGTACTTAAAGACCAGAGGTTGTTGCCATCCAGGCGGATTCGAAGCCTGATCACCTAGCTGGGGTTCATTTGTCGCCTTTGTAGACATGCCGCCTCCGGCTACAGGAGTCAGTATTATTACAACGCTCCTGCACAGAGAAAATTGCTTTTTGATAAAAAAATAAGTACAAACATATGCTTTGAAAAAGTTGAAATTAACTTTTGACATTCGCATTGTTATTCCATTTAAACATTAGTAAATTAAATTATGCCAAAATATTAATGTGACATGACACAAATTGAACATGAAAAATGAAAATAAAATACATCACAAAATATACAAAGAAGTTTCAAAAATAAATTTACCCGAGCCTCACGTACGTAAAGACATGACTTTGTAAAAGCGTTCAAAGACGTCGCAAAAAAGTTTATTTTGTAAAGAACAAAGTGACTACAAAATAATTTTTCAAATTGCGAAAAAACTTACAATGATAATATTGTGAAAAGGGAACAAGGTCGCATCGAGTTTTCTTAAGAGTCCCGGCTATCATTAATCAATCTATAGTAAAATGGTTTTTGCGCACGGCGCCGGACGCCGATGCGAGGTTACGCTGATGCCAATAAGGTGGCGTTCACAATATCTATAGGAGACAATTAATTTACAGCCTTATTTTATTGCTGGGGAACAGTACACAGGCTGACGGTCCATAGGGGTACCTGGGTCACTAATGCCGGAACACAACCCAAAGTTATTATGGCGGCATACTTAAAGACCAAGGTTGATTGCTATCCAGATGGGTTTGGGGCCCTACCACGTTACTAAGTTTGTTTTGTCGGTTAAAAAGCGTTTAAGTTATTAATAATTCTCGGATGGTATACAGGGGTCTTTAGGCGGCATCTTCAAGGAGCCCCCAAGAACTGTCCAAACTTTTCGCAGAGTTGAAAAAGACTGACAGCTCGAGATTAACTTTTCAGCAGAAGGAAGTTCGAAGACATATTTTTATGGATGAAATATTAAAATAATATAAGACATATAAAGCCAGATTTGCGGGGTTTATTTTTTAAATAACAAACGGCCGTACATTTTGGATGGCGATTCACGGGTGGCTTATGTCGGCTTAGATATCAAATTAAGCTTGCAATGTTGTCAACGTTTTTCATTGACAGCGATCTCATACAGGTTCATTTCGTGTTAAAAGTTTTGCTTGTAAATAATATAAACTAATGTACTGGAACGATCTATACAGCGCCATCTAGTCCCGTAGCGTAGCACTTTTGTTATGGATACTAGATAACGAATATACTACATACTTCTATATAATTTTCTTTTGCAAATAAATACATAATACAGATGAAAATTCAGACGCAAGACCGGAATCGTACCCGTGACCTTCGTAAGCGTACCGACGCGAGTTAGCCGTTAAGCCACGGAGGTCGTCAAAAATATATATTTGTGATTAAGTTAATCAACCGATATGATAATCATGACTTTATTATGTTATATAACTTTCAAATGAATATAATTTGATGAATCTATACAAATAAATAAAATTGGAGGGTCTGTTTGTAATATTAAAATAACCGCTTTTTACTAAGTGTATATGGATGTATACACGGTACATATACCAAAACAACATTTTTTATTATTTTGTCTGTCTGTTTGTTCCGGTTAATCTCTGAAACGGCTGGACCGATTTTGACGGGACTTTCACTGGCAGATAGCTGATTAACAATTTCTGAGTAACAAGGAGTAACTTAGGCTACTTTTATTTTAGAAAAAAAAAAAAAAATAGATTTTGTTAAAAATGATAAGTATTGGAAATTATTAACCAATTTAAGTTGACCTCAGATTTATATCATCAATCATATAAAATAGGGTTCAGCTTAGACTGGACTTTCTAGGTTCGAACGCAGTTTGTATGTTTCATTTATTTATATTTTAGGGTTTATAGGGTTTGTAATCCATACTAATATTATAAATGCGAAAGTAACTCTGTCTGTCTGTCTGTCTGTTCCTCTTTCACGCCTAAACGGCTGAACGGATTTTGATGAAATTTGGTATGGTGATAGATGATAACCTAGAAATGGTCATAGGCTATAAATAATCACGCCATCGTTCTTAGGGGGTAGGCAGTAGGCAGATAACTAAATTGAGTTAGTGATTTTTTGTGCTTATCCGGTATCTATGAGAATCGGCCAACATCTATTTTTCACCCCCCTAAATGTTAGGGGTGACCCACCCCCAAAAAATTTTTTTTAATTTTTTGACATTTTATTATTTATATGGCAGAACAACGTTTGCCGGGTCAGCTAGTCCAAAATAAAGCATAAGATATATCCAAAAAATGCTACCCAAAGTCACTATTCCACGCGGACGGAGTCGCGGGCACAGCTAGTTAATTAATAAAGCATTTCGGTTCTCTTGCGGAGGTCACGGGTTTAATTCTCGTCTCATGTCTGGGTTCTTATGTACAATATTTGTAAGAAAAGTGTATGAGTTGTCTAAGTACCCTAGCTATCTAGCACGAGTGCTATACTACTTTGGGACTAGATGGGACTAGATATAAAAGTGTGTGTGTGCAATTCACATATGGCAGAAGTGAAACTTCAGAAAAGCACATTTCATAATATTAGTGTATAAAAGCCCGAACAAAGAGGAGACGAAGATTATAGGAAGCACTGTATAATTGTATTCTATCTCATTCTCTCGCAGGCTAAATCCTATTTATGAATATGTTTGTCTTATTTTGGTGTCGCTTTTTCGTGTCATCGAATTTTCACTTCGAAAAGTAAATTATGGAGAAAATTAATTAAAGAAAAACTTTACATTCATAGCAAACAAATGCTTTCAACTGGCCTATTAATATATTAGAAATCCGAAAATATCTCCAGTTGTAATAAAACCTTCTCAGAGGACCCGACGTAAACAAATAAAAACCCAGCTATTAAAATAAACAGGCAATGGTCTCGCTAACACTCAATATGCCGAGTATAGATTTACAAAGATGCTCCATTGTTCCGTCACCAATGTAGAGAATTTTCCGGTTCAAATTACAAGATTTTAGCGTTATATATTATATTATTATTGCTTGGTACAGCCACGTTTTACGGCAACCGGTTACGTGGGTAATAAATGTCTGGCCATACTGCCTTCGCCGGGCCCCGGCAGGAGGGGTAGACCCAAAAAGTGCTGGCTTGACGTCGTAAATGCGTACCAATGGGTTGACTACCAGGGATGCTGAAGACCGTGCGAAGTGGAGAAGAAAAAGTCGGAAAGCGGACCCCGGGCGCCGAAACGAGAGTTTGGGCTGCAACCGGGATTCAACGCAAAGATGATGATGATATTATTATTGCTGAGGAACAGCAGACAGGCTAACGGTCCACTTAATAATAACCAATTACCGTTGCGGATGTTTGCGACACTAGTGGCACTGTGAACACGCTGCTGTCCTTTAGGGGTACATAAATCTGGGTCACTAGTGCCGGAACACAACACAAGGTTATTATGGTGACATACTTATATACAAGGGTGATTGCCATCCAGACTTGCTTGTGGCCCTATCACGTAGCTAGGGTTGTTTTGTCGCCTTTTATAACAGGGCAACCCCAGCCGCAAAGGTTAGTATTCTTACTCCACCCCTGCACGGATAAATATTTTTTCTACTTCTCTATCAGTAGACACGATGATTTGCAAAATTAGGTCTAGCAGCAAAAGCTTGGCTTTAATCGGAGGATGTAGTGTAGGAGTAAAGGATGTGTGAAAAAAAATTGCCAGAGTTAAAAAAAAAACGTTTGAGTTGTAACTAAAATTTCAGTTCAAAGATGATGACTGATGACTTGTACTTTTTTCTATTTGCAATCTTAATTACCGATCTAGGCTAAATAGAAGGCAAAATTTTAGATAACTGTTCCAAATCTGAGGTTTCTGGGATTAGGTATTTTTCTTTCTTAATACATGTTTTGAAACTGTATCCAAACACACTTTCTTACGTTTTTTTTATGTTATTAATCGTTTACTACTTTTTATGGATTTTAAGCGTTTTTTTGTTTCTCTTTTTTATTCGGCTTGAAGGACCATGTATAATAAAGTAGTCTACAAAACAATTTAGTGCTTGATTAATTTGCAATTTAGTCTTCAAACTACAGTAAGTAAATAATACGAGCCTAAACAGCACATGTCTTAAATATATTACTTTTATTGATCTTTTAATTAACAGTTATGTCCTATAACTTGGGCCACCCACCATAGTTTGTCATCTACGTATATCTATCAGATATCGCCCACTATAGTCAGATACCCGCTTTCTTTGTCTTCGTAATAGATACCCCGTCTTGTTTGAGATCCTATTGTTAAGAAAAAAATGTTGTTTTCATTTCCATTTATTTTCTCGTGAAATTTGTTTAGATAAGGACATTTCCGGAATTCGGTAATAAATTTGGAAATTCGAATATATCATATTATATCCTTATCGGTGTAGTAATAATACTGACCCTAACGGCCGAGATTGGCCTGTCATAAAAGGCGACAAAACAATCCTAGCTAGATGGTGGAGCCCCAAGCCCGTCTGGATGGACACCTATAGTCTATAATTATGCCGACATAATAACCTTGGTTGTGTTTAGGCATTAGTGACCCAGTATGCGGATGGCAGTATGTTCGCGGTATCCCAGCATCGCAAACATTTATAGGCGACTGTAACTACTTAGTATTAAGTGGGTCGTTAGCCTGTGTTATTCATCAGCAATAAAAAATCGCAAAATATCCAGTGTCGCTTTACCAGGGTTCCTATCTTCTGTCCATAGTTCATCAAATCTCATAAGTAAAATTTTAAGGGCATCTCCTTCAAACTTTGAGATTGCTGGCTTGGAAAAAGCTAGAAACGCTTTCTTAATTGCATGCCCAGGTCAAAATTACTCGTCCGATTTGACGTACATTGTCATCTACACGTCAAAATTTATTTATTGCTTTAATTATAATAATTTAAATAAGTATATTTCTATATTTATTATAAATATGTAAATGAAGCTCTTTTGACTTCATTTAAATATCCCGCGCATTATGTTTTACGTCAAAGTATTATCTATGGTGGCAGCTCTGCACTACATTCATTCTATGAGAAATGTACAGTAACACATTAAATTTAAGAATTATATAAATGTAAAATCTTATTGGAAACAAATAGCTTTTAATGTTGTTTCTCTTTACAGGTTAGTAAATACTTAAATAGTAGTAGTGTGTACTTAATATTAAGTGTAGAAGTAAGTTATGTTTGTAATTAGTGTGTTTTGTTTCTTAAAAAAATAAATTTCTCTTTACAGAGCAACAACTGGTTTTTTGTTTCTATAAAAACAAATTATTACAAATATAAAATGTACGAACTACTTAAGCGTTTAATTGAGCTGCCAACCTACATTAGTAATTCTACAAAACCGTATCAAATTATTACAAAGTGGTATGGTCATGTAAGAAGAACGTTTTGTAATAAGTCAAAAATTAAGAATTAAAGAGAATGGATACAGAAGGAGAATGGTTGATAAGGTGTGAATGCTGAGATGGCGGCTAACAGTGGATATTGAAAGAAAGATGTTAGTCGTTCTACCCCAATAACGGCGCACGTCAGAATGCGGGTGTCCAGTTTACGGTTACTGTCTCTAGTCTGGGTATATCAGGAATTAGTACTATATCAGTTGTCTAGTATCCATAACACAAGTGGTCTGCTGCTTCTTTTGAAACTAGAAGACGTTGTGGGAATTGTTCCATTATATTTATTTATAATGGTCGTTGCTCATAAAATTAAACTAGCCGATCACGCCCGCTCCACTGGGCGAATAACAATGCTGTAGCAGATGCATCTCGATGTGTTCAGTAGTTTATAGAAGATTAAGCCACATGTTTTTTCTAAATATTACATAAGTAAAGATCAACAACGTCGGGGAATCTACGCCTTGACGATAGCGATCTTCGGATAAAATCAATATTAAAGAATTGTTTCTTGCAGTAAGTGTAGACTAAATTGCTTATTCTACCGTCTGTACAACGGGGAGTGTATTGAGGAACTGTTTAAAATGGTTCCAACGTCGTCTTTCTACTACCGCACTGCACGCCATCGGCTAGGTGTTCATCCCCATTTCCTGGAGCTTCTTCTTTCTTGTACGAAACAGTTCTCAAAATTATTATGTACTTTCCAGATTTGGAATGAGCTTACGGCTGAGATTTTCCCAGCGCAATACGATACGGCATAGGTGACGGTGACCACTTGCTAGGGTGTGCCGTTTGCCTATGCACTGAAGTCCAGCTATTAAAAAACCTTTCTTTTATTTATACGCCTTTCCTTTCTCTTGTAGTATTTATTATTGAAGTTTTACATACCTACATGCTGTCATCTTCAAAGGATTACAAGTTACAAGAAAAATTCATTCGCAAAGAACATTTCGAACCTGAATACGTTAAGCATACAATGTCACATCTTACGTGAGGCAGAATGACAAATGGCTGTGCGGAATACTTACATTCTCGGTATATATAAGGTCAGGGTTCAAGCTGGGATAAAGCTTTAGTAAGCGTAGGGGTAGGAGCTTTTTTACATTCACTAAATCTGTTTGATGTCTAGCAATTTTTTTTCCATGACTACGATGGTTAAATGTGGAGACTTTTTCCACTTCTCGCGAGCTGTAATTTCATCTTCTAATATCTAGCTAACATTTTTAAGGATTCCCTCGGTTATGGGGTTTTCTTACGAAGGCTAAGGAAGATCTGAAGATGTTTTTTTTTATTCTCCTTATTATCCTAATTAATATTATAAATGCAAAAGTGAGTTTGTTTGTTTGTTACGCTTTCACGACTAAACCGCTGAACCAATTTTAATGAATTTCGGTATAGTCATTGATTGGATCTTGGAGAAAGAAATAGGCTACTTGTTTGCCTACTTGATTGCGGGGTCAGCTAGTAATTTAATATTTGAGTTACTAAAAACATTACATTTTTAATTTAAAATACACTTAATAAAATCAATTCCACACATTCAATTAAATTAATTTATAATATTTTTTTCTGAATGACGGTGTTGTAAATCTTATATTGTAGATATAATATATTGATTTTAGTTATTTTTGTATTAAATCGACTTTAAAACACAATTTGTGAACCAAACTAAACTGTTATAATAAATACAACCTCCGTGGCGTAGTGACTAACATACTGCAGTACGCTTGCGGAGGTCACGGGTTCGATTTCCGTTTCGCGTCCGGGTGTCTGTATGTATAATATGTATTTATTTGAAAATAAATATATGTAGTATGTTAGTTATTTAGTACCCATAACATAAGTGCTATGCTATTTAATTTGAGACTTGATTGAGTTGTGTGAATTGTCCCAATATATTTATTTAATATACTAAAATGGAAGGCCCAACAGCAGGCCACTTTGGGTTTGACATCTTAAAAAGCACATTTTCAATAAATTTATTTATTACACTAATTATAAATGGATTTGAATAGACTGTAGCAGCACCGCACTTATCTGCAAACGGCGCGCGAGACGAATGACAGTTATTTTTTTTGTAAGTGTAAAGCTGTTGTTGTCTAACACGACCCGACAGCGACTACAGGTGGAAAAGGCATTCCGACCCAGTGGGATCGGGGTTGATCAGCCGGTGCGTTCCCGGCTCAACTGCTGCATGGGGACCAAGCGGAAACAGCCACGAATGGCAAGAATGTTTTTATTGGGGACTATCGACTTCCCCGTTGAAACCAATCCTATTCTAACTACTACCGTTTGGGAGTGCTTATAGCTGGGGGAGAAGAAATGGCGAAAGAAACTCCCCCGCAACACGTCTATCTACTTGTGCACTTGTGAAGTGTGTGGGTGTGTGAGACTATAGGCAATGGGGGGCCGGAGGCATCCCTGAACTTACTACTTCAGCCTGGTCAATGCCGGACTGAGAAGGAGTGCGTACGCGAGAACATTCGCTTTAGCGTCCAGATCGGATTCATCGGTGAAGTCGATAGAACTCTTGCCATTCGTACCTCATAGGAGGCACGCCTCCAAGCACGCTGTCACGGCTCATCGACCCCGCTCCCACGGGGTTGGAGTGCCTTGATGTCTGTAGTCGCTGTCAAGTCGTCTGAGATAACAACAGCTTTAGCTTATAAGAAAACATAAAATCATGCAATCCAGGAAAAGACTTTTATTGGAATACAACTTCCAAGAAGACCTCCGTAGAAAAAATCTGCCTGAAGCCTCAACAACAAGTCTATTGGAGGCCAGGAATCTCTGCACCTCCAAAAGACTTTAGCTCTGAGAAGTGGACTTGGCGAAGACTAGATTAGAACTGAATTGAACGAGAGTTGAATGAGGACTGAATGACGAGACGAAGTCGAGGATATTTATACATAGTTGTGTGGAATACTGATACTTAAGGAATGCGGGATTTTTGACTAGAGGTGTGGAATGTCGGAATAGCAGCGTGATATCAGCACTTCTGGAAAGCAGACACGATGAAATAATACGCTGAGTTGGCATCCCTGTCACATATTGGAACGTTTTGTGTTATATTAAGTTTGTAATTTGATTTTGAAATTTGTGTTTGGCAATAGAAGAATAGAATAAAAGAAGAATTGGGAAAAAGGACTTGGATCCATCGACCCTGTCTTCTTTGGAACCATACAACAAAACTCATTTATAAATAATAGAACTAACTCACCCGGCAAACGTTGTACGGCCATATACAATAAATATAGTGGAGCAAATTTTCATGCATTATGAAGATTGATACCGTTTGAATGCATTGCTCCTAATATTGTAACAGGCGCTTTGTTTATTTAAGTTTTAGTCACCCCTATTTCACCCCATTTAAGTTTCATTTTATAGACAAAAAGTAGCCTATGTCCTTCTCCAGTCCAATCTATTTCTACACCGAAATTTACAAAAATTGGTTCAGCGGTTGAGGCGTGAAAATGTAACAGACAGAGTTACTCCCACATTTATATTTTTATTCGTGCAGGGGCGGAAAAAGAATATTAACCTCTGCGGCCGGGGTTGGCCTGTCGTAAAAGGCGACAAAATAACCCACCCTAGCTACGTGATAGAGCCTGGATGGTGACTGCCTTTGGTCTTATGTCATCATCATCCTAGCGTTAGTCCCGGTTGCCACCCAAACTTTCGTTTCGGTGCCCGGGGTCCGCTTTCCGACTTTTTCTACTCCACTTCGCGCGATCTTCAGCATCCCTGGTAGTGAGCCCATTGGCACGCATATCACCCCTTACAACGTCAAGCCAGCACTTTTTAGGTCTACCCCTCCTGCCGGGGCCCGGCGGAGGCGGCATGGCCAGACATTTGTTTCCCACGTAATTGTCCGGTTGCCGTAAAACATGGCCATACCAACGGAGCCGACACTCCTGCAATTTATCTGCAATGTCACGGACATGAAGACTACCGCGAATGCGGGAGTTCCTAACGCGGTCCTTCCGCGTCACTCCACACATCCACCGCAGCATATTCATCTCCGTGACACGCAGTTCTTGCTTGTGTCGCTCTAACACCGGCCACGCTTCACAGCCGTATAAAAGGACAGGCCTTTGGTCTTATGTATGCCGCCATAATAACCTTGTGTAGTGTTCCGGCATTACTGACCCAAGTTCATGTACCCTTATGGGCACATGGATGAACAGCAGCATGTTCGCGATGCCACTGGCGGTGCAAATGCCACTAGGCGATAGGCTAAATTCTAAGCAGGCCGTCAGCCTGTCTGCTGTCCTACAGCAATAAAAAAAAATATTAGTATAGATAAGACTGTAAAATAGTTTAGGATATCGAAGTGGTTATAATATCCCGGCTACCAGCTTCAACTAGTATCTGTTATTCTCCCCCATTTCTCTTAGAACTTGATATTCCCATCGATATATGTTAACAAAAGAGAAACCAACATAATAATTTTTTTCTTAACTTGTTATCCGCACAAAATAATTTGGTGAATATACAAAAGGAATCCCATGGGATGATAGTAAGCAACAACGGGTTATTTATCGATAATGGGCCATAATGTATGTGGGATACAATGGGGATGGACATTTTTATAGAGTTCATGCATCGCCGGACCCATAGGTGCCGTTCTTTACCGAAAATACATAAAGCCTTGACACACGTCTACATTAATATAATATTTGTTATCTCGCCATATTTTTTATTTTTAAGTTTTTTTTTAATTGCTAAGGTACAGTAGATAGGCTGATGGCTCACTTAATAGTAATCGTTACCTCTGTACGTTTGCGACGCTAAGGGCACCGCGAACACGCCGCTATCCTTTAGGTATGAGTATATGTGGGTCACTAATATCGGCACACAACACAAGATTATTATGGCAGCATACTTATAGATTAAGGTTATCATTCAGATGGGGTCTTAGTGTTCTTACTCTACCCCTGTATGCAGATTAGTTTAATTAGTTTAAACAAAACTTACACTTGAAAGGCCTGGAAGGTTCGATTTCCATTCTAAATTTGGGTTATGTAATATTTATTACACCAGCTGGATGACCGAGCTATGCTCGGTATTTTTTTTTATAAATTGTGTTTTTTGGAAATTAACAATTGATTTTCTTAGTCTAACCTCAAAGCAAACACTCATTGACTTCGTGTTACTTAACAACGCCATCTGCTGGAATAGCTTTAGTGTTGTTGTGTCGTTAAAGCAATTTAAAAAAAATAGTATTATTATTCGCCGATAGATGTCAGGAAGAGTCACCTTTTTGTTATTTTTCTTTCAATAAAAAAAAGCGAATAAAATGACATTTTCTAGAAATGATTCCTAGCTAGATCGATGTATCGCCCCCGAAACCCTCCGTATACTAAATTTCATGAAAATTGTTGGAGCCGATTCCGAGATTCCAATTATATAAGTATATATGTATATATATATACACACACACACACACATATATATATATATATATATATATATATATATATATATATATATATATATATATATACATACAAGAATTGCTCGTTTAAAGATATAACATACATATTATTTATTTACAAATGTTTGTGTGTGTCAATTTTCTAGTACCCATAATACAATTGCTACCAATTACTTCCGTATAAGATGGCACTGTATGAATTGTATATTTATGTTAATTTAAGAGTTCGGTGTCCAATGATATATTTCGTGACACATATTTAAGCTAAGAGGCACATTATTAACGAATAAATTTGAATTTATTGGAAAATAAAGTTTGACTATTGAACCTCGAAAGAAAGAATAGGTTTCCACTGAGACAGTGGGTAATGTTATGTAACCTTTTTTGCTCTTTCTAAAAGATAGTGACATATCTTCCAATAGGACAGTATGTCAAGGTAATACCAAATTACTACATTAATATGCAAGCATATTAAAATATAGTATATTGTAATAATTTACACAATTCCATCTAGTAATAAAGTACGAATGCGCTAATAGGTACAAGGCAACTGATATCCTATTTACTTTATACATATGTCTTTTGCGAATAAAATAAATACTATACCTAGTCAGGTCATAAGTATTGTCACACAGTAAAAACTTTTCTTTTAGAATGCTGGCCACAAAAAAGTTTATTGAATTCGAATTTCGAATTGTTCATGAAAATAAAAATGTATAACTTTTAGAATTTTACTCATTTTTAAATATGGAGTGGACGCTTAAAGAAGACCGTGTTGCAGTTATTGCGTTGCATCGTTACAGTTACGCGCCAATTCAAATTTTTAACATACTGAAAAATTTGAATATAACCAAAAGATTCGTTTATCGTACCATCAAACGATACAATGAAGACTCTAGTGTAGATGACAGGTCAAGAAGTGGTCGCCCTCGGTCTGTTAGGACTCCAGCAGTGATAAAAGCTGTGAAGGCACGAATTCAAAGAAATCCCAAACGTAAGCAGAAACTGTTGGCCCTTCAGATGGGGTTAAGCAGAACCACGGTGAAAAGGGTGTTAAATGAAGACTTAGGGCTTCGGGCATATCGAAGAAAAACAGGACATCGTTTGAATGCTCGTCTAATGGACCTGAGACTGAAGAGATGCCGCGCTTTGTTGAAGCGGTACGCGGGAAAAAAATATCGGGAAATTCTTTTTTCGGATGAAAAAATGTTTACCGTAGAAGAGAGCTACAACAAACAAAATGATAAGGTGTACGCACACAGTAGTGAAGAAGCGAGCAACCGTATTCCGCGTGTCCAACGAGGTCATTTTCCATCCTCGCTCATGGTATGGTTGGGAGTTTCTTATTGGGGCTTAACAGAGGTACATTTTTGTGAGAAAGGTGTAAAAACGAATGCTGTTGTGTATCAAAATACAGTCCTGACGAACCTTGTGGAACCTGTTTCTCATACCATGTTCAATAACAGGCACTGGGTATTCCAACAAGATTCGGCGCCAGCTCATAGAGCGAAGAGCACACAAGACTGGCTGGCGGCGCGTGAAATCAACTTCATCCGGCACGAAGACTGGCCCTCCTCCAGTCCAGATTTGAATCCGTTAGATTACAAGATATGGCAACACTTGGAGGAAAAGGCGTGCTCAAAGCCTCATCCCAATTTGGAGTCACTCAAGACATCCTTGATTAAGGCAGCCGCCGATATTGACATGGACCTCGTTCGTGCTGCGATAGACAACTGGCCGCGCAGATTGAAGGCTTGTATTCAAAATCACGGAGGTCATTTTGAATAAACTTTAATGTCATAAGAATCTATGTTTTGTTAAGTTCATTTTGGTATATGAATGGTTACATAATTAATAAACTTGTTACAATTATTTTACATTAAACATGTGACAGAATTTATGACCTGACTAGGTATATTATATATACTTAAACACTCAGACTTGAGACGGGAATTGAGACCTCTGCAAGCGTTTTGACGTGAAATAGAGGTTTTATCCGTGCAGGGGCAGAGAAATAATAATGACCTCTGCGGCGGGGTCGGCCTGTCGTAAAAGGCAACTAAACAAATAAACTATCCTGTACCCTTATGGGACAGCTGCGTGTTCGCGATGCCACTGGCGTTACAAACACCCATAGGCGACGGTAACTGCTAAATTCTAAGTAGGCAATACAGCAATAAAAAAAGTTGTGCCACTGACGTCATCAATATTGATATTGATATGATGTAATATAGATATTATTTATCCCAATAATTTAATATTAAAGCATATCTTATAAGTCTGGAACATTCTTAAGGATATAAAAAGAGTACAACAATGTACGCGGGAAACCTTATTTGCTTTATTTAAATCTGAGACGAAGATTTTGTCAAAAATAATATTCAAAATATTCAATATGAATTATTATGTGAATGTGATATTGGAGTTTTGTATTGCCAGTTTCATCTATCTTTTTTTATTGCTGTAGGACAGCAGACAGGCTGACGGCCCGCTTAGAATTTAGCAGTTATCGTCGCCTGTCGGTGTTTGAAACGCCAGTGGCATCGCGAACACGCTGCTGTCCCATAAGGGTACAGGAATTTAGGTCACTAATGCTGGAACACAACACAAGGTTATTATGGCGGCATACTTAAGGCCTAAGGTAGTCGCCATCCAAATGAGCTTGAGACCCTACCACGTAGCTAGGGTGGGTTGTTTTGTCGCCTTTTACGACAGGTCGACCCCGGCCGCAGGGGTCAGTATACTTTCTCTGCATCTGCACGCATAATTTTTTTTTTATTGCTGTAGGATAGTAGACAAGCTGACGGCCCGCTTAGAATTTAGCAGTTAGCAAACATATACGACGTGTAATGACCGCAATTCAACAGTGTTTCATTAAAGGACAATGTCAAAGAGTTTTCATGGCAAACTATTACAAATTGACGACACGCCTTATTGGCTACGCAAGTCTGGTATGGTTCGATCCTCATGATCGCGGTCTAAATTTAGGTTCATCAATTAAAGGTGATTAAAGTGTTCATCTGGTATATAGAACTGTCTGAAAATTTTAATAACTTCCGTGAACTTATTAAAATTTTGGTATACTCGTACAAATCAATTAGCACTGACGTCGGGGCTGGTCAAAATATTTCAAGTCGCTCAGCGAGCTCGGAGTGGGTTATGTTAGATGTTCTTCTTGAATCTTCCTTATTAACAAAATTCGAAAGAAGAAAATCGGTAGGAGAACCAAAGTGAAGTGGCAGTAAGCCTGTCATTTGTCACAAGATTAATGGGCGTTGGAACCAACGTGTCCTGGATATCACCTTTCGACAATTGTAGTGTAGGACAGCACCCAATCTATGGGGCGAAAATCTGCGCAAGGTTTGTGGCGCAAACTTGAAGAGGCCATGTCTAGCAGTGTACAATGGACGGATAACAAATGAAAGATTCAAAATACTATATAATTTTTCTTTAGTATGTCATAAAACATTCATTTGAACAACCACAAAATTGTCTGAAGCTACTACACTAGGCCGCAAATTTAGTAAGAAATAATTTAAGGATTAAGCCAAGGCAAAACATGACGCAAAACGTACTGGTCTAGACAGGGAAGGACTTGGAATAGCCTTCTTTTTAAATAAACAATAGTTAACGTAGGAGTTCCTAAATGTGGAACAATAAAAGTTATATCTAAATTAAATAAGGTATCTCACTGATATAGTTATAATAAAATGAGAAATATAACGATAGAAATTCAATTACTTAATTTACTCTGAAAATGAACGCGGCGCCATTTAGTCCCAAAGCAGCAGAACGCTCTATATTGGTACTAAACAGCTGATATACTACAAGAACACAAGTGTTCTTTTCCTTTTTGAATATACTTAATAAACATAGAGACTCGGGTAGACTATAATCTCGTGCCTTTCGCAGTCGTTCCGGTGTGCATGCCGTAGAGCTGCGGAGGTCGTCAAATTTAACGATGACGACAGGTATCTGGTTGTCTCTATTACGAATATATTGGGGAATTCATCCGTTTCTTACTCAGATAGCTTGATCTGTTTCAAATAATTTGTATTTAGCTATTTCATAATAATAATATTAATAACAGCCTAGAGGGAAAAGACAGTAGACAAGCTTATCCAAGACGAATTGGCGAGTTGCCGATGACCTCGGTCTGTTTTTCTTCACCGTCGGTACATAACAATTATGCTATAATACGCATATTAGGTGAGAAAAACTGCCTGAACGGTGCATGCTACAATGGCAATTGAACTCGGACCTATACATTAAAAGAAAATATTTTATTTAGGACACCATAATGACACCAAAATACATGCATTAATAATCCACTCAGAAAAATGTCCTAAATTGGGACTCAGAATATGCTGATTTTATCAGATATCTGAGTGTTATGTCACTGAGGTACCAGTTACAATTTAAAAATGATTTTCTTAATGACATCCTTAAAAGTGAGTCCCACATGAATCGATGTGCCCACTTCTATCCCCGAATGCCTCCCTGGGTCTAGTAATTAGTACCGAATCGCTCACCGCTGGAGGCGAACGCCCGTGTCCTGAATATCTCCCCGTAACCCTTTTAGGGCATTGCAATTGAATTAATGTTGTGTTTTAGCAAAGAATATTATGTAATGAGCTTTTAGGTAATGAAAGAGAAAATGTTTTTAAAATTTTTATGAGTGTTTTACTAGCGAAATTTTCTTGTAAGTTAATTATGAAAAGCTAATTTACTAAAAATGTTTTGATGGAAATAATCTTTAATATGGATCGGGTATGCAAGACTTTGGGGTCATTTTGTGGGTTTGATAACTATGAAAGATAAAAGTATTTGTATGATCTAAATGTTTTTTTTCTCCCTTATGTCATATAAAAGCTTTAGTTTTTTTTACCTTTGAGTCTTTGTTTAAATCTGAGACGAATATTTTGGAATTTTCTCAAAAAATAACGTAAAAGTAACTGCGTCTATTACATGAGTAATCTATTTGCTGTTCCATGCATTAAAAATACATTCATATGACTAAACTAAGTTAAAGGTAACTAAGAGTCAAGTTAAAACATAATTCGATGTCGCTATAACGTTGGATACTTAGTTCTAACTTAAAGCGTTTAGTATTCAGACAGCAGGTTCTAACGTGAATTTCTGTAGTGACTACGACAATAGAGAATATTAAATAGTGACGAAAGTTTTAAGCGGTATTAAGTGCTTTCTAAAGAAAGCATTTAATGCCGCTTAAACATTCTTTTACAGAAAGATTACAGACTACCTAAAGATAGTCTGTAATCTAGTTGGTTGAGTATTTTGTTTGGCGATTATTTTGGTGAAACTGTTTTAGTAAACTTGGTAGATTGCTAGGTGGCCTACTAAGCTTAGTGGTAGGGCTGTTTGGATTGCAACCACTCCTTGTTTTTAAATATACCGCCACAATAACCGTGTTGTGTTCTGGCACTAGCCAACCAGAGCATCCAGGTCCTATTAGCATCCCAAACATTCATAAGGCGGTAACTGCTTTTTCGGGTTGGCTGGAAGAGATCGCTTTAAGCGATAAGGCCGCCCATTGTCATACAGTATTATATTTTTGTATACATATTTTAAGTTAGTTTTAAGTATCTGTATGCAATAAAGAGTTTTCATTCATTCATTCATTATAATTATGTGATAGTAGACCTAAAAGAAGTTGTAGTGACAAAAATTGAGAAAGGTATGCTGAGATGGTTTGGCCATGTTGAGAGAATGAATGAAGAACGATTGACGAAAAAAGTGTATAAGGCGAGTGTGAATGGAAGTGTTGGAAGGGGTAGACCTAGGCGGACGTTTCGAGACCAGATCAGGGACGTCTTGAAAAAAGGCCAGGTCAAGAGTACCCTAAACCGAAGGGCATGTATGAAGGGAATAATGAAAGTGGACGAAGCGAAACAAGTATGTAAGGATCGTAGCAAGTGGAAAGAAGTGGTCTCTGCCTACCCCTACGGGAAAGAGGCGGGATTATATGTATGTAGACCTAAAAGTCCTCTAGGTGGGTCTAAGTATGATACCAGCTGGCTACCACGCCTGAAGAAGACCATTTATACGTTTTAGAATATTTATTTTACTTCCCCCGTCTGAACGGCAACCTTGTGTTGTATTCCGGTATAAATGATTCAAGTTCTAGTTGTTCTACGTAGATGGCAGCGTGTTCGCATTGCCCCTAGCGCAGGGCTGTAGCTAGAGTCGAATTTGTGGTAGGACAGAAGTAAAAAAAATATCATAATTGATCTGCCCTCGTAGCACGGGCTCCTAAATCAATCACCATGTATAAATTATGTATCTTTTATGACAGATCATGGGCATGGATCTAAGAACTATTAAATAGTCAATGATGAAGAACAAGCGAACAAGATGGTTGAACTTCCAGATTTGGATGTAGAGATCCACTTCTGAGTGAGAGTGAGGTAATAATTAATTGTTAGGTGTGGTGGTATACGAGTAAATAGATACGACCAAAAATATCATTTAGATCATATTGTTTCTGCAAACTTATTATAATAATTAACATAACAATAAAAACAGCTGAATTCTACGATTCGCCATGTTATTAAAAATGCGAAGAACTGAAAATTTAGATAACTATTACTATAATTTTTTTATCTCAAACTATGATCAAAATTTAATTATAATAATTTATCTTAGTTTTTGATATTTTTAAGGTAGGGCATTGTGATTTCAAGGTAAGACATTGCCCCACAATGCCCCCCCTAGCTACGTCCCTGCCCTAGCGTTGCAAACATCCATAAGTGACGGTAACTGCTTAATATGAAGTGGACCGTCAGCCTGTCTGCTGCTGTTCCCCAGCTTTAAAAAGGCTACGAAATATGTTAATGAGAACGATGACAGCATTTATTTTGCACGTCTATTGCCCTTGGTTTAGTTTGAGTGCTTCTTTAACTCACACTCAAAAGCATACCAAAAATTTATTTGTGGTACAATTTATCCTAGCTCTATAAACTATAATATTTTATAGCTTTTCACAAAAAAATCTCAGGACTTTTAGTACAAAAATATTATTTTTCTTTCTTTTTCGTTTCCAAGTAACGTTCCATTCTACGTAGTATTAAATATTTATAGGTTTGCCTGGTGTTGAAATATTCAGTGGTCGGAGCGTGAAAAGGAACGTATTGGACGCATAATCTGTATGGGGTAACTTCATCCCCTTTTTATTATGTAAGACGACCTTATTTATTATGTCATTATCGTTTATTGTGTTCATGATTATGGTATTTCTCTTATCCTGGGAACGTGGTAGCCGTTGCATCACACTCGGAGACAAAGCGAAAGGTGGTAGGCATCGCTTAGGCAGTATTTCTCGCCTTATTCCTGCCTTATCCCAAACTATGTGTGGTCGGCACAACATTCTTTACGTGCAGGGGCGTGCGGGCCCTGTCATAAAAGACGACAAAACAACCCTAGCTACGTGGTAGGGCCCCAAGCTCGTCTGGATGGCGACCACCTTTTATTAGTGACCCAAGTTCCTGTACCCTTATGGGACAGCAGCGTGCTCGCGATGCCACTGGCGTTGCAAACACCCATAGGCGACGGTAACTGTAAAATTCTAAGCGGGCCGTCAGCCTGTCTGCTGACCTACAGCAATAAAAAAAAATGCTCTCTCCTACTCTCTATTAGCCGTCATCTCAACATATGTACCGTTTTTCGCCATATCTTTTACACAATCCATCCATCTTTTCTTTGGTCTACACCTCTCTGTTCTCTCTTTCAATTCTAGCATTTTCCTTGTCAAATTACATTTTTCTCTGCGCATTATTTATGACTATACCATGATAATTCTTTTCAGCTTCACAATCACTGGCGCAGTTTTTCCCGCCAATTGTGCATATAACATAACTGCGACGTGCCGACGCTAAAGAAAAACATCGCGAGGAAATTTGCACACGGGTATGTATAACCTGACAATCTGTTTTGGACAAGTGTGGGTATCCATTTTAGGGGAAGGCACGAGTCCAGTGGGACGTTATGGTGTATTATTATTATTATGAATGAATGAAAAACTCTTTATTGCATACAGATACTTAAAACTAACTTAAAATATACAGAAATATAATGCTGTATGACAATGGGCGACTTTAAAAGCGATCTCTTCCAGGTAACCCGCAAGTAAGGAAATCGTAACAAAATACATAGCAGTGATGTGCAGATAATATTACATTAAATAAATATTATTAAAAGAGAAAAAAATAAATATATACTATATATGTTTAAGACTGCTACTATGCTTCCTCCAAGTAATAATTAAAAATTGATCTTTTAATGCATATACCGTTTTTGCTTTTCTGATATAAACAGGAAGCAAATTCCATAAGTCTAATGTTTTATTACATTTTATCTGTTATTATTTAATATATTTGGAAGCTTCGAAGGCGTATAAGTGAAATGCTTTATTACATTTTATCTATTATTATTTAATATATTTCGAAGCTTCGAAGCCGTTGTGTTGTGTACTGCTGTGTGTAACAGAGTACTGTGTGAACATCTTCTGATACGAAGCAATTATTATTATTAAAGCATTATGACACTAAGCAATTACTTAACTATAAAACTAATTTTAACAAAGAATAAAAGGAGCGAAAATTTAAGAAAATATAAATATATCTGCTTTAAAAAAACAAAAATACCAAAAGTCGCCCTTAAGATCATTCCCAAGACGTTATAAGATCGTATTAAGCCCAACAGATAGGGCGTGTGTCTCCATGATTTATATAAGCAAAGGGATAGTGATGGTAATGTAGCAAATTACAAATTTATTGATATCGATAAAAAAAAATTTAAAAAAGTTTTGTGTAGGCCATAATAATTTTCATCCTGGTTAAAAGATTTCATTTCAAAGTCCAAAGAATGTGTTTACATTGACGACCTTCTGACGTAACGAGTAACTCACGTCGGTACGATCGCGGAGGTCACGGGTTTGAATCCCGTTCAGCGTCTGGGTGTTTATGAATAATATCTATTTATTAAAAAAAAAGTATATTATGTAGTATATCAGTTGTCTAGTACCCATAATACAAGTGCTATGCAACTTAGTTTGGGGCTAGATGGCGTTGTGTGAAATGTCTCTATTTATTTATTTACATTAAGTTTTACAGGGGTTTTATTCAGACGATTTCCAACTTTACCACGAAAAAAATTTATTTTTATTTTTTTAAGGTCTTTATTTAATTTTATAGTAGTTACATTTTAATAGATGTCTGTCTGTGTGTTTGTTCCGGCTAATCTCTGACATGGCTGGACCGATTTTGATGGGACTTTCACTGGCAGATAGTTTTTTTTTTTTTTTTTTGGTCTCGGGGAAAAACCTGTCTTGACGGGTTCCCCCGGCCCGGGGGGACCGAGGGATATGTGGGACTCCGGGATTTTTCCGACTACCCACTAAAAAACCCCGCTGTTCTCCTATCGCCTACGCCCGGGCCCACGGATATATGGCCTGCCGATCTCGTGGCCCGGGCCGGCGCCGGCCCGCCCTTTGTCTTGAGGCGGGCCCCTTCTAAAGTGTTGGCGCCAGGGGGTCAGGGTTTCGTCCCCCCGGCGCTCTCCTAACAACTCTAGGAGTTGAGGGGGGCCGCGGAACAGCACGCAGCCCTCACCCTCGCGGTAATAGTGCGGGCGGCGGGTCCTCCCCCGAGGGGCCGCCCGCGGCCGCTTTTTACGGCGGCCGGAGGTCGTTACTGGCCCTCCGGCGCCGCCGGCGTGGCCTGCGTTGGCGGGAGGGGAGTGTGGTGGTTGACTCCCGCTCCCGCTCCGCCGCCTCCTTTGCGGACATGACTGCCTCGCAGAAGGAGGCGACGGCCGTCCATCCAGGATCGCCCCCGACCATGGACAGAACCAGGGCCGGGAGCGACAGGTCCACGCCGATTTGGGCGACGAGGGCGCGGCGCTCCTCGCGCCACGCAGGGCACACGGCGACAGTGTGGTTCACCGTGTCCTCCTCGTCGCCCGCGTCACAGTGGTGGCACCCTGACGTCATCTCCCGCCCTATGCGACACAGGTACCTCCCGAAGCAACCATGCCCCGAGAGGACCTGCGTCAGGCGGAAGGTCAGGGCGCCGTGGCGCCTTTCCAACCATTCAGCCAGGACGGGCCTCACCGCTTCGATGGTGGCGAGGCCCGCGCTGGGGTGCGCGAGGCGCTCCTTCCACTCCACCATGAGCACCTCGTCGCGCAGCTCCGCGCGCCTCACCCCAGTTTCGTGAGGCGTGGGGCGAGAGCCACGCTCGGCCGCGCCCCGGCGCCACTGGTACAACAGCGCCAGGACCCGGGCCTCGAGGTCCCATGGTGGGGATCCGGCCAGCAGGGAGGCCGCTTCGAAGGACACCGTGCGGTATCCTCTTATCGCCCTGACGGCCAGGACGCGCTGCGACCTGCGAAGCAGCGCCGTCGTTTTGGCCGTCAGGCGATCCGCCCAGATCGGGGCCCCGTAAAGGGCCATCGACCGCACGGTTCCCTCAAAGAGCCTGCGGCACACTGCGCCCGGCCCGCCGATATTCGGCAGCAGACGGGAGAGTCCCGCCGCCGCCCGAACTAGCCTCGGCGCCAGGCGCTCGAAGTGTGCCGCGAAGTCCCATCGCCCGTCGAGCACCAGTCCAAGATAATTCATGGACGGCCCGACGGCGATGTGGACGCCTCCTACCGTTATGCTCAGGCCCGGTGGCGGCCTCTGACGGGGCCCGTAAAATATCACGGCCTCCGTCTTGTTCAAGGCCACCTCCAGGCCTAGTCGCCGGATTCTTGCCACTGTGTGCGCCACCCCAGCCGTGCCCAGAAGGCACGCCTGGCGGGGGTTCCTCCCGCGCGCTGTGACGAGCGTGTCATCGGCGTAACAGATGACGCCGACGCCGGGGAGGAGTGCCCCCCTCAGGACCCAGTCGTATGCGATGTTCCACAGCAGGGGGCCCAGGACCGACCCCTGTGGAACACCGCACACGACGTCTCGCCGACTTTGCCCACCCTGGACCGGATAGACGACGGCACGATCACTCAAATATGCCCCAACTATGCGACGGAGGTAGGGAGGCACCCGATGGTACTTGAGCGCCTCCCGCACGCAGCTCCACGGCAGGGTGTTGAAGGCATTGGCGATGTCGAGTGACACCGCCAATAGCACCCTACCTCGAGCAACTGCGTCCCCCGCCTGGCTCCTCAGACGCGTGATTGCGTCAATAGTGGAGCGCCCCTGGCGGAATCCAAACTGTTCGTCTGCCAGGTTCGGCCCCTCTGTCTCTAGGTGCCGGACGAGGCGGTCTGCGAGGATCCTTTCGAAGATCTTCCCCACCTCGTCCAGCAGCACGATGGGCCGATAGGCAGACGGTGAGTCCGCCGGGCGCCCCTCCTTCGCGATAAGGACCAGCCTCCCCGTCTTCCATCTGCGGGGAAACCGGCCCGATCGCAGACACGCGTCGAAGAGCCTCAATAGTCGGGGCTCCAGGACGTCGTGGGACAGAACCCACGCACGCCCCGGTATGCCGTCGAGGCCGGGGGCCGTGTTCTTGGCCTTCAGCCGCAACATCGCTGCCCCCAGCTCTGCCCGGTCCACGTCGGGTACGGGGTCGTCGTCCGCGCTAGGGTCCCTCTCATCCCAATGAGGCGGGACCATGGCAGGAGGCGAGTGCTCAGCCCTCGTGGGGAACAGAGCGCCGACAAAACCATCCACCTGGCGCGGGGAGATAGTTGATGTAACAAGGAGTAACTTAGGCTACTTTTATTTTAGAAAAAAAAAATAGTTTTAGTTTAAAATGATCAGTTTCGGAAAATTTAGTTCCAATTTAAGTTGACTTCAGATTTATATCATCAATCATATGAAATAGGGTTTAGCTTAGGCTGGACTTTGTAGGTTCGAACGCATGTATTCCGGAGGCGCATGGCGTAACAGTTGCATTCGATAACACTGACTGTTTGCATATTTCATTTATTTATATTTTAGGGTTTATAGGGTTTGTAATCCAAAATAAACCAAAAGATATATCCAAAAAATGCTGGTCAAAGTCACTATTCCACGCGGACGGAGTCGCGGGCACAGCTAGTTGGTAATAACATTCAAAAGCCTTATTGATTTCTGAGAATTAATTTTCAATATGAAGGAGATAATTCTGCTAAATTTAAAGCTTTGACACTAATCAAAAGATTAATTATGGTTATCAAACTATATGAAACTTATTTCTATCCAATTACGTACATCACAAAGAAACATTTTTTCATTCAAACACGAAGTACTCCCCTCTGGATGTAGGGCTGCCAACAAGTGCTAAAGATATTTTTGCTTGATAAGAAATGTTTTTATATAATAATAGCCTATAGGGTCCCACAGCTGGGTTTGGGCCTTCCCATAGAGAAAACAGGCGGTTTAATCGCCACGCTTGTCCAAGGTGGGTTATACATATGATGATGTGATGTCGGTATGCAAGTTTCCTCGGGACATTTTCTTTCATCGTCGATACATGGCAAATATGATATGCATATTATGGGGAAAAAACTGCCCAAGTGGTGCATGCCACCGTGGGATTCGCACCAGGGACATTGGCTTCGAGTTTAAGGGTCGAGTCACACCGGAATGGCAGCGACCGGCAGCGGCGCGGCGAGCACTTTCAGTGTGAAATAATTTTAAACTACAATACAATATTTAAATGATCAGTATTGCTTGAAAAGGTCGCGACGCACGTGGCGCGCGGCAGTTCACTTCAACCGCGGGCGGACGGCAAACAAAACATAATATATTTATATTATATTAACGCGTGTAACTATAAACTAATAATTATTTAATATACCATATACTGCACAGAAAACATCAACCTGTATGTAACGTCTATGTGAAAAGAGATTTATGTTATTGGCGTCCTACTCACTCCTGATATTATTATGCAGTGATCTCATTGTAGTGTTTTGTTGTCATTCAACAAACTTCCTATGAATGTACGGTAGGAATAAATAAATTGTAGGTACTTTACTAAGTTAGGATGCGAATGAATAATATATATTTAGAATTGTAATTACTTTAAGATGTGAATGTGACATCCAAGACAAACCCTCTCGGGTTTATTGGGTGTAGTTGAATATTTTGTAAAATTATTCTTTTTAATAAATAAATTTAAAAAAAAGATAAAGTTTAAAATTATTTCACACTGAAAGTACTTGCTGCGCCGCTGCCGGCCGCTGCTATGATTCGGCCCTAATACCACTGAGTTACGTTTAATCTATGTAAATATAATAATATGATAGAATTCTGCAGTTGTGCTCGCATCACGATAAAACTACTAAATATGTTTCAATTAAATTTTCTATGTTTTATTTCTTAGACACTTGGCCCTTATCTAAAAAAAAAAAACTATTGCTATATCTTTATTTAACATAAAGTTTTAAGAAACAACTATTATTATAAACACTACGTGTTCAGTGATGTGTATTTTCTTGCCGCGGAGAAGTGGGACAAGCGGTGTATAGCGCGTATGCGTAGGAAAGGGGATGTATCTTCTACCTCTGCCTCATGACGAAAGTAACGCAGATGAAGTCACGGGTATCAGCTAGTTGTTATAATATAAGGGATACTTTATTGTACAAGAGTAATATCGGGAGAGTTGCCAACTGTCACGCAATCTCTGGTTACGATTATCGCAGAATTGATAATGGCATTTCAGGTGACGCTCAAATGTCAGGTGTCTGCTAATTGAAAAGAAGTGACAGGGTCGTCAGCTCTGCTTTTCCTCAGCAATAAAAAAACGTAGTGCGCGCCTGCTAGCCCCAGATTGGTCTTAATTGGTAGGAGACAGGATTTGTGTTTATAAAAAACTCTATCATTCAATGCTGGATGTATAAAATACGTTTAAAGTTCATTTGACAACCCTAGTCATAACAAGTGTTCTTTAATAAAGTCTGACTAGACATTCGATAATATTTTTGCAAAGTTACACGATTTCATCTCAGAATATCGACGAAAGCTGATCACAAACATATTGATTTCACTGTCCGTTTCAATTTCCAGAATAAACTTATATATACATTTGGCTAAAAAAATCGAGTTATAGAGTTTAGAAATACGGAAGATTTCGACTTAAAGTTATTCCAACTAATTTTGAGATAGAGAGCTGAAATAAAAAATCCTAGTTACAAGAAACAATGATGTTCATGGGTGCAGTCTTATGTTAGGGACACATTTGTCTGACGTGTAGTGGCGTAACGCGTCAGAAGCATATCGGTTTCATACATTTAATATGGTTAGGGACACATTTGTATGTCGTGACGCGTTCTGTCGTCTGTCCTAAACGTATGAAACGGATATGCTTCTGACGCGTCACGACACGACACGTCAGACAAATGTGTCCCTAACCTTACAGGCGGTTTGCAAATAATAGAGTTGTAAAGGTTGTAAAAGCAAACATTGCTATGTTCGAGATACAATTTCCAATCCAAATTTATCCGTGCAGGGGCAGAGAAAGAATACTAACCTCTGCAGCCGGGGTCCGCCTGTCGTAAAAGGCGACTAAACAACCCACCCTAGCTACGTGGTAGGGCCTCAAGCCCGTCTGGATGGCGACCACCTTTGGTCTTAACTATGCCGCCATAATAACCTTGTGTTGTGTTCCGGCATTAGTGACCTAAGTTCCTGTACCTTTATGGGACAGCAGCGTGTTCGCGATGCCACTGGTATTGCAAACATCCATAGGCGATGGTAACTGCTAAATTCTAAGCGGGCCGTCAGCCTGTCTGCTGTCCTACAGCAATAAAAAAAACCCTAATCCGTTAAAATCCTAGAGTAAACCTAATGTTACCTTTCTAAGGTCTTGCTTGACGACCTTGACTACTTCATCTCTACTTTGTAACGTAACAAGTAGCCTATCCACCTCTACTTCTGGTCGTCAATTCGTTTGTATATATCTGTGACCTTCATCTTTGATCTAATATGACTTTACTTTTTAACCGACGAAAAAAACGGAGGAGGTTCTCAAGTCGACGCGTGTAATATTTTTTTTGTACGCATAACATTTTACAGAGTAATCCGATTTTATAAATTCTTATTGGAAAACGACTCAAAATTGCTTAGGAATACTTACATTAGTTTATGAACTTAGTTATTAAGGTTAACAAAAATAAGGTTTATTATTTTTTGCTTTTCAGTTATTTCAGCGGTTTAATTTTTTTGTTATTATTTACGTGTGCTGAAATCGCAGGCAAAGGATTGAATGGATCATTGAATTCATCCTTGTCAGGTGTGTACATATTAACTATGCCTCTGGCGATATCGCCTTTACGACATCTATAAAACATCGGCTCGAGCTGGAGAGTCAATAATTTACCAGGCGAAAGTCTGTGATGGCGACAGGGTTTGATTATTTTAATCTACAGGTATAAGCGAAATACCCCTCATCATGAAATTTAAGTTGACTTCAGATTACTAAACCTATATACCCAATTGACCTGAAATTAGCATAGTTACTATCTATCGATGTAGACACTCACTAAGAACGGATTTTATGGAAATCCTATTCAATTTTTTTTATTTATATAACAATGTTTGCCGGGTGAGGTAGTATTTAATAAGTTAATAACATTGAATATAGTTAATATGAGATGCTCTGTTGTCATTGACTAAAGCTTAATTTTTATCGATAACACATTGTTTTGCATCACTAATAAAATTGTATTAAGACGCGCCTAAAGGCGACGGAAGCTGATTTATGAGCCTCTACCAATTGCAATCTAGTGTTGCTACGAGTATATATTTTTATCAATTTTTTTTATTGCTGTAGGACAGCAGACAGGCTGACGGCCCGCTTAGAATTTGGCAGTTACCCTCGCCTATAGGTGTTTGCAACGCCAGTGGCATCGTGAATACGCTGCTTTCCCATAAGGGTACAGGAACTTGGGTCACTAATGCCGGAACACAACACAAGGTTATTATGGCGGCATAGTTAAGACCAAAGGTGGTCGCCATCCAGACAGGCTTCGGGCCCTACCACGTAGCTAGAGTGGGTTGTTTTGTCGCCTTTTACGACAGGCCGACCCCAGCTGCAGAAGTTAGTATTCTTTCTCCGCCCCTGCACAGATAGAAAATTGCACTGGACTACTTATCAATAAGAAAATTGCACTGGACTACTTATAAACTTAAGGTTAAGGTTAAGTGGTCCTACTGAGAACTTCAGGACCCAATATAACCTTGACTACTGGTTTTTTAATGCAGCGGAATAGCAGACAGGCTTACGGCCCACTTAATGGTAAGCAGTAACTGTTGCCTATGGATGTTTGTGACGCTAGGGGCATCACGAACACGCTGCTGTCCCATAGGGGTAACCTAGGAACACCTCGACAGTGGATGACCCTGACTCAAGGTTATGTTTTAGAGAGTTTCAAGGTTGAGGTCACTTTAAATTTTTTTATAAACCAATTACTTAAATTAATAATAAGGATATTTTCTTTGATCTTTGGATATATCTCTAAAAGAATAAAAACTATTATAGCAATTTATCCGGTTTATTCAGGTTTCATCCGCGCAGGGGTGGAGAAAGAATACAGACCTCTGTGGCCGGGGTTGGCCTCTCGTAAAAGGCGACAAAACAACCCACCCTAGCTACCTGCTAGAGCCCCAAGCTGGTCTGGATGGCGACCACCTTTGGTCTTAAGTATGCCGCCATAGTAACTTTGTGTTGTGTTCCGGCATTAGTGACCCAAGTTCCTGTACCCTTATGGTACTGCAGCGTGTTTGTGATACCAATGGCTTTGCAAACACCTATAGGCAACGGTAACTGTTAAATTCTAAGCGGGCCCTAAGCCTGTCTGCTGGCCTACAGCAATAATAATAAAAAAAATGTTTGCGACGCTAGGGGCATCGCTAACACGCTGCTGTCCTGACCCTGCTGACCTTTTGACTCAAGGTTATGCTTTAGAGAGTTTCAAGGTTGAGGTCACTCTTAATTTTTTTTATAAACCAATTACTTGAATTGATAATAAGGATATTTTCTTTGATCTTTGGATGTATCTCTAAAAGAATTAAAATTATTATAGCAATTTGCCCGGGTTTACTCAGGTAGAATTTACTCTACATCACTAGTTAATAAGAAGATGGGTTTAGATTTATCTGGAACAAATATTTCCATTTACAATATTAATATAGAAAATATAATAAAAACAGACTCGTCTAGAGAGCGAGGACTGAAGGATGAGGCATTAGCGTGCGATTGCCTTGTCAAGTAAATAAATTCTTAGATCTGTCAATCCATTCGACATCAACCTTCCAAGGGCGGAGACGGTTGTATTCGACGGTGAGTTTGAAGTTCTGGGACTACGGCTAATTATCGTTACAAGGTTTATAATTTGCGTTCCTGTAAACACCCGTAATATAATTAAATAGAAGATAAACTTTATGGCTGAGCTTCCTCTGCTGGTTAGAGGATTTTGATGATACCGCATCTTAACTCAATCTAGTTCGTGAAGCTCTATTGGACTGATAATGTGCCTTATTTCTATACTCTATCCACTTTACCAAAAATAAAATCTAAACAAACAAACCAATCTTTCTCAAACAAAACTAGAATAAAACAACATGGCGGGTATAATCCGACTGTAATAATTAAACACTCCTTTCAATCGACAATAGTACGTTGATCAGTACAATTATAATTAACAACATATAAAACCAGTAAGAGCTTTGGAAACATTGTCTTTTTAGTTTCTTTATAATGTAAGTTAGTTATTACAATTAATGTTGTAAATATATAAATTTTATACGCATTATATTTTATGCTTTTTCTAAAAGTAAGGAATAGTAATATATAAAAAAATAAGAATATAGGAGATATTTCTCATAAATAATTAAAAGTTGCTATGATAATTTTTGTATCACGTTGATTATTGTAAAATCGACATCCAAAAAACCCTTTTTACGATTTGTTTACATTTTATTTTTTGGTAAAGCGGATAAGGTATAGTTGCAATAACTAGTATTTTTTACTAGTTTCAAAAACCATGCAATACAGATATTCATGTAGGTTTATTTCTAAATGAAGAGTCAAGTTTTCTCCTCAATATTTGGTTGGAATCTTGACTTAAGAGGCTTTTAATATATGTCCCGTATAATTGAATGTGTTCCATTTAAATTATCCGACGATTGCAGAGTAATGACGCAATGACAATGTAAACATTACATATTCGACATTCGTAATATAAACATAGTTTCCCATAGTGAATAATTACTAATTGAATTTATTGTTATCTGGTTTACGCGTCTACACATATACACTACAACATCAAGCACTTTCTGCGTGTACTCCTCTTACCAGCGCCCGGCGGTAGGCTTGGTTAAACAGTTCTTCCCCAAAACAGTAGCACAAGCAACAATACCTATATTACTGCACGTATTTTGAATACAGTGGAATAACAGATAGGCTGACGTCCCACTTTATAGTTACCATCGTCAATGGATTTTTCCAACGCCAGGGGCACCGCTAATATGCTGCCATCCGCGTAGGGGACCTGAAATCTGGCTCACATAATATGTCGGAACACAACACAAAGTTATTATAGTGGAATATTTAGAACTCCCAGATGGGCTTGGCACTTTCACCTAGCTTGGGTTATTTGGTCGCCTTTGACTACAAATCGCCTCCGGCCGTAGGGGTTAGTATTTTTATTCTGCCCTGCATGGAAAAATATTGACGCCTAATATGCACCTTAGGCGCAAAACACTGCCAAGCAATACCACTTGCCTGAGAGACAAATGAGTTTACGGTGTTTGATAAAAGATGATCTCATCAGAGTAAAATGATTCTTCTTTCCCAAGTTCCTGTACCCTCATGGGACAGCAGCGTGTTTGCGATGCCACTGGCGTTGCAAACACCTATAGGCGACGGTAACTGCTAAATTCTAAGCGGGCTGTCAGCCTGTCTACTGTCCTACGCAATAAAAAAAAATAATAATAAGATTTTGTACTAACATAGATTTTGTACTAATAAAAAAT
Organism: Malacosoma neustria; assembly: GCA_963693495.1. Lineage (NCBI taxonomy): Eukaryota > Metazoa > Arthropoda > Insecta > Lepidoptera > Lasiocampidae > Malacosoma > Malacosoma neustria. Next base: position 9,227,130 of record OY856397.1, read on the forward strand.
AATAATAAGATTACTGACTGTAAATAAACCTCGTCGTTTGCGGTAAATTATGATTTATTTCTTTAATTCGAAACAACCTGTAATTTTGGCGCATCGATTGCTTGTACAAGTATATCACGAAACTGCTCTAAGTGAGAGAAGTTAAAAAAAATACATTAATATATTAGTCCCTATGTATATAATATACTGGGACAATTTACTCAGGGGCATTTAGTCCAAAGTAAGGAGCTTACCACTTGTGTTTTAGGTACTATATCGGCCTGGGCCACGAGATTCGCGGACCAGTTTATCCGTCGGCCTAGGCGATAATAGCGGGATTTTTAGTGAATAGTCGGAGTCCATCTTTCTCGGAGTCAACCCCTCAATCCCCCGGATTGGTCAGACTCGTAAATCATAAAAGTTTGTTCTCGAAAAATATGGATATTAGTTAACTAAAATACTTATTTTCTATACTACTATTATAAAGAGGTAAGATTTGATTGTTTGTTTGTTTGTTTGCATTGAATAGGCTCCGAAACTACTGACCCGATTTAAAAAATTGTTTCACTGTTGGGAAGCTACACTATCCTCGGGTGACATAGGCTATATTATATTTTCAAAAAAATTAGGAATCCTTACTAAAACTCCAATAATGTAACCCAAAGTGTAAAAAATTACCTAAAATATCATTTAAATCGCGTGCGCTGCGAAAACTATTGATGATAGAGTAAAATAATGTACAACAACTTTGCAGAACATATCATTATTTACAAAAAGTGTCGTGACAGTATATGTCTAACTATTATAGTTATGCCACAATAAGTGCTCTTTTATTTTAAAATTTAATTAAAAGGCCGCCTCTAGAAAATGCTCTTTATTTGTATCTTGGTATTAATCCTTATCAAAATAAATTACTTCATATTCAAAACTGCTTCAATACCTTTATATAACTTTTTGAATTATTCAATTCGGATATTCTATTCGAAATATATCACGAGTTTAAAAATGTAAGTATTAGAAAAATGTTGCGTGGTAGCCGCTCACCCTGTTCGGCTAGCTAGGCAGCACCTTATGCAATGTAGGCGTGCGACACTGGGGTTTTTACAAAAATTTGAAAAAAAAAATACTTATTAAAAAATAACGAAAAATAAATAAAAAATAATAACAAAAAAAATCATTAAAATAAAAGTTCATAGAAATAATAATATTCAAACTTTCTTTATAATTTTAATTTTTAGTAACCTGACGCAAATAGAAGGGTTTGCCCTCAGGAGCGCTTCTCTGTCCAAGGAGTGCACGGGTGTGCGTACCCAAGGTGCCCGAGCATCCGTCGCTTCACTCCCCTCTCCGTTCGAGGCGACAGAGTCCTACCTTTCTTCCCGTCTACCTCCTACATCCTTTCCAATTTAGCTCTCTGTTCGAGGCGTGGTCCCCGGTGGGCTGGTTGCGAATACTGATTGAGGTCCCGGGTTCTGCCCTGGGCCCTGATTTGGTAGTCGAAACCATGCCTATTTCGACTGCGCCTGCACAGAGAGTGTTCCCGGGGCGGGAATTGCATCCTCGCTGTCGGTTGGTCTTGCTGGGCCGGCTACGACGTCAGGCGTCTCCCTGGTTTTTCTGGAGTGTCGTCTCAGCGGGGTTTTTAGTGGGTAGTCGGATGTTCGAACATCTTTCCCGGAGTCCCACATATCCCTCGGTCCCCCCGGGCCGGGGGAACCCGTCAAGAATCGTTTTCCAAGAACCCTCGCCTGACTGGCATGCGGCGGATATGCAAGTCCCGCCCGTCCGAAAAGGAGGCGGCGCAGCAGGAGCGGGAGTCGACCACCACATTCCCCTCCCGCCAACGCAGGCCACGCCGTCAGTGCCGGAGGGCAGGTTACGACCTCCGGCCGCCGTAGTAAGCGGCCGCGGGCGGCCCTTCGTGGGAGGATCCGCCGCCCGCACTATTGCGGATCCTCGCCCGAGGGGCCGCCCGCACTATTGCGGCGAGGGAGAGGGCCGCGTGCTGTTCCGCGGCCCCCCTCAACTCATGTTGATTCAGAAGAGCGCCGGGGGACGAAATCCTGGCCCCCTAGCGCCAACAATTTAGAAGGGGCCCGGCTTAAGACAAAGGGCGGGCCGGCGCCGGCCCGGGCCACGAGATCGGCAGGCCATATATCCGTGGGCCCGGGCGTAGGCGATAGGAGAACAGCGGGGTTTTTTAGTGGGTAGTCGGATGGCCGAACATCTTTCCCGGAGTCCCACATATCCCTCGGCCCCCCGGGCCGGGGGAACCCGTCAAGAGAGGTTTTTCCCCGAGACAAAAAAAACGGAGGTTATCTAATATAAGGAGGTTATTATATAATAAATTAAAAGACCTCTTTCCTGGCTTCACCGGCATATCTGGCGGCCATTTCAACCACAAAAGCCTTTTACACAGTCGCTTACGTAATATTATACACGTCTCGACAGCAAATGAGAAAACTTTGGGCCACATTCCGTCACTTCGACGAACAAACTAAATAAGTGAAATCAACGATATACAATACGAAACTAATAAAATCCTTTAGTACTAAAGTTCTGGAAGAAACGGCGATTCAAACAATAAAATATACTCGTTGAAATCGATGCCACAGTATAAAGGTTTATAGTATTTCCATTCTAGTTTCAACTACTAGTTTTGAAAATCTATTTCTAATTTACATATTAGAAAAAAACGTTTATTTAGAGTCACATCATCATAAGCTCTTAAGCGGAGTATACAATCGATATCAACAAGCGTAGCGTAGCGTGTTAGCAGTTCTTGTCGCATCGTAAATATCAAATCAGCCTGTCTGCTATTCAATATAATAAGTCGTATTATACTTGAATTCTTCTTCCTGCCCTTATCCCAAAATATGCGGGGTCAGCACATGTCCTCTTGTTCCACTCTGCTCTATTAATGGTCTTCTGAACATTCACAATTTTGTTTGCCATATCGTCCTTTACACAATCCTCCGTGCAGGGGCGGAGTAGATTCTTAATAAGTAGTAGGTAGTATTCAGTAACCCCTGCAGCCGGGGTTGGCCTGTCGTAAAAGGCGATAAAACAACTCTAGCTACATGTTAAGGCCCCAAGCTGGTCTGGATGGCAACCACCTTCATTCTACAAGTAAACCGCTATAATAACCTTGTGTTTTGTTCCGGCATTAGTGACCCAGGTTCTTGTACCCCTATAGGACAACAGCGTGTTCGCGGTGCTTCTAGCGTCGCGAACATCCATAGGCGAAGTTAACTGCTTATTAATAAGTGGAACGTCAGCCTGTCTGCTATTACTAAGCAATAAAAGAAATCCATCTATCTTTTCTTTAATCTACCCCCCTTTCTTCAAATATATTATATATACAGATATTGTACTGAATCTGATGAGTACTGTGGCAAGAATTTCAAGATGCAAGCGAGCAAATCAGTTCCGATAATAACAATTCAATTCCTTACTACCGATCTGACTAACCGTCCGGAAAATAGTTTTATCGACATACCATCAGCGCAGCACTAGGGTAGATGTAAAAAGTGACTCTGTCTATTTTATATTAAAGTATTTTTAGAGTAAAGGGTTTTTATAGTTAACCTTTTTAGATTTTTGATTGGATAATACAGATAATCAAAATGGATGGAGTGTTCGGTCCTTGCTTATATGTAGGTACAAAATTATTGCTCAGCCAATTCTTGGCGACTACATTCGTGCCTGTTTGAAGCGAGGGTAGTCCAGTAAAAACCCTCGCCTCTTGTGTCAACATTTGATAACTAGAAACACTTTTTGCACCGTGTGCGAAGTGCCTTATATGTATAGCTAGACTTCTTATATTGTTGGCCGTATCAACTTACACAACAGAAAAGTGCAGTGTGCAGACCAGTCGCGAGGTTGTTGGAGCTTTAATACCTTTTGTAATATGGGGGCCGATACAATAGAAATTTTATACAGTCCACCTTTTATTGAACCAGCGCTCTGTGAAATAAGTCGACGAAACCACCTCGTCATCTAGGTTTTTGCGAATGTGTGATATACAGTCTACGGCCGTAACACAGTAGCATGTCAACGATCGTATTCGTGTACAGTTTTATATATTATATCTATGTATGTATAGTTGTCGAGTATGTCACGTAATGCGAAAAGAGAAATGCCATATAACAAGGAAAATTATAGAAATGACAGTAGATGGATACAGGAGTAGAGGTACACCAAAGAAAAGATGGATTGCGTAAAATTGAGATCACGGCTAACAGAGGAGAGTGGAAGGAAATCGATTGGTGGTGGAGACAGTCAATTATACGCCCAACCGCCAAGACTCACGCGCGTCGTCGCCCGCGTAACGCGCTCACGGACTGACCCGACTCCATTACTAGGACGCTTAATCGAATATTCTCACGGACGCATCCCTACCCAGTCCGAAATGGACCAGCCCGACTGAATAGGTTTAGGGATGCCTTCCGCCCCTCATAGCCTATAGACCCATAATCCACACACTACACAAGTCCACACGTAGTTAGACGTGTTGCGGGGGAGTTTATTTCGCCGTTTCTTCTCCCCCAGCTATAAGCACCCCGAAACGGTAGTAGATTAGAATAGGATCGGCTTCACCGGTGGAGCCGATAGTCTCCAATAAAAATATTCTTGCCTTTCGTGGCTGGTTTTCGCTTGGGGACCAAGCAGCGGCCGAGCCGGGAGCGCGCCTCGCAGGAGACGCGCCCCGACCCCGCTCCCAAGGGTACGGAATGCCTTTTTCAACCGGTGTCGCTGTTGTGTCGTCCGAGACCACAACAGCCTTAGCTTTTAGAAAAAAAGACAAAATGTCCGGCTCCATACAATGTTGGATAAGGACAGGAAGAAGTATAGTTGTCAAGATGTCACTATCAAGACAGGAGAGCCACGTGTGTGAGCTTCATTCAAGGGCACATTCAAAAGTGCACCCGGAAGTTAAGTTTGCAAACGGGATTTAAGTTTAGTTTAAGGAAGATAAGTCGCTTGGAAAAAGATTTTATATACAAAAACATTTATAAAACTACCTTCTTTAAAATAGTCAATCGAAGGTGTTCAATAAAACAACGGGTTCCGCATAAATAAATCTAAGTCAGACGGATCACCTATTCCGCATTCGATCCAATTTACGCGGCATCCGTTACGCCCGACGCACTGAAGACAGCTAATCTGACGTCGCACTGACGTATACCGTCAGGTAATTTCCAAGTACACGTGGAAAATATGCTACATTATTTCTACCCCTCTGGAATATTACCACATTGTTATTCGGATGACAATAACGAAATTGTACGGCCATTTTCTTTGGCGTCTTTTATGTAAAGAATTCTCAACGCTTTTCAGTTTTTTATAATATTATATTTTGGCATATTAATAGACATCAAATTAATGACTTTGTAGAACATCTTTCGACCTCCAGCGAGAGCAAAGGGTATTCCTGTGTTGATTTGAGCGGTTTATATACAACATGTATGTATTTACTAAAGAAAGTTTATCAGTTGTCTAGTTACTTATGACAAAAGCTCTGTTGCTGTCTTTTGGACTAGATGGCACTGTGGGAATTAAATCTATACTACTATTATAAAGAGGAAAGATTTGATTGTTTATTTGTTTGTTTGTTTGCTTTGAATAGGCTCTGAAACTACTGACCCGATTTAAAAAATTCTTTCATTGTTGGGAAGCTACACTATCCGCGGGTGACATAGGCTATATTATATTTTCAAAAAAATTAGGGATCCTTACTAAAACTCTAATAATGTAACCCAAAGTGTAAAAAAATTACCTAAAATATTATTTAAATCGCGTGCGTTGCGAAAACTATTGATGATAGAATAAAATAATGTACTACAACTTTGCAGAACACATCATTATTTACAAAAAGTGTCGCGACAGCATATGTCTAACTATTATAGTTATGCCACAATAAGTGTTCTTTTATTTTAAAAAATTAATTGAAATGCCGCCCCTAGAAAAGGCTCTTTATTTGGATCTTGGTATTAATCCTTATCAAAATAAATTACTTCATATTCAAAACTGTTTCAATACCTTTATGTAACTTTTTGAATTATTGAATTCGGATATTCCATTCGAAAGATATCACGAGTTTAAAAATGTAAGTATTAGAAAAATGTTGCGTGAAATTTTTACAAAAATTAGAATACTTATTAAAAAATAACGAAAAATAAATAAAAAGTAATAGCAAAAAAAATCATTAAAATAAAAGCTCATAGAAATAATAATATTCAAACTTTCTTTATAATTTTATTTTTTTAGTAACCTGACGCAAATAGAAGGGTTTGCCCCCAGGGGCGCTCGCTCCTCTGTCCGAGGAGTGCACGGGTGTGCGTACCCGAGGTGCCCGAGCATCCGCCGCTTCACTCCCCTGTCCGTTCGAGGCGACATCCTACCTTTCTTTCCGTCTACCTCTTACATCCTTTCCAACTTAGCTCTCTGTTCGTGGCGTGGTCCCCGATGGGATGGTTGCGAATACTGATTGGGGTCCCGGGTTCTATCCTGGGACCTGATTTGGTAGTCAAAACCATGCCTATTTCGACTGCGCCTGCACAGAGGGTGTTCCCGGGGCGGGAATTGCATCCTCGCTGTCGGTTGGTCTTGCTGGGCCGGCTACGACGTCAAGCGACTCTGCTTTTTCTGGAGTGTCGTCTGGTAGTCGTACACACGCCTGACTAGCACGCAACGGGGATGCGAGTCCCGTCCGGAATTGGCTGCGGACCTGTCGCTCCCGGCCCTGGTTCTGTCCATGGTCGGGGGCGATCCTGGATGGACGGCCGTCGCCTCCTTTTGCGAGGCAGTAGTGTTTGCAAGGGAGGCGGCGGAACGGGAGCGGGAGTCCGCCACCGCACTACCCTCCCGCCAACGTAGGCCGCGTCGTCGGCGCCGGAGGGCGGGCAACGATCTCCGGCCGCCGTAGAAAGCGGCCGCGGGCGGCCCCTCGGGGGAGGATCCGCCACCCGCACTATTGCCGTGAGGGAAAAGGCCGCGTGCTGTTCCGCAGCCCCCCTCAACTCATAGAGTTGTTACAAGAGAGCGCCGGGGGGACGAAAGCCTGACCCCCTGGCACCAGCACTTTAGAAGGGGCCCGCTTTAAGACAAAGCGTGGGCCGGCGCCGGCCCGGGCCACGAGATCGGCAGGCCATATATCCGTGGGCCCGGGCGTAGGCGATAGGAGAACAGTGGGGTTTTTTAGTGGGTAGTCGGATGGTCGAACATCTTTTCTGGAGTCCCTTATATCCCTCGGTCCCCCCGGGCCGGGGGAACCCGTCAAGAGAGGTTTTTCCCCGAGACCGAAAAAAAATAGAAGGGTTTAATTTTTTGTTAAATACCCATGCGAAGCTGGGACGGGCTGCTAGTAAATAAATAAATATACTGGCACAATTCACAGAGCGCCATCTAGTTCCAAAATAAGTAGCATAGAACTTATTTATGGGTACTAAATAACTGATTAACTACATATATACTTTTTTGTAAATAAATATATATTATACATAAACACCCAGACGCTGGACGGGGATTGAACCCATGAGCTTCGCATACGTATCGAAGTGCGTTAGCCGCTACGCCACGGAGGTCGTAGTACAGTATACTTCAAAAATGTTATTTGGCTAAATCCTCACTTTATGTGATCAAACCAAATTGATCGCGTCAATTATTTTTATATAAGAAGGTAGTCATCAAAATGCCTAGTTTAGATGTTAGTACTTTAATAAAATTAAATATAAAGATGTTTCAATAAATACATGTATATAAGTTTGTTAAAAATATAACTTTCCTATTAAAATAACACATATGCTTACAGTGAACGGACATAAGTCTCATTTGAATCGAAATTCGTAGGTCATATGAACATACTCAGAGATGAGGATGAATTTAAAATCTAATAAAGACTCTCAGTGATCGTTGCTAATAGTAAGATTTGTTAGTTTGTTACAAATGCTAACTAAACTGTGTGTTGCGGATCTCTGCTATTTTGATAGCTGATGTAGTTTTTTATTGTGGGCTTTTTTGACGTTGTCTGTTCTGTTACCTATTTCTTTATGTTTGCTTGATTTTCTGTTTTTATTAAAAAATAATCATTTTTAAATTTGGTTTGTTCTTTTCATTAGGACCAAAATGAAAAGAACAAACCAAATTAATCTCTGTATCATTATAAAACGATGAAACAAATTGAAAATTGATTATTTTTTAATAAAAACAGAAAATCAAGCAAACAGAAAGAAATAGGTAACAGAACAGACAACGTTAAAAAAGCCAAGAATAAAAAACTACATCAGCTATCAAAATAGCAAAGAGGTCCGCAACACTGTGTAAAAAGATTTTTCACTAACATTATATTATAGTTGTCCGAGCAAAGCCGAAACGGGTGACTAGTAAATAATAAAATATGATGATTACGTCATCATTAATTTTTCAACATCAAATTGAGCTTCTTATCTTCGCTCTTCAACTCATTTTTCTTAATACGTGTAATATTAGCTTAATATGTCACTAATATACCTGCTATAGATATTCTATTTCACGAAGTCCGTTTGGATTTGAATGTTGTAAGGCGTGCACATGTACATTGTTTTAGTGTGCGTAATCTCCGGAGCGCTAATTGTCGATCGCGACGCAGTCCGGGTCACTAGTGTCTTGAGTTCGCGTATTTTACGAAGTAACGTCAGCATGGCAAGTAAACGCAGAAGAGTTGTCCACAGTGAGGTAATATTTTTTTTCCATAAATCGCATCAAACACACTGAAGATAATATATAAGAGTATTTATTATCTTTGACATATCGCTTACCATACAATTCAAGAGACCAACACACACAGTTAATATTATTTATTAGATCATCTGAGGATAAAATATTTATATTTTGTATATCTTATATTGAATAAATGATTTTCTATTTCTATAATATTCGATGTGTGCAATGCGTTATACATCTACAATAATCCATATCAACATTATATAATTAATTACATTTTTAGTTTTGTTTTTGGGTCGAAGCATGGTAGCTAGCGTTTATCACTTCCTACGAGAAGAGTATGAATTTACGAAATCAGTTATGGAGCCTAATTGTGATTTGTCTCATTTACAAGAAAGAAAATATTTAGATTTTAATTTATTTATAAAATATTTGGGGAATTGTAAAAAATTATATTGCATCAAATAATATTGAGCATGCTATGACAAACACGGAAATACTGATTAATGAAAGCTTGGATCGAGTTAGTAGCGACACGTGACTAAAAACCTGTGCTCATGTCGAAAAAATTGAAAATGAATACCTAAAGTACCATGACCTGGATTTTGAGTTCGTAATTAATTTGTAGGACGACTCCGATAACAGCGAATAGGAACTTAAATGTTTATCTGATAGTGATTAAACGTAATTTTTTCATTATCAGATAAGCATTCGAGTTCTGAAGTCGGAGAGCGCGTATTAATCTATATAAATAAATAAAATTGAAGGATCTGTTTGTAATATTAAAATGACCGCTTTTTACTAAGTGCATTCGGACGTATACACGGTACACATAACCAAAACAACATTTTTTACAATTTTTGTCTGTCTGTTTGTTCCGGCTAATCTCTGAAATGGCTGCACCGATTTTGACGGGACTTTCACTGGCAGATAGCTGATGTAACAAGGAGTAACTTAGGCTATATTTATTTTCGAAAAAAAAAAATAGTTCTAACTCCAGAATTACACTATAATGATGCCAATTACAGGAGTGACACATATAATCAACGTGGACATGGAAATCATCTGTTTATGGCTATGTAGCCGATTGCAGATAGCAAAATGAAAAAAAAAAATGTATACATTAAGTTGTTTTATTTTTATTCTTTGCAACCTATAATTCTATATTATTATTTACTTTGCTACATTTTAACATTAAATTTAAAAATATACGTATATACGTGTCAGATTTTATTGCTAACGCTCCCTTCGTTTACACACACAAACGCGCTTATCTGTACACATAACTACTACAACCAGATCCAAACGGACTTCGTGAGATGGAATATTGTACATTTAAAACATTTCCATTGTATTTAATTCATTTTTGTATATCTTCATTGAAGTTCTATTCTCATGTAGCTAGTTTCTATGTTATTTATTATAGAAGAAGGTGCAGCAAGCCGAAGATACAAGTTTTACTTAGTTTCGGCTTGAGGAAACTATATAGTTTTATGTAATAACTAGCTTAATTATATTTTACCATTATAAAAATGTAATTTTTGTGGCAAAAATATATTATTATTATTAATATCTATAAGCTTGTCCAAGGCGTATTGGCGAGTGATATCAGTGGGCAACCATCCGCACGATCCATCGTCAGTGGCAATTAGAGCCTTTCCCGTCCGCTTCGCCGGGCGAATAATAGAAAAAAGTATATTGAAAAAATAAGAAAAGGGTCACTAGAATTCAAAACGCCTTGAAAAATCTACGAAAAATTCGGTGACGAACAGTCGCATCCTCAATATGTTCAGTAGTTTTGAAGTGATGGTACTTCAGTCACCCTATTTTCCTTTTTTTATAGATAGATTATTATTAAGCATGAAAAATGCCTTAGAGGTGTATGTCATAGTGAAAATCACACCCTTAATTCCTCGGTTGCTAGACCCCGAATCTAGATTTTTGGATAATATCTTAAACTGACCTGTAAGCCATACGTATCTGTTCCCCATTTTTGTACCAGATAAGTTGTGCTGGTGGGTTTCCTCCACGGCTTCTGCAGACTAGTTCCAGACTCTGGCCCCGCCTGACGGTTTCACCTTCAGCGTAACCCTCGATGTATGGTGCACCAGGTGGGTCTATAAAAAAGAAACTGGTTAGTAATTTTAATATACTAAATCAATGCTTTGGACAAATATGTACGTCTGTCAGACACAGTAGTGGGAACTTTAGCTGTCATTGTTAAATTTTAAAATTAATTGAACTAAATAAATAGAGTAGCTATTATCTATACAAATAAATAAAATTGGAGGGTCTGTTTGTAATATTAAAATAACCGCTTTTTACTAAGTGCATTTGGATGTATACACGGTACATATACCAAAACAACATTTTTTACAATTTTTGTCTGTCTATCTGTCTGTCGGACTTTCACTGGCAGATAATTGATATAACAAGGAGTAACTTAGGTTACTTTTATTTTACAAAAAAAAAAAAATGCTTTTAGTTAAAAGTAATCAGTTTCGAATTTTTCAATTCCAATTTAAGTTGACCTCAGATTTATATCATCAATCATATAAAATAGGGTTCAGCTTAGGTTGGACATTCTAGGTTCGAACGCAGTTTGTATATTTCATATATTTATATTTTAGGGTTTATAGGGTTTGTAATCCAAAACAAACCATAAGATATATCCAAAAATGCTGCCCAAAGTCACTATTCCACGCGGACGGAGTCGTGGGAACAGCTAGTCATTAATATTATAAAAGCATTTCTCCAAAGGATTTCATTTTTACTTTCATATTTATAATATTAGTATGAATGCCTACGTTTGTGGCCTTATCGTGTCTTTGCCTTGTTTGGGGTATACAAAATTCAGCGAGATAGATGATAGACTACTATCGTCATTCATTATACCAAAACATTTAGGTAATTCAGGTGGAAATAATACGATATTACTCCACGCAACCCTAATAGCCCCCGGGGTCCCATCAGCGAGGTTAATGAACTTTGCTAGGCAATTTTCTTGTACAACCGTACGGAAAAGTGTCTCTTTGCTCTTTGTTATGACTTTATCATTTTTTAAATTCAAAATGAGGGTGGTCGTGGAAAAGTTTCTTTGTCAAAGGAAAAAGACGCCGTAATGAGTGACCTTTGCCCGTTTGTGAAATAATTAAAATGCTGGAGAGATTTTGACGAGTGGACGCCATTTTTCGTATATTATTAATGTTGAAATAAGTTATTTTGTAAATCACAATTTTTATGACGAAAACTTCCGTGGAGCAACGGCTTTCGCACGTCAGAACGGCGACACGGATTCCATTCCTTTCCTGAGTCCGGTTTATGTATATACTCTATATTTATTTCCAAAAGAAAAGTATATCAGATATAGTAGTTACAACACAAGCGCTGTACTGATTACTCAGACAAGATTGTTACAGTTTATTTAATTAATGACAACCCTGTGCTAGCTCACGGTTCGACATTGAGACGATGTCCGCGTTGTAGTCTTGGACAGAATTTTTGATTCACACGGCCACGACGTGTATGCCTCCTTGGTCCGCTGGATGTGCGTCCCGTTCCACCGCGCGTCACATTGACATTGACGCTTTTGGTTTGACGTTGATATTTTGTGAAGAGATAATTAGCGTTTTAGTCGCTAAGAGACGGCAAATTGACGACCTGACTGATTCAGTAGCTTAGTAGTAAGTAAGTAAGTTCAATTCGTTCAATTTCCGCGGAGAACAAAATATTTGTATCCAGAAAATATTCCTGGGCTGTATGTTCATTAATTGAATGATTAGAAAAAATATGTACATTGTTAAGTCTTTTCGCAAAAGAAAAGGATGTTCCTAAGACAATTGTATATTGACATTTTTCAAACCGTTTTGGGTATTGGTAAGCCCACGTACAGTCCTAATAAAACATTAATTGATAATAGGGATCACGTTCTATATACTTTATGCGAGACCCTTGATTTTATCAACGTTCAATAGCTTTATTTATGTAGCAACCCTTAAGATTGCTCCGAAGTTATTAGCTTAGGAGGCAACCTTTGACTTGAAGGTATCTTTAAAAATTCATGAGAGGGTACTCGATAATTTTATTGTCAAAATGTTTTTATTTTATTTTGAAGATTAAGTTTCCTTTTTTATTATTTAGAAACAACAGACAGGCTGATGGCCCACTTAGTAGTAAGCAGTTACCGTCGCCTATAAATATTTGTAACACTACTAGGGGCACCGCGAACACGCTGTTCTCCCTTAGGGGTATAGGAACCTGGGTCCCTAATGCCGGAACACAATAGATAAAGGGTTAGTATGGCAACATACTTATAAACCAAGAGGGGTTGCCATCCAGACGAACTTACCACATAGCTTTAGGTTTTTTTTTATCACTTTTTAGGACAGGCCACGGCAGTAGGGGTTAGTATTCTTACTTCGCCCCTGCACGGAGAATTTTTCGTAGTTTTAAGTGGCTGTATTTAATAGTTTTAATACTCGTAAACTGAAGAAGCACAAGACTAGTCAAGATTTGATGAATCCTCCTATCTTTAAGTTCTGAATTTCTTTTATTTATAATTTGCCGTCCCCGCCCGCTTCATTGAGCGAATAATAGAAAAAAAAAAACATCTACCAAATATTCCGTGTCGAATTGTCACAATCCCGGTATGTTAAGTAGTTTTGCTGTGATGGTGCGTCACAGCAACCCCATTTTCTTTATATAAATTATATCAAAATTTCCACCAAATATCTTGAGTCTGATGCAATGTATTCAGTAAACCAAACTAAGCCCACATATTCGAGTACGAACTTGATCAAGTTTACAATTAAACGTTCATTGTTGTAGTCGCTACGGATTTGTTAACCGCCTTACACACCGTATTGTAATCCGGAAAAACTTGCATCGAATCGTTGTGGAAATTGCGAAATAAATTCTAGCGTATAGCTGTCTAAGCCTCATGGATTGTGAACGATGCGAGTTTCCACCGATCATTAAAAAATATTGCAAGTCGGATAAAAGTTTATTATTGCTCACCATCACCCTCGAAATGTTGTTAGTGCATTTAGAGGGCTGACAATCTCGACCCCACTAGTATTACTGCGATGCTGGAGCGAATAACCGCTAAGGCTGACACTGACTGACATGCATCCTTTTGTTTATAACAGTACGTGTGTCTATAAAAATGTGCTTGCTATCTTATAAACATTTAAAACACGTTTCGGTGTAAACACAGCCATGCGCTTAGGGCACCCTCTGCAAGTTTTGGTATGCGTGTTGTTTACTGTTTAGCTAAAGTTTTTATTACTAGCTTTGTATTACGGCTTTGTTCGGCACCTACAGTTTACGAGATTAATTCAGTAGAGGGTAGTTTGACAATTCACTGAGGAATTTCAAGACTCGATCTGTAATCATTACGATGTTATGAGAACTATAATATTGATAACTGAAACGCGCTCTTAAGTATTTAAATAAATAAATATATTAGCACATTTGATACAGCGCTATCTAGTCCCAAAGTAAGAAGCACAGATTTTGGGTTATGGATATTAGACAACTGATAAACTACATATATACTTTACTTTTACGCCAAGGGATCGTCAAATTCATATATGTATTTATTTATCTTCTAATCACAATAGACATTATTATATTTTAGCTATTTTTATAAATCTAGTTTAGCAGACTCGCCCTGATAGGTGGTCACCATACTCTATGGACATTTGCAACACCAGCGAATCACCAATGCGCTGCCAACCTTCAAGAAGAACTGGATTAGAGAACTGGAACTTGAGGCACCAATGCTGAAACACATTTATTATGACAGCATGCTAAGAAACCATCCAGTTAGTCATCACGGGTCCTACCGTCTTCGGGGTTATTTTGTCGCCTTTTACGATGAGTCGCTCGACTGTAAGGATTTCTGTTCGTACGCCACTCCTAACCAGAGAAAATGCTACAGGGTACAACTAGATCTCTTCCTTTTACAGCGCAATTCTAATAGCACGTCGTGCTTTAATAAAAAAATACCAATGAAAATAAATTTAATCTTCGCTAATTCCAATTACGTGTGTCACGCTGATTTAGATTGATCTAGAAACAATTAGAACAGCGGTTCTTAACCTTTTTGACTGACGACCCAAAAATTAAATATATTTGATGCTCGCGACCCTAATGTTTTATTTTTCTTCCAATGATAATAAAAATAGGATTAACTAAAAGCCCGTGGTTTGTTAAAATTGATGTCATTATGAAATATCAAAAAAAAATACATTATTAATTTTTTCTTTTTTCAAATCAAAATGAAACAAGCAAACATCCGCAATATTAGTGACTACCCTGATGTTATATTTTTGAGTAAAGAAGATTTATACGTGGAGTTAAGTTTATGGAAATTGTACACCGCATATCATGCTGAGGATCCAGTCTATTTCTGTACTTGATTTTTAAGACAACAAGGCACGAAAATCCTGCTTCACACAAATAAGTAGTTGGAAATAGTAGTAAAGCCTTTTCAGCTTCACTACCCGCATATTACTTAACCTATGATGCGTTTCGAGTCAGGACTCGAGATGTCACTGATTACGGCGTTCATAACGTAATTTAAAAAAAGCTCGCGACCCATCCCAATACCGCCCGCGACCCGAATTTGGGTCGCGTCCCGAGGTTAAGAAACGCTGAATTAGAACTTGAATAATGTACAAGATTCGATAATATAGTCATATTTCATAATAGACATACGGGGTCGAACCACCATATTTATAAAAAATACAAATGTTTATTATTGATACACGTGTTCAAACACTATTCATCACAGACGTATTCGATTTATCGCAATTTAATTCTATACGTGACGTTTATTTGAATGGGGAGTTTCCCTGGACGCGTGCCATGGGAGCACACGCGCGCAGTCTTTCGGAGTCTCATTTCGTAAAGGACTGCCTGTTGGAGCCTCTGTACTCGGTGCCGAGTGGGGCCCTGCGGAGCAAGCTCCGTCGTGCGTCGGAACTTAGTATCGTGAGAGCGTGCGGAAACTACCGAGCGCTCATCAGCTGTATTCTCCATCTCTCCAGATTCCCCACCAGTTTTAGGCAGTCGTAAAAAAAAGACAAGTTTGTTACGTCTCTTGTTGATTCACAGAGAGAATAATTAAGTACGCTCTAATATGTGAAAATAACACTGATTAATTACTAATATTTATAAATTTAACACTTTTTAAAAAATTCGCTGACAAGAGAAAATTCAGCGAAACTATTTCAACAATTAATATTTATAATCATTATTATTTATTAATAATTCTTAACCCGCGGATCGCGAGCTGCACGCGGCTCTTCCGCAAAATATTTAGTCCAGGCACGGAATATTACTAATTATTTCCGTAATAATCGATCCCACTAAAGCAAAGCATAATTATGTTAAAAAAAGGCTCTTTGAATATATTTCAATAAGATATTATCTTTTTTCATCTATTTTGGACGACAATATAGCCGACAACTGTCCTAAATTATGTGAAGCCGGCGCAACATGTTCTCTTCTTTCACGTATATACACAATAGAGGAGCTATTAGTGGTCATCTTAACAAGATCTTAACGATCGAAGCTGAATCATTTCCATTCAATGATACCACCAATAATCATTAATTAAAAATTATTTTTAACGCAACCGTCCGTTAAGTTAATCAACACTTAACCTTTCTAAGTGCGACAATAATACTTAATTATGATAGAACTGATATACTCCAATATAAGCCCTCCCTTTATTACGCGACATCTTAATGAGGGTGTAAAATCCCATAACGCTGCATAATTACATTGCGTACATTGTTTTCTTTGCCCCTATGCTCGGCTTACGGCTAGGGATGGGACACTGTTTATTTTTGTTTATAAAAACAACCGGATAAATTGCGGGACTGTAGTCTTCACTGGTATGGTATTTAAAGCCTCGGCAGGAAGATTGGACTCATAAAGTGCTGGCTTCTTGTCTTAAAGGATGACATGCGTACCAATGGACTCATCACCATATTAGCGTTGAATCTTGGTTGTAACTCAAACTTGCGGTAGTGAGTCCATTGGCACCTACATTGTCAAGCCAACTATTTAGGTATACGCCTCCTGCCGGGGCATTTATCTCATACCACTTCCAATTAATGAGGTGGCCATATTATTATTTCTTTTAATCATACGATTTGTCGCACCATCGGAAGACCAGCGCTGATTGTTTACAATTAGATAATCGCTGAGATGGAGCCAAATTAGACCTATCATTCCTTGACTTTAATTAAGTTATTTGTTTTTGTATGTACCTTGTGATAGTTTTGAATAAAGGTTTCTCTCTTCTTTCTGTTTGGTACATTCCTTTTAGTACAACATTATGAAATTTAAAATACATAAGATTGAAGCATCTTAATATTAATTTTACCTATTAATTATCGAAGTTATTTTCAAATCACTGGCCCAGATTCTTTCATCCATTATATCCTACGCTCCGGTGAGATTCGAATTCGACCCAATAGGAAATGCTGTCTTAATAATAAAAGAAATAACGACCCTTTATTACTCCCCCTTATTTTGGATCACCCCAATGACCGATACGCCTGGGTAACTTTTTATATTTGACCTGTTCCGAAAGTTCTTTTAATATTTTTTGCTTTGTTAATGTTGATATTGCAAAATGAGATGTTTGTTATTGAATGGATTCCTGTAATGTGTATTTTAAGAATTAAAACAATATTACATTGTATGGTAGCCCAGTGGTATTACGCTTGAAGACCAATCAAGTCCAGGGTTCTATTCCCACGGTGGCACGCATCGCTTGATGGTGAAAGAAAACATCGTGAGGGGGCATGAGGGTGATCAACGGTATGTGAAACCCGCCAATTCGCTTTGGATAAGCGTGGCGGGAATACTGTCTTAAAGGAGGAGGAGGTAAACTTCTAGGGGAAGCCATTGCCGGATTAAGCAAGCGCGGGGCCTGTAGCCTGTAGTGGACCTCTATTCTTACGAAAGGCCCTTGATATCAAGGGCCCTTCGAATGCTATGAGTTCTTAAGTATGAAGCGGTAAAAAAACAATTCAATACTCAATACGTTATTTGCCATATGTGTGTTACAATGTTGTGGGTGATTAATCGTACAGTAGCTACTCAGGCAAGTATGATTGCTTACGTAATGTAGCGCTAATATATATATATATATATATATATATATATATATATATATATATATATATATATATATATATATATATATATATATATATATATGTATATATATATATATATATATATATATATTAGCGCTACATTACGTATATAAACAAAAGTATATATAAACAAACTAAAAAGTAGGTACCTAGCGTGGTATGACCATAAATAAGAGTTTTAATTTCAAAAAGTTTTCATTTACTGACCAAATCAAAATTTACAGTTTTGGCATCTAGTTATAAAGTTAATTAAAATAATAAGTAAAATAAACATTGGATTAAATTTGTATGCTAATATAATTCTATCCATGGAGGGGCGGAGAAAGAATACTGACTTCTGCGGTCGGGGTCGGCTTGTCGTAAAATGTGAATAAACAAACCACCCTAGCTACGTGGTCCCAAGCCCGTCGGATGGCAATCGCCTTTGGTCTTAAGTATGCCGCCATAATAACTTTGTGTTGTGTTCCAGTATTAGTAACCCAAGTTCCTGTACCCTTATGGGACAGCAGCGTATTCGCGATGCCACTGGCGTTACAGACACCCATAGGCGACGGTAACTGCTAAATTCTAAGTGGGTCGTCAGCTTGTTTGCTGTCCTACAGTAATAAAAAAAATATTCAGTTGGCCAGGTTTTCTTTCGACATAGGCCTCCCCTAGTTTCTTCCATTCGTCCCTGTCACGAGTGAATCTTCGCAATTCTTTTAGTAGGTCATCTTCCCATCTTTCTATTTGTCGTCCTTTATGTCTTTTTCTATTTCTGAGATACAATTCTAATGCATCTTTTGTCCATTATACTTTGTTTGTTCTAATAATATGTCTAGTCCATTTGAGACGATGTATACAATAGGGGTAGACCAAAGAAAAGAAAGATTGCGTAAAATGACATGGTGAAAAAGGTGAGCACGTGGTAATGATGGCTAAGAGAGGAGAGTGGAAGGAAGTCATTTTGATAACCCACTAAAATGTGAGATAACGACTGGAGAAAAAGTACCTAAAAATTTTACAGTTAACTTATTGAGTGTCAAAAATCTATCACCGCTTTCAATACAAAACGCTGTCTAAGAAGAAACGGCAAAACAAACTCCCCAGCGAATATTTTGCAGTAATTTTTTTTTATTACAAAAAATGAAATTGGCAGAAAAAATATTGAGTTAATGGCAATGTAATTATTTTTATTCCTATTCTGTGCGGTCGTCAATATAATCTTTAAAGATATAATATCCTTTTCACACAGACGTTTAATAACTTTTTTAAATTTATCATAATGTATGTTAGTAATGAATCTCTCTTCAACATTATGTAGAATTAAAAATAAAATGCAAGGAGTTTTAGATATACTATATATATTAGCTGACTCGGCAAACGTTGTTCTGCTACAATATTAAAAAAACAGAACTTAAAACGTTCACTCCTATTTTACTCTCTTCAAGTTTCATTATCGCGACAAAAAGTAGGCTATATCCGTATCCTAGGTCCAATCTATATACCGATTCATCAAAATTGATTTAGCGATTTAGACGTGAAAACGAAACAGACAGAATTACTTTCACATTTATAATATTAGTTTGGATTAGTATGGATTTTATATATGTACTATTTAGTAGGAATATATAATATTTAAATAAATAATTTTATCGATAAAAATATACACCGACATCATCCCCACCCTAAATAGAGCTTAGGAAAGCACAAAGAGAAATATACAGCGGAGAGTATGTGAATTTAAAATTATAAAACACATACATATGATTTTTTTTGTTGTATAAAATGTAAGAACACTGAAAGTTTGACAGTAAAAAGGTAATATATGGGGGCGATTGCGGACGGTTACAAAATAATATGGTTGTTTTAGAAATGTTTGAACGCTGATCTGTAATTTTTGTTTTGATGCCTTTTGTTAAATAATTATCTTTATAGTATGTCATACAATAAAATTTTATTCTACTTGGAGAAGACTGTTGCGCTACATAGATCATGTCATTGTAGCGCAACAGTTTTCATATGATGGAACACATGCAAGGGTCTTGCATTCGGAAGGCCATCTAGTCCTAAAGTAATTAGCATAGCCCTTGTGTTATGGGTATTAGACTACTGGTATAAAGACATACTATATATTAACACGAGATGGGAATCGAATCTGAGACCTCCACAAACGTATCAAAGTATGATAGCCGCTACGTCACGGAGGTAGTCAAATAATAGGTCTTTACCTATGAAATTGCCGTTCTGCAATACTGGCCATTTCATATCAAAATAATTTTTGTTTGGCTAAGAATTCTAATTTCAAATTAATTTTATTTTAAAAACATGGAATTCTTTTTCCGAAAGTAGTCATTTGTTTATTGATTAGTGTTACATTTTCATCGCATTTCAATCTTTTTCGTCATCACGGATACGTTGAAAATTCGAGTAATTATGGAATATGAGTACCGTCGTGGCAGCAACTCGGCACAAGCGGCACGCAACATCAACGACGTTTACGGAGCTAACACTACAAACAAACGCACCACTTGTTATTGGTTTGCTTGCTTCCGTTCTGGGAATTTCGACCTGAAAAATGAACCTCGCGGTCGTCCGAAGACTTTGGTTGACTATGACGAATTAAAGGCGATTGTGGAAGCTGATGATACACAATCTACGGCTGAATTAGCAGTAACTTTCCACGTTAGCGTCAAAAAAATATTGGGCCATTTGCGTCAAATTTAGCAAGGTAAAAAAGCTTGACAAATGGGTGCCCCACGAACTCAATGATCGCCAGCGCGAAGTACGCGTCGAGACGTGCCTTGCACTGCTCAACAGACACACAAATGAAGGAATTTTGAACCGCATTGTTACCTGCGATGAAAAATGGATTCTGTTTGATAACCGCAAGCGCTCAGCAAGCTGGTTGGATCCTGGTTCAGCACCTAAATAATGCCCTAAACGAAAACTTACCCCTAGAAAAGATATGGTCACTGTTTGATGGTCTAGCGCCGGTGTGATTCGTCACAGCTTCTTACCAAACGGGGTTAGCATTACTGCAGATGTGTACTGTGAAGAACTAAACACAATGATGGAGAAGCTGGCACATCTCCAACCAGCATTGGTCAATCGTTCGTCTCCGCTGCTCCTGCACAACAACGCGCGAGCTCATACTGCACAGCAGACGGTCTCCAAGTTGCAAGAACTGGGGTTGGAAGTTCTCCGTCATCTGCCCTACTCACCAGACCTTGCGCCTATAGACTACTACTTTTTCCAGAATTTGGATTACTTCTTGGCGGGAAAAAAATTAATACCCGAGAGGCAGTACAAAATGCCTTTGAAGTATTTGTTGCATCCCGTCCAGCTGATTTCTTTAAGAAGGGCATCAATAAACTGCTACTGCGTTGGCAAAGATGCATTGATTGCATGGGTGATTATTTCGATCAATACAAATAAAAATACATGAAAAAAATTCGTTTAAATTTTTTCATACAAAACGGCAATTTCATAGGTAAAGACCTAATATATTATGTTAATATCTATTAATTAACAAAAGAAAAGTATATATTATGTAATATATCAGTTGTCTAGTAGCATAAGTTCTCTATTAATTTGGCACTAGATGGCGGTAATGTTTCTTTTTAATTATATCGACGCTTGAAAGGCGACCCTTACAAAGTGACATTGAGTGAAATCACAACATTTAGTGAACAGAAAATAATCATTTCAATCCAACAATTAAGAGAGCTAGAAAAATTCACACCTACACATACGCACACGCGCATACATACATATACACACAAACACACACACACACACACACACACACACGTGCACGCACAAACACTTCCTCACACTCGCGCATAATAACTAACGTTGTAAAATATATAATATTCATTTATGCAGAATTAGTTAATTAAAAATGGGAGAATAAACTTGCCCCAGAGATACAGATAGATCTAGTTCTGGAGCAAGTGGAATCAATTATTTTATTTTATCTACTTTTAATCATTTTATTTAAGTTTGGAGTATTTAAGTTTCACCGTCATAATGTTTAATTTAATTTTAATTAATTTAATTTAAAGTACTATTGCTATTTTTATCTTAATTAATTGTAAAAAAAAAAAAAAAAAAATTAGGTGAGTTATTTTTTTTCTTAATCAGTGACCTTCAAATCACTTTCCTGGAAAGCTCAATGTCGGTTAGTAAAGGTTGAACGTAAAGCGTCGATATCTATTTCTAAGAAACTTTTTTTATAGCAAGAGTTCAGCAGACAGGCAAACGGACCACCCTTGCAGTTGGTCACCGTCATCTATTGACGTCTGCAACACCAGAGGTATTACCAACGCGCTGTCGGCCTCGAAGAAATTTTATAACGCCTTTTTTGAAGAACCCCATATCGTACCGCGCTGAGAAAACCTCAGCCAGAAGCTCATTCCAGATCCTGACACTACGCAACATGAACGTTCTTGAGAACCGTTTCGTACAAGAAAGAAGAGGCTCCAAGAAATGGGAATGAACATCCAGACGATGGCGGGCAGTGCAGTGGTAGAAAGACGACGAGGGCACCATTCTAAATAGCTCCTCAGAAACGTAAATATCCACCGGCATTCGTTGCCGAATTTACCTCAAATCGGGCATAGAGCTCCGACGGCTCGGTAAAGCACTCACAGTCAATGAGATCATCAATAATCAGTTTCTTAAACACTACCCGAGTAGCCAAAAGGTTAACATACAATTTAATTTCTCGGCAAATATTTAATTCCAACCAAGCCGGCAAACACACTCAAATTAATTGCAGTTCTTTTCAAGTCGGCATTTTATAATACAAGCTTATTAAGTCAAACAAAAGGGATATTCATCTATTAATAATATGCCTCTTTTGTTTTATAATCGCTGTAAGAAAATTTTTCATTATACCTTCCGTCATATTTTATAATTATTAATTTTTTTATCCGTGCAGGGGCGGAGAAGGAATACTGAACTCTGCGGCCAGGGTCAGCCTGTCGTAAAAGGCGACAAAACAACCCTAGCTACGTGGTAGGGCCCCACGCCCGTCTGGATGGCGACCACCTTTGATCTTAAGTATGTCGCCATAATAACCTTGTATTGTGTTCCGGCATTAGTGACCCAAGTTCCTGTACCCTTATGGGACAGCAGCGTGTTCGTGATACCACTGGCGTTGCAAATACCCATAGGCGACGGTAACTGCTAAATTCTAAGCGGGCTGTCAACTTCTCTGCTGGCCTACAGCAATTTAAAAAAAAAGAATTTGGTAAATATTTTTATTGGCAGACACCAGACAGGCTGACGACTTGATGGGGCACCGCTAACTGCCGTCTGCGAGTGTTACTGGAACGTGGTCACTACACAACACTTATGGAACACAACACAAGGTTATTATGGCAACATATTTAAAACCAGGTTGCCGTCCAGATGGGATTGAAACCCTACCTAGCTTTTGTATTATCGCCTTTTACGAGATGCCGACCCCGGCTGTAGGTCAGTATTCTTTCTCCGCCCCTGCACGGATAACATTTTGGGTTGCGGAGTCAATGATTTTTAAAATATTGGGCAGGTTATTGGCAGAGGAACAGTGACCCGACCTTTAACGAGGCAAAGTATATAATAATAAAATATAAAATTGCTGGCTTGACGACATAAAGGTTGATGTGTCCTAATAAACACACTACCAGGGATGTCAAAGACCGTGCAATGTAAAGACAATGTCGGAAAGCGAAATCTGAGCGCTGGAGTTTGGGTTGCAATCGGCATTTAATGCTAAAACGTTTATGATATTATCATATTAAATATAAGTAATAAATAAATATACCGTGAAAATTGACACAGCGACACCTAGTCCCAAATTATGCAGCGCTTGTGTTGTGGGTACAGTAGACAGTTGAGCAAGTTTTCTTTTGTAAATAAATAGATACGAGTATTATACATAAATACTCAGACTGAGGACGGGAACGGAGCAAGTGACCAGACATTCTGATGTGAGAAATCCGTGAACCTGAGTCTAGAGCCTAGAATAGATTTGGTTATATTTTTTTATAGCCTATTTTTTCAACCCCATCTAGAACCTGTAACACTTTCTCCTCAGCTACTGTTGGAAGTGAACGCATCCCTAATGTTTAAAAAATAAAACATAGTTTTTTTACTCTGTGATATTTTGACAGATTTGTCATTCTCTTTTTTTATTGCTGTAAGACGGCAGGCAGGCTGACGGCCCGCTTAGAATTTAGCAGTTACCATCGCCTATGGGTGTTTACAACGCCAGTGGCATCGCGAACAGGCTGCTGTCTTATAAGGGACATAGGAAGGGATACAAAAATTTGGGTCACTAATTCCGGAACACAACACAAGGTTATTATGGCGGCATACTTAAAATCAAAGGTGGTCGTCATCCAGACGGGCTTGAGGCCCTACCACGTAGCTAGTGTGGGTTGTTTTGTCCGTTTTACGACAGGCCGACCCCGGCCGCAGAGGTTAGTATTCTTTCTCCGCCCCTGCACGGACAGAATATTTTTTCTATCCAAATTCTCTTTGTCGTATGTGTACCGAAATCTGTGTTATGTACGTTTAGATCTGTGCCAATAAATTTTATTTAATAAAAACGCATTTTTTATAATCTGTCAGCTACAAATAGATATATAAGAGATGAAGATTGTGAAGAGTGTTCTGAGGAGCTATTTAGAATGGTGCCCTAGACGTCTTTCTACCACTGCACTACCCGCCATCGGCTGGGTGTTCATCCCCATTTCTTGTAGCCTCTTCTTTCTTGTACGAAACGGTTCTCAAGAACGTTCATGTTGCGTACTCTCAGGATTTGGAATGAACTTTCGGCTGAGGTTTTCTCAACGCGCTACGATATGGGGTTCTTCAAAAAAGGCGTTATACATTTTTTTGTAATGACTGGTGTTGCAAACGTTCATAGACGACGGTGACCACCTACCAGGGTGAGCCGTTTGCCTGTCTGTTGAACTCTAGCTATAACAAAAATATAGTATAGATCCCAAATCTGAAAGAAGAGACCAGAAGATCTCCTTTGCTATCTGAAAACTAGCAAAGTGGGTCGCATTATTTACATTAAAAACTGAAAACACTGAAAAACTTGTTTAGCGTTAACAGCTTTCAAAAAGTGTCTGAAATAAAATAAAAAAACTAAAAATACACTTGTTGCCAAAAATTCAGACAAGCGAAAAGCGTTCCCAAAACAAACTCGCCCGCGGCACGCAACTAGGGAGCGCTCAGCGGTGTTGCCGTATACAACGTTTCAAAAATACAAATTTATATATCAAAATAAAAACTTGGCAGTATTTGTCACTGTGAACCAAATTCGTGAAATATAAAAAAATAGGCATAGATATTTTAAATAATTGAACGCAACATAGACCAGAGGGAAATGGAGGGAACGTTACGTCTTTTACAGCAATTTGCAATTTGAGATTCGAACCCGGAACCTCTAAATTGATTTCCGAATATAATACCGCTGATCTTCAAGGTATGTACTATAATATATATTACATAATAGCTACACATTTACAATGAAGTAAGATATTGTATGCAAGCCAAAAGTATGTCTTCATTTAGCATGGTGTGCCCAAGCCTAATAATGGAACTTTATAGAGTATAATATAATAAATATAATATATAATAAAACTCAGTATAATATATAATAAAACGAAAGGAGAATATACTAACTGGCAACACCAGCGATACGTAGGAAGTAGATACGTACGGTCAAAAGCTTAGCACCATGAATTATTAATTTGCCATTAAAAGGGAGCCCTAAAGTCAATGTTTACCTTCCCCCACTGAACCGTATTGACTTTATCGCGACTCGATGCTGGCCGATTTAATTGCGTATTTTGTCAATTTAATATTTTTCTTTCTTTCACAACAATTGATTCAGTGATCTGGTATGTATGATTTCAAAGTTTTCCTAGAGACCGAAGTACGTCATAGGGATCAAGTCCTGGGCGAACTGGGATCCGAAATTGTCATCATCATCATAAAGTCTAGAGTTGGACATAGACGTCCCCTAAGGTACGTCACATAGCCCGTTTCCTGTCAGTGAAGCGAAAATAAAGTATTGCATAAAGTTATTACATAGGGAGATGGATTTTTTTAATTGACTAATACGTAATACGTGACTGTATTGCGATTCCCAACCCTTCTTATAAGTTCAACTAAGACTTTCAGACACCGACGTCACCCGAGTACTATACATTGCTAAACATTTGAATAAAACTTTGGTAAATAAATAAATATAAACATTTGGTGACAATTCACACAGCGCCTAATCTACTCAAGTCCCAAACTAAGTAGCATAGTGCTTGTATTATGGATACTAGACAACTGATATACTACTTATATAAGTACTTGTTCTTTGTAAATAAATACATATTATACATAAACACCCAGACGCGAGACAGGAATCGAATCCGAGTCCTCCGCAAACATACGGAAGTGCGTTATCCGTTATGCCACAGAGGTCTCTTTTTGTTTATTGCTGTAGGACAGCAGACAGGATGATGGTCCACTTATAATTCAGCAGTTACCGTCGCCGATGGGTATTTGCAACACCATTGGCATCGCGAACACGCTGTTGTCCCATACGGGTACAGGAACTTGGGTCACTAATGCCGGAACACAACACAAAGTTATTATAGCGGCATACTTAAGACCAAAGGTCATCGCCATCCAGATGGGCTTGGGGCTCTACCACGTAGGTCGTCGTAAATATATAACTACGGCCTATAGCCTCTCAGCTAGGCTCGGGTGTCTCCATGAACGGACCGTATACCCGTCACGCTTGTCTAGCGTAAATTAACAGGTATCAATCACATCTCTCTCCATACCCACAGCTTCACGAAGTTATCCTTCAGCGTCTTTACGTGGCAATTATGTTATAATGTTTAAGAAGCTGTGACCTTTATGCTTGTACCCAAGTGTGATGCAATACATATACGCGCAAATGGCAAAAGATGACTCAATAACCCTAGTTAGGATGTAGGGATGCAAGTCTGTCTGGTTTGTAACCACCTTCTTAAAATATGACGCCATAATAACCTGGTACACCGGCACTGGCGTAAGTGACACAGGTTCCCCTGGCGTCCCAAACATCCATATGGTAACTGCTTACTATTAAGTAGACCGTCAGCCTGTCTGCTGATGTACAACAATCAAAATCTTACAAATATTTTATCCTTCATTGGAATCGAATACGATCAGACTAGCAAGTGAGCCGTGTCGTCAATTCAATCAGTAACAATGCAGTACTAATAATTCCTTATAAAATACCCAATGGCAAAGTAAACTCTCCCGCATCGGTTTATTTCGCGAGGATTACGAAAGTAGGTCGACTGTAGACCCCCCGGCTCGTTCTTCTAATAACCCAAATTGTTAACAAGTGATGTGTTATTAAGTACAAAGATATTATTGATTCATGGAGTAATGTATTTTAATTGAAATATATTAAACCTTTATTCGTCTATCTAATTTCTTATTGTAGTGTATGCGATTTAGTCTTTGGTTTGCATTTACAACATACCATACACTACGAGTCATATACAGAGTTACATTTGAGTGACATAAACAATGGCGAGCAAATGGTGCGACCATAGGATATACCTTTCAAACTATAATACTCGGCCAAATGATTATCTACCTCAATTCATTAAATTCGTGTTTTTTCTTCCATGTCCTTATATTCTTTGAATTAATCAGTAACTTAAAACCGAAAGGAACTTAAAAGATAAAAGTACTTACATAGTACACTGAGCTGAACAGTACTCCTCATAGGGCTGTCTCGTTGAAGAGCTTCGTGTCTCGCTTCGCAAGTGAAATCCGCGTAGTCATCATCTGAAGTAGCTTTGAAGTGGATTCTGATGGAAATAAAAGAAATATATACAATATACTGTGACATTTCACATGACGTCATAAATGACGTCAGATGAGAATTGGAGTTCTATTGTAACTATGGTATTGATGATTGGTTTATACAGACAGCGCCATCTTAAGCATTATCAGAATTTTGATCAATACAAAGTATAAATTATAAATATATTTATTTTGAGCATAGACTTATTATTATTAAGTATTTTTATATTTATCAATGACAGTTATCACGTTTTTGTCAACAATAAAAAAGTCAATAATCAAAATAAACTCGCTCTCAAAATCCGTAATTTGATGATAAATAACGGTTGTAAAACTCAAGAAAATATTATCTATAATATTTTAAAATAATCCTGAAAGATAAAATACAAACGGAATTTCATGATATGTTTTCAACGGAAGTAGGGAGTGAAATATGACGTTTCCGGTTGGCAGGCTTGATTAACGCGGTTGCGCTTTAAATTTTTACTTGTACGTTGGCAGTGATTCCAAATTTGATTTTAAATTTTTCAGTTGGTAATAGGGCTGTCATATACAGCGGTACGGTCGTGAAGAAGTGCTTTCCATGGCTACAAAGAGGGGAGGGAGGGGAAGGCCCCCAACTACGTGGATGACAAATGTCCGTAAGGAGATGAAGCAGTTGGGGCTTTCAGATGACGACGCATAGCAGCGGAATAAGTGGCGCCTCAGCACCAGGAAAGCCAACCCCGCGTAACGGGAAAAGGCGAGGCCAAAGAAGGTAATTAGGGCTATCATGATACTTTTTTTTAATAAAAACATGATACTTTTTTTAATAAAGACGAATCTAAGAAACTATATTAAAGACAAGAAAATCTAAGAAAATACCAGAACGAGAGTTCCCAAAATTACTTTTTAAGAAAATGAAGATAAAGATTTAGTGGTCTGGAACCATTAATGATGATAATAATAATAAAAAAATATATATTGTGACAATTTACAGCATCATCTACTTCCAAAGAAAACAGCAGTCTCTGTGGCGTAACGACTTTCGCACATCAGAACGTTTGTGAAGGTTACGTGTTCGACTCTCACCCCGAGTTTAAAGAAAATAACATATAAGCAGTATATAATTGCCTAGAATCCATAATATACGCACTCTATTGCTGACTAAGTGGCGCTGAGTGCATGTAAAACTTGTGTAGTGAAGATGGATCATTAAAATGAACGTTATTATTAATTAATAGCGCATAATTATTAAAAAAAATAATGTTGAAGACTTGAGAAAATACTAAAAGCGAACATCTTTATTTCGGACAACCCTAACAAAAAGGTGCTTAAAAACCGGACACCCGAAAACCGTGTACACAAAACCCGACAGCTGACGAATGTTTCTAATTTGAAACTAAACAAATCTGGACGACAATGCCGGTTGCTGCCAACATCAATTTGTAACTTTCATAAAACTTTGGACGTTCCGTTTCAGTTAATTGAAGTGGCTTATGATTTACGGAACTGCTACGAGGCACCACTGAGACTTTTGGACATGCATTTCATACCGGTGGAGACCAATAGTCTGTGAAACTTTCCTTTCCACGTGGATACAAGATAATGCACGAAATAAAAGAACGGCCCTTGATCCTTACATCAAAAAGTAACCCGAACTCCTTTCGTAAATCCTTACAACTCCCTTTCGTAAATTGTGTAAAATCAGCGCTTGTAATCTATCACCAAATTCTGAGGTGGGATCATAACTTCCCACAGCTAGACTCAGGCCTCCCCCTAGAGAATGGACTACAAATGGAAGACGCTCTTGCATAGATCTATTAAAAAAACTTATAAACTATGTCATTGTATATTTGCATATTTCTAGCGTCCAAAGACTTTACGCTCTTTTAAATTATTATAACAGCCCATGGAATCCTACTTTTTCTTTATTGCTGTAGCACAGCAGACAGGCTAACGGCCCACTTAGAATTTAGCAGTTACCATCGCCTATAGGTGTTAGCAACGCCAGTGGCACCGAGAACACGCTGGGTCTTGGGTGACTAATGCCGGAACACAACACAAAGTTATTATGGCGGCATACTTAAAACCCAAGGTGGTCGCCATCTAATTGGGATCCTACCAAGTAGCTAGGGTGGGTTGTTGTGTCGCCTTTTACGACAGGCCGACCCTGGCCACAGCATCTACACGACTTACGATGCGAGAAACTGCCTAAGCTGAGAATGCTGTCGTGGGATTTCAACCCGTTACGTCTAAATTATATAACTACGTGTTTTTTTATTTTTCTTCATGAATCAATTTTTTCAGACAAGATCACGTTAAAATTTTTGAGCATCTGAACGATATATAATGATCAAATTGCACATTGTAAAACACTCTATAATGGCCAGATATTTTAAAAAAATACACGCCCAATTACTGTAAAATAAAATGCAAAAAATCCACATGTGCATCGTGAATGGTTTTTACGATTTAAGAGCATACTGTAAGCGGTCGGCGGGCGGGGTAATAATACTGACTTGCAATTGGAGGCGGCCTGTCGTGTAAAGTAACAACAGCTAGGGTAATTAGATGGTAGCGCTGTAAACCCATCTGGATGGTCCCATTCCCGGTATCTAAGTATGCCGCCATAATAACCTTGTATTGTGCCGTCGTAAGAGACCCAGGGTCTAATACCTTTACCTTGACGGCAGCGTGTTCGTAGTGCCTCTGATGTCACAAACATCTATAGGCGACAGTAACTGCTTACTATCAAGTCAGCCTGACTGTTGTTCCTTAGCAATAAAAAAAAATTATTAATTGTATCAGCAAAAAATAATCTGTCTTTCAAACCCGCTTTCCTTACATGAGTATACTTAGAAAATAATTATTTCTATAAATTAAGAATAATAATAAATTAGCAACCCTTATCCCCCGGCATGACCATCCCAAACGTGAAAGCACAAAGCAATCCTTTACTGTGATTTGGAATAATTGCATTGGTGGTCTTTTACGGCCTAGTCAAGTTATGGTAGCCCTATTTCTGAGGCATGGCAAACACGGTACATGTTTGTGAACATTGTAACATTCAGTTGGGTTTATACATGTGTAGCCACCATATCATATTAATAAGGAACAGGGAAGCTCTGAAAAGTCATCATACATAATCGTCGGCCACGTCGCATATGTACTATCCACGTAGCATCGCCCTCATCTTCATTACATTTCTCGGAAGAGACTTCGGGCGATAATAATAACAACGTACATATTAAATCGACAACGCGACCACACGCTCACTGCGCAACGTCTCAACCGGGAATGACCGCGAACGGCGCGAACGCGCGTACGCGTATCAACGTCGCCTGCGGAGGCGGCGTGCGGGACGAGGACTCAACCAAATTTGAAAAAAAATATGGTGGCTACACATGTAACTGCCGTAAAGTTGTATGTTTATAACGATACCGAGTGCTTCGCGCTTAATGTTTCGTGTTTCTGATAATTATTGTTCTAAATTTGAGTTGGTGTGATAGTTGGTTGTTTTGCCTCGTGGCTTTGCTAACTAACGTATTCATATAAAATGTAGTTCTCTTTATTTAAACCTAAAGAAAGGAGGTAAGAAACATAATTCTTTAAGCTCTTCATAAGTCTTTAACCAAAGTCACTGATATAGCTTCTCGGATCGGTAAGCTGAAGTGGCAGTAAGCCGGCTATATTTGTCGCAGAACCGATAACCGATGGGGTAAACGAGTTCTTTAGTGGAGACCGCGATTTGGCAGACGTAGCGTAGGACGCCCAGCGAAGAGGCGTTCCCTGACCCAAGCCCCACCCTTTTGATACCAAGCGTGGTATACGCGCAGTGGAAGCGTGCTTTGCCCATAACCTGATAGATTATTAATATGTGTTTTATATATGAAAAGAGATTTATTAACAAGGAATAAAATGTTAAATGACTTAGCACACTCTTATAGGTTAAGGCTCTTAAGGCGTTATAAAATTTCTTCGAGACCGGCAGCGCGTTGGTGGTGCCTCTGGTGCTGCAAACGTCCATAGGCGACGGTGACCACCTGCCAGGGTGGGCCGTTTGCCTGTCTGCTGAACTCAAGCAATAAAAAAAATGGTACAGGCATAAATAGCAACAGGCAAGAGTGACAGATCGATCTGTCAAAAATGACATTTAGTGCTACGATCATTTCCAACAATTTTGAAAACATCCCCTAGACGGCTGACGTAATATATAGGTGTATTTACAAAACGTTTAAATATCAAATGTTGACTTAATGATTATTATGTCATATATTATAAACTATATCATATATCAACTACAAATAAATATTTATATAATAGTTGATAGATAACCATCTCCCCAGGGGGGTAGATAGTGACAATAAATCACCGCAAGCCGCCAACTAATTCGATGTTTCACAATCGGTGTCACTTCTTGACGAAGGTCCACCCAGACTGGGAAATATCATTACTAACAATTTACATTTGGAAGGATATTATCTTGTTTTATCATTAGAACGGTCAAGATATTCGTGTTATTTTAATCACGATTAACGCGTTAAAGTCTGAGTCTTTACAGTTAAATTTTGTTGTTGAACAAATTTAGTGCGATAACAAGGTGGAGATTCGGGAAGAACATAGAAAAAGAAGAACTGGTGTCCGAACCAGGCATTATTGGAGAGACCAAAGCGGCTAGGCTTCAGTGGCTCGGACACCTAGAGAGTGTGGGTAAGGAACGTGTCGTGAAGAGAGCGTACTTGAGACAACCAAATCGGAGACGGCCAATTAGATGTCCTAGATACCGCTGGAAACTGCACTGCTTATCCGTGCAGGGGCGAAGAAAGAATACTAACCTCTGCGGTCGGGGTCAGCCTGTCGTAAAAGGCGACAAAAGAACCCACCCTAGCTACGTGGTAGGGCGTCAAGCCCGTCTGGATGGCGACCACCTTTGGTCTTAAGTATGCCGCCATAATAACCTTGTGTTGTGTTCCGGCATTAGTAACCCAAGTTCCTGTACCTTTATGGGACAGCAGCGTGTCTGCGATGCCACTGGCATTGCAAACACCCATAGAAACACATATTCGCTCAAGAATAGGCGAGAGCTATCGCAAGACCGGAAGCCATGGCGTGATCTGGTGTCGAAGGCCAGAACTCGGAGGACAGGTCGTTGCGTCACCGTAGTTAGTTATTTCCTTAACCACCCTTACCTTGAAATAGTTGTGAATCTGGCGGTCTTCGGATTTCCATTTGAACCTTCCACCTCTTTGATTTCTTCTTTAGACACTGTAAAGAAATATATGAGTCTATGTGTATTATAATAATAATAATATTTTGTGACAATTCACACAGCGTCATCTAGTCCCAAACTAAGTAGCACTTGTATTATGGGCCCTAGACAACTGATATACTACTTATATACTTTTTTTTTGTAAATAAATACATATTATACATAAACACCCAGACGCGAGAGGGGAATCGAACCCGTGACCTCCGCAAGCGTACCGAAGTACGTTATCCGTTACGCCACCGAGGTCGTCAAACTAATAACAACTCATAACGCCCCGATTATGGGTTTGTATCTTCTAGAACGAACAGTATATCTGACACTTATGTCCCCGTGTCGATGGTGAAGATAACTGCATGTAAGCGGAATGTGACCCGCACATTCGTCTTAATCAAGCATAATAGTTGTTTATAGCTGTGGAATAGCAGACCGGCTTAAGGTTTTTGGGCCTTACCATGTAGCTAGGGTTATTTTGTCGCCTTTTACGACAGGCCAACGCCGGCCGCAGAGCTTAGTATCCTTACTCCGCCCCTGCACGGAGAAGTGTTAAATTAAAAAAAAATATGTGTATAATTTAAATTTTAGTAAGGTCTGTAATACTAAGTTGCATAAAATAAAAAACGTGTGCGTCTCGGGACGCCCGACAGAAGAGATAACTTAAACTAATCTAAGTTGAACTATTTAATATTGAAATTGTTTAACTTAAGAAAAGCTTAGGTTATTACTTATATTTTATGTATATGTTGTGGGTAGTTTTTAATTATGCATTATGGCAATTATTAGCTGCCTGCGCGAGTCGAATAAACAGGCTAATTGTAACCGGTTCTTTTATTGTTCGTGATATCATTTAAACCTTTAACAGTATATTAATATGATAATGTAAAGAAAGGTTATTAATTAATAAAACCAAAAATAATTCATAAATAACTAAAGTTTACGAATTTCCAAATTCTCCAAAAACTGTTTCAAAATTATATATAAATTAAATTATTCTCTAATGTAGATTCTTTATAAAGAAAAAAAACAACTGTATTTCATTGCAATAAAGTTGCAATTCGAATAGATCTAGCGCTGTGGGTTAGAGTGAGAGAGGAGGAGCCTGTCTGCCGCTGCCGTATGCGTGAGAAAGGAAGCTAGACAGACTGGCGCCGTAACGCGTTACGTAACGAAGCGGTTTACCCCCCATAAGAAGTTATCACTTCAAAATATAAAAAACAGTTTTGACATGTATCAGAAAGAAAATATATTATTTATTAAAAATAATAATAGCTATATAGTGAATGAGACCATGAAGAAACTATTGTGAGGAGAAGTTAAGAGGAAGATATTATATATCAGGTCAGTCCAAAAGTTCGTGAACATTTTGATAAGGGTGTGGGCTCTGCACGAGCTGTCCGAAGCCTATTGCCAGCACCGAATAAACAACGGCTCAAACAACGCTGCAAACAATTTGTGACTTTAATTGAGAGCCGTATTCAGCTGGGATGTTGCCCCAAGTGATTTTCCCATATTTTGTGCCATACAATTTTTTTATATCAAAACCAATCTTTCTTTTGCAATGGAATTAAAAACCTACCTGCAAGATGGGGAGAAATTGTAGATAGTAGTATGATATCATTGATTAAATTCTTAAATTGTGTTTTATATACACACTATTTAAAAATATCACAGAAATGCGCACTAACTTTGGACTGAATTGATATAATATTTAATATATTATGTGTTTTTTTAGCTATTTCTATGATAACTATGTTAAAAATAGGCTTTCGTAGGGGGGATTAAATGTTATAATTTTATTCCAAAACACGTAAATTCTAGCCTAATTCCATTGAGAACACATTCTACACGTACATAAATTTCTCCTACACATTACTAGTTCATTTCATATCACAATGGATAACATTGTGCGAAGCACCTCGGCGGCCATTACTGAGTTATGACGTCATAATGACGTAAATAATGTTCCTCCAGGGCACATTCCGAGGTGTTTTGTGGGATATTATTGTTCTGCTGTTGTTACAATGAATGCCGTCTTCTTTATCATGAGTTTCTACTGAAATCGAGGAAAATTTAAATGTTGTGACGCCACGCCATAAATTTTATGAATTATAAAACTTAATATTTAAAGGAAAAGATGGCGTGACATATTCAAAGAGAGAGTAAGGCCAGGGATGACGACTGCTAGAGGCAGGATTGCTTGGAAACTTTTGGGGGAGGCCTACGCCCGTGAGGCGACTTCTAAAAAATAAATAGAATAGTATACATGCACATTATATTGTAATGCTTAATATTTTAGTAGAAATAAATTCTTATTTATTTATATATACTCATTGTATAAACGACTTATGGAGGGTTGGGAACTATCTGTCTATGAAAGGAAAATTAGGGTGGCCCCACAGTAGAAAAATAGTTTCAGTGTAAATTATGGAGCATGCTTCAATTCGTGTACAACAAATATAATAACATCACACACTGTATGTACATTAACACCGTTTTAGCTGATTTTTTAACAACGCTTTTCTTAATTTGACCTGTTTGTATCTATGTAACGGAATTTACAGACTCGATTTTTACCCATTTTGACTTTTCTTTACTGACACCTCCTTATTAGGATCATCAGGATTAACGCTTTCTTTTCCTTCTGCCGAAATGCCCTCTGGCGTTTAATTAACAACACTACCCGAAGATGGCGTGAAATTAATAACCGATTGGGAATTGATAACAAATAAATTATAGTTTAAAAAAAAACTAAAACAACACGCTTTTATGGTTAATAAACTAAAATGTAAAAAATAATTCTTAACTTAAGAATAAATTACTGACGAGAAAATTAATGTCACTGTTCTAAAAGCGTGAGGTGCTTTGTACGATATTTAACTCTGCATTTCGGAATGAAACTAGTAAAAATATATAGATAACGATGTATATGGAGCACGGTTGGACATTGATTATGGAGCAAGGTTTTTAGAAGTGACATTAATTTTCTCGTCAGTAATTTTATTCTTATGTTATTTACAATGAACAGCTGGAGACTTTTTCATAATAAAATTTAAGCGTGAGACTAGAAATAAATGAACTGGGAAAATTGACAGCGCCATCTAGTCCCAAAGTAACTATAGCCATGCGCTGTTATGGATACTAGACAACAAATATTTATATAATTTTCTTTAGTAAAAATAGTGACTCTTGGTAGACGTAATCATCATCATCGTTGCACCAAGAAGGTCACCAAATATAGACACATCTATTTTAAATACCCGGATTCCAGTTTCCCTTGAGGCCTTCAACGTATTGGAAATATCCCTGGCGTTGCAAACGTCTATAGACGACAGTGTTAGCAGATGGACCATTTGCCTGAATAACACCAGCTATAAAACTACACACACACATTTTTGGCCAATCTAGACAGCTATGCTTCTTAGCTGCTCCCTAAAGACCGAGCTTACAACGTATATCGGCAAATGAGGCGAATGTTTCAAAATTGCTGCCGACAAGTCTCGAGGGGACGATTTCCTTTATTTAGCTTTCTGTAGATATTATTATCGCGTTGGGGAGAGATTCGGCAAGGAAGTTCAAGATAACAGAATTTCGGCGAATATAATGTGCCGAACGAAAACACCGCGAGGAAAACTGAATACTGGGATCACTGGTTTAAAAACTAGTCAAGAAGTTTAAAAACGTGTTAATTCTTGATAAAGCTCGTAAAAAGATAAGAGCTCAGATTAACATTCACCCAAATTGCTCATAGAAAGTGAAAGAAATGGTCAGTGATATACAAGCCCGTGCGCACGTGCGCGCGCCTTAGTATTACGCATATTTTTTTGTGCCAATACTAGTTTATTGTACGAATGTGGTGTTAATTTAATTAATCCTAAATAATTTATCCGTGCAGGGGCGGAGAAAGAATACTAACCTCTGCGGCCGGGGTCGGCCTGTCGTAAAAGGCGACTAAACAACCCACCCTAGCTACGTGGTAGGGCTTCAAGCCCGTCTGGATGGCGACCACCTTTAGTCTTAAGTATGCCGCCATAATAACCTTGTGTTGTGTTCCGGCACTGGTGACCTAAGTTCCAGTACCTTTATGGGACAGCAGCGTGTTCGCGATGCCACTGGTGTTGCAAACATCCATAGGCGATGGTAACTGCTAAATTCTAAGCGGGCCGTCAGCCTGTCTGCTGTCCTACAGCAATAAAAAAAAAATTGTACGAGTGTCAATATATTTTTTATCTATATAAATAAAAATGGATCTTCGAAATGTATGTACGCTTATCACGTTCGAATGACTGCACCAAATTGGATGATTCTTTTGTGTATTCGTTATTGTTAGGACAAGGTTTGTATAACATGAAAATTATAAAAAAGTTGTTTATATTAATTATTTTAATGTTATTTTAGAACATAGTCGCACTTAGGATAGCAGATCAAGTGACAGTTGACTTCAAACTGTGACAAGTGACTTCAAACTGATACATCAATGCTTCGAAGTGTTTCGTGTATTTAGAGTTTTATCATAATCATATTCATTATTATCGATAAGAAAATGCCAGCAGTGAGGCGTCAAAATATAGGCCGTCGCACGCACGACGTAAGACGCGTTCAGAATCTTCGAAGCAATGAAACTGAAGAAGAACCGTGTTATGGGTATATATGTAGTGTATCAGTAATGTAGTAACATTACTGATGCACTACATATTATGGTATATTAAATAATTATTAATTTATAGTTAAACGTGGTTTATTTTTGATTTTACTATGTACAATAAATAATAGTGTAGTGTTAAATTGTGTATTTTATTTTTTATATTTATTTAGTTTGTATTATAAACTCTTGTTTTAGGTTTTGTATAATATATTTGGAAAGGGAGTGAAAAGGGAGAAAGGAACACGGATGGCGAATGTTGATGAATAATGATTTCAAAATTAATGATGGTTTCAAAATATTGTTACAAAGGGAAACAGTTTTAATTGTTTTACCATATTTTATTATTTATATTTTTGTAGATATTATAAATTGCTTGTTAGGCTTCAATATATCTGATGGCAATACTTAGGCCGGCCCCCTGTCAACATCGGTTTACGTAGCAGCTACGGACCTTCCTGCCTCTGAGGTTAATTCTGTACGGAACTGGGAATAAATATATAAAGCTTTGATAGCCTTTTCAGTTATGGGAAGTATTGGCATCTGCTACTAAGGACGCTTATTGCGGAATCCGCAAAAAACTCTTCACAAATATAGATGCCATCCGATTGGTTCGTAATTTATAAGCAGTAGCGATAAATAATAATAATATAATAATAATATTTTGTGACAATTCACACAGCGTCATCTAGTCCCAAACTAAGTAACACTTGTGTTATGGGCCCTAGACATCTGATATACTACTTATATACTTTTTTTTTGTAAATAAATACATATTATACAGAAACACCCAGACGCGAGACGGGAATCGAACCCGTGACCTCCACGAGCGTACCGACGTGTGTTATCCGTTACGCCACCGAGATCGTCAAAAAATAAGAATGACTAATAATTATACAGAATAGAATGTTCTTTATTGCAAACAGAAAATCATTGCTCTAGGATGCCCCCGGTTGATCAATGCATTCTACCAGTATTGATCTACGGCGGAACTAGTTCACGGATTTCAAGTCGCACAGGAGGTATGGAGCGAGCTATGTAGGTTTTACTAACCAACTAGATCTGTATTTGATATACGTTTTCATAATTAAAAAATACAAATTTTCTGAGATAGAGACCAATATGGCACGTCATCAGCAAATCTTAGCCCTCTGCTGGACATCGGCCTCCCCAAGATTGCGCTACACTTCCCTTGCCTTTTCCAACCAGTCCCGACCAGAAACCTTGCACAGGTCATCGGTCCATCGATCTGGGGGGGCATCCTACGCTATGTTTGGACACACCACACACACACACACACCCGGACACACGACTATGCTAACCTACAAATATGGCACATCCAAGACTAATTTTTAATGGTAATGTACCTGCAGCATAGAGAGAAATAGAGCTGTAAATCGCTCAAAGCTTGTAACTTAAATTTTATTCTTAGCTAAACGAGAACTGACGAAGGCCTTTGATGGTTTCTTTATCTGGGTTATTACAATGTTATGTATACGTATATTCCTGTTTATAAATTTTCTTCAATTTTGTGAATAATTCCCGGTCGCATCCAAGGATAATGAAAATTCTAGAAATTAGAATGAATGAATACAATTGTGACATTTATTTATTAAGAATCTTTAATGGTATAAACAAGTTGACATTAAACTAATCAAGAACACGTGTTTATTATATTAAACTCAGTTTTATTTTGTATCCAGTAATAACTTAATAATTTAAAAGTAGACTTCAAGTACTTCTTTTAATTTACTCTAACTGAAAAATGTGCTTAAGTTAATAATAACTATTTAACGACATTTTTTTGAATATTCATTTCAACTTCAGTAAGAAGCTTAAGGCTTTTTAAAACCTTTTAATGCTTTATTACGACGATTTCATCTCCGTTGCATTTAAAGTTAATACTTTATAGCTTTTATGAGTATTCTTCCGTAAGTCTTTTTCTACGTGGTAGGGCCCCAAGCCCGTCTGGATGGCAACCACCTTCGGTTTTCAGTATGTCGTCATAACAACTTTGTGTTGTTCTGGCATTAGTACCCAAGTTTACCTTTGTGGGACAGCAGCGTGTTCGCGATGTCGCTGGCGTTGCAAACACCCATAGGCGACGGTAACTGCTAAATTCTAAGTGGGCCGTCAGTCTGTCTGATGTCAATAAAAAAAGTCTTTCTTTTTTTAAAGGAAGACAATGATTTGACTAAGTCTGATTCCGTTACTTGGGATCGACGAATCGACGGTTATGGAAAATATTGTGAAAAAAACCTGCATACCGATATTAATGGTATGTGTAACTTACCAGTCTCCCTTAGACAACCGGGTCATAATCATATTAGTGTTAAATCCCGGTTGCAATGTCAGCTTCCGCTTATTAAGTTTCTATTATTCTGCTTTTTTGGATGAGACAAGGGTCCATCCATAAATTACGTTACACGAATTTTAGGATTTTTTAACGCCTCCTCCCGTCTTTGTTACAGTTTGTCATATTTTTAGAACCCCCTCATGTGACGTCACAGATTTTTCAATTTTATGCATAAAAATAAACTTTAATAAAATTAACATTACAACGCCGCTCTTGAAGTTAAATGTTGTTGCATGAGAGATACATTCATAGTGAGAGTATTAATAAATATAGATCGAGTTCGTAAATTTTTAAAGTTATTTATTCACATATAAATTTCGCGTTTTAGAATTTTATATCTTAACATGTGACGTCACAAAGTTTTTGACCCTCCTGCCCCTTGTCACACTATGTCTCATTCCGGTGATACTCTCGCCCCCCTTCAACGTGTGACGTAATTTATGGAGGACTCTCAACCAGATCTACATATATTTTCTTTTATTGGCGTAACGGCTAACGCATCGGTAGGCATGCAGAATTCACCCATCTGGGTGTTTATGTATAATATGTAGTTATTTACAAAACCAAAGTATATATGAAGTATTTTTTTTTATTGCTGAGGAACAGCGACTGACGGCACGTAATAGTAAGCACCGTTGCCTATGGATGTTTGCGGCACCGCGAACACGCTGCTGTCCTATATATTTCCGGGTACAGGAACCTGGGTCATTAGTTATCTAGTTCCTGATCAATACAAAAGCCATGCTACTTCGACAATAGATTGCGCTGTCAATTATCCCTTATTGATTTATTTTCTGTCATATTGAAAATAATACGAACTATTAAGGTACCTACTAAATGTAAGGCTAAGTCATTTGCGTCTCTGAGCACAGCAGTCATTTTAAACTTGTGTAAATAGTTATATCCCGAAATCACCCGCTAAGGGTGTAAAACGGGGACGAAATTCGGGGTTCTCGTTAATATAGGGGGTGGGTTATGTCAATGTCACTCAACGGATAGGGCAAAGTTGTGGATATAGATTTACTAGATCGTAAATTAAATAATAAATATTATTAAATTGGGTGTAAGAGGTCTCCCCGAGATATTTCCAAATTATAATCATCTATCAGGTATCTGCCCATAAGGGGCAGGGTTTAGATGCAAATATTAAACTGAAATAGCAAACTATTGTTTTATACTGATATGAGTAATTAGTGTCAAAAAGATGTGTCACGAATAGGCATCGATGCGAATGCCACGCAAAATTATCTCTCTGTGACAAGCAATAGTAGCAACCATGAGTAATCACCTGGATCTTAACAAAAATTTTAGGACGTAAGCTAAGATTACATTCTGGTGAACTCTGGTAAACAGCGGAGGAATATCCAAGGGTTTTCATATCTGAGTTTAGACGGAAGTCTATTAAAATCAATTCTAGCCATATGTCTGTGTATATACAAATGTGTGAATTTATACACACGTACGCACCCATACACACATTTCGCCATTTTCTATTCACAACCGCTTTCGCACATCAGAACGCCTTCGGGTTCACAGGTTCCATTTCAAGGTTGTTTACGTATAATACCCATTCAATTACAAAAGTAATATCTAACAGTTTTCTAGTACCGGTTACTCAAGTGCTCTGTTGCTCACTTTTTTTTTTTTTTTTTTTTATTGCGTAGGACAGCAGACAGGCTGACAGCCCGCTTAGAATTTAGCAGTTACTGTCGCCTATAGGTGTTAGCAACACTAGTGACATCGCGAACACGCTGCTGTCCCATAAGGGTACAGGAACTTGGGTCACTAATGCCGGAACACAACACAAGGTTATTATGGCGGCATACTTAAGACCAAAGGTGGTCGCCATCCAGACGGGCTTGAGGCCCTACCACGTAGCTAAAACTTTTGGAGTAGATGGCGCTATGTGAATTATATCTAGAGTATTCTTCCTGCCCCTTTTTTCACATTATATGAGTTCGGCACATGTTTTCTCTTTCCACTCTCCTCTGTTAGCTGTCTCAACATTCACACTCTTTTTCACTAATTATCATAGTATGTATAATATTGATAAGTATAAGAATCATGACACATCTAGACTATGATTGATCCATGTGCCTAGTGATGCGAATAACGAATATCGACACATAATTTTTTATCTAGAATTGATGTGCGAAATAATATCGAAGGCTCTTGAACTATATTTATTTTGACGTTCGAAACCGTCCAGTGGCGGCGAAGCGTGGTGTTTTATCGTTTTGACTGACACGTAAAATGTTGTGAGAAGGTTTATGAGTTGGGTATTTTTATTCCGAATGTTGTTTTGACCGTTTGGCAGGCAGTAAAGGGTTAACCTTTGTATATCTACACGCAGAATCAAGTTTCAATTTGTATATTTTGAGAATTACATGAATAAATACATATATGTATTTAGCTGTAAATATACAAGCTACATACTCGTATATATGTTGCTTAATAATAACATCCTTTAGGTGTAGGAATCAAATCCGCCTGTGGCAATATTAGCTCACGCTAACTTTTCTCAAAGACGTATTACAAACCCATATGGGAATTTAGCGCAAATGGGTCGTTGGTGGTCGTGGGTCGTTGTGGTCGTGTGTCGTGTGCTCGTTTTAGTAATGTTTTCAGAGGTCATTGTTGTTTGTCGTTGTAATAATTGTAATTGTTGTAATCATTATCTGGTGGTCGTTTTGATAATATTCAGCAGTTGGTCGTGAGGGTTGCATTCAAGTTATTGAATCCTTGTAATTCGTATAAGTCTGTTGTTATTTATATCTATGGGACATTATATATGTAATTATTGTACATCCTTCTGATTGCTTTAATAAAAATTGTACAAACAATTAGTAATTTGTATCATTGTTAATACAATGGTGCTCGGGCCTTCGCTTAGAGGGTAGACTGTATACCCGCAATACTTGTCCAAGGCGAATTGGTGGATTACACATACAGGTGATATTAGCATGCAGGTTTCTTCACGATGTTTTCCTCCACTGATATCTAGATTGGTTTCCAGGACCTCTAAAGCAGTCCAAAGAGTTATTACCACTGAGCTACCAGGTAGTTTATATGCAGCTTAGTGGTATTGATATCAGAGTTCACCGACTCGCATAGCATATTGCTACATATGCATACATGCATCGCTAAGGCAATTTTTTTTGCTTTATGTGCACATAGTTGCCACGTACCGTCAGTGAAGAATCATCGTCGTCTAAGCAATGAACATCTGTATTTTTGTGTATAAATTTTTATCCATACAGAGGCGGAGAAAGAATACTGATACTGACCTCTACGACCAGGGTCGGCCTGTCGTAAAAAGCGACAAAACAACCCACCCTAGCTACATGGTAGGGCCTCAAGCCCGTCTGGATGGCGATTAACTTTGGTGTTAAGTATGCTGCTATAATAACTTTGTGTTGTGTTCCGGCATTAGTGACCAAAGTTCCTGTACCTTTATGGGACAACAGCGTGTTCACGATGCCACTGGCGTTGCAAACACCCATAGGCGACGGTAACTGCTAAATTCTAAGCGGAGCATCAGCCTGTTTGATGTTCTACAGCAATAAAAAAGTTTATTTTTAATAATAAATAATATTGGTTTCTAAATTAAATATTAAAATTGGCAAGGCAAAATTATTTAATAATAACTATTATATTCTTTTATAATAAAACAAGTATGATAATATTTTTTTTACTGCTGAGGAACAGTAGATAGGCTGACGGCTCACTTAATTGTAAGTAATTACCATCACCTACGGATGTTAGCGACGCTAGGGGCACTACGAAAACGCTGCTGTCCCATAGGGGTACAGGCACCTGGGTCACTAATAACGAAACATAAGGTAATTATGGCAGCATACTCGTAGACCGACTACCTAGACCGACGACCGACGAATTTTTGCGACAGGTCGACCCCGGCCGTAGAGGTTAGTATTCTTACTCCGTCCCCGCACGGAGTAATTACAGATCACGTAACTAGACATTTTTGTTATGGTCTGAATGTGTATGTTAGTTCAAGTACATATAAAATATTATAGTAGTATAGGTTTCAAAATATTTCAGGGAAGACTCCCTTAAAAAATCTAGGAAGTAAATATCGATATCATGATTTGTTAAGTACATCACTATTACATTAATTTAACATCACAGCAATTGTTGACTAATTGGTGTTTAAAATATAATTTTAATTTATCGCCACGTGCATGGCGTTGCATCGGCAATAACGTTGCATACGTAAATAAGTTTGTAAGTATACTTTTACATTGTCACGCTACGTAACAGGGTTCCAAGCCCGTATACATATACACTAGCTGTACCGGAATACGTTGTTCTGCCATATTAAATAAAACAGAACTTAATTACGTTACCTCTATTTCACCCCCTTAAAGTTTCATTTCGCGACACAAAGTAGCCTATGTCCTTTTCCAAGGTCTAACCTATCTCTATACAGAAATTCATTAAGCGAATTAGGCGTGAAAACGTAACACAGACAGAGAGTAACATTCACATTTATAATATTAGTATGGATATAAAAAGAAAGAAGATGTAGTGACAAAAATTGAGATAGGTATGCTGAGATGGTTTGGCCATGTTGAGAGAATGAATGAAGAACGATTGACGAAAAAAGTGTATAAGGCGAGTGTGAATGGAAGTGTTGGAAGGGGTAGACCTAGGCGGACGCTTCG
The DNA here is from genome assembly GCA_963693495.1 of Malacosoma neustria. Lineage (NCBI taxonomy): Eukaryota > Metazoa > Arthropoda > Insecta > Lepidoptera > Lasiocampidae > Malacosoma > Malacosoma neustria. The sequence continues at coordinate 9,271,768 of OY856397.1, forward strand.
AGACCAGATCAGGGACATCTTGAAAAAAGATCAGGTCAAGAGTACCCTAAACCGAAGGGCATGTATGAAGGGAATAATGAAAGTGGACGAAGCGAAACAAGTATGTAAGGATCGTAGCAAGTGGAAAGAAGTGGCCTCTGCCTACCCCTACGGCAAAGAGACATGGCTTTAATTCATATTAATATTATTATTCATTTATATGAATAATAATAAATTGCTTTTTATTGCCCCAAAAATTATAAGGGAATGAAATTTAAATACTACAAACTTATATAAAATGACTAAAACTAGACAAAATAATTGATTCCAGTTGCTCCAGAACTAGATCTAATTGTACCTCTGGGGCAAGTTTCCTCTCCCATTTTAATTAACTAATTCTGCAAAAATGAATATTATATATTTTACAATGTGATTATGCGTGAGTGCGAGGGAGCGTTTGTGCGCGTGCGTGTGTGTGTGTATGTACGTATGTGCGTATGTGTAGGTGTGAATTTTTCTATCTAGGATAAATGTGTATTATTCTCCAATATGAATAAAATTTTCTGCATCGTAATAGTCCATTAATATTATAATATTATCCGTACAGGGGCGGAGAAAGAATACTAACTTCTGTGGCCGGGGTCGCCCTGTCGTAAAAGGCGACAAAACAATCCACTCTACAAGGTGTATTGTGTTGTGTACCGGTATTAGTGATCCAAGTCCTACAGCAATAAAAAAAACAAATTCATTTAATGTTTCTATGTGAATTTCTTTATCAACTTTGTTATATGAATATGAGCTAATTGCAATATTGCTATTGCAATCAGTATTATAAAATGTTTATTAAACTTTTACAAAATGTTCTAGTTAAGAACACATTTTGAATAAGAAAAATGAATTTGACAAGAGCTATAGAAATAATGAAGTCGTAAAGGAAATTTAATTAAGGGACATTAATTTAAAAAGATAAACTAGAAAAAGGGTATATATACCATGGCGTTTTTTATTTCTCTTGGAACATAAGGAAAATGGTGCATATTATAATATTCCTATAATATTATGCTCTTGATATAAAAATCATGGATTTTCACATTCATTTTCCGAGCGGAAATGCTATTTTACACTCACTCGAGCGTGTTTTAAGCGCAGGAATTGCTGTTTAATGAATAATATTTTGTGAAATTTTTAATTTCATTTCACTCCGTTCTCTGTGCAGGTGTTATTGGATTTTACAGAGGGATTAATATTTTTCATAACATTTGATCATTTTTTTGTTCGAGAACAAATCAAACGAGAGAGAATATTCTGGAAGTAATTGAGAAGGTGAAAAATAATGGCGATGTTATACAACAGATTACGTTAGTCAAAGATGGCACTAATTCGGCAATAGAAAACAAATAATCAAAAATGGGTGATGACGCAAGTGCAATTATAAATAATTTCAATCCATAAATGAGGTGAGTTATAATTTTCCGTCTAAATATTTTAACTTTAAATCACTTTCCTGGAAAGTTTTGCCGAAAAAATTGTCTTTCAAGCGTCGATGGTGACGTTGATGTCTAAATTTATGGGTCCGAGTAGGGGAACTGTTACCTGGATCACTTATACCGGAACATATTATCGTAACTTAGGGCGGCATATTGATTGGCTAGCAGGGGTGGTTGCCATTCAGATCAGTTTGGAGCTCTACCACCTAGCTAGAATTGTTTTGTCGCCTTAGGATTAAACGGCGCTGTATAAATTAGCTCAGTATATAATTATATTTCTACAATCTAATATATAAAATTCTCGTGTCACAGTTTTCGTTGCCATACTCCTCCGAAACTGCTTGACCGATTTTGATGAAATTTTTTGTGCTTATCCGGTATCTATGAGAATCGGCCAAAATCTATTTTTCATCCCCCTAAATGTTAGGGGTGAACAACCCCCAAATTTTTTTTTAAATTTTTTGACATTTTATTATTTATATGGCAGAACAACGTTTGCCGGGTCAGCTAGTAAAATATACATAAATACTGGGTTGTCTGGAAGAGATCGCTATTAGCGATAAGGCCGCCCTTTGTGCAATATTGTTAACCACAAAATTTCAATGTAAATTATTTTTATACAATGTACAATACAGTGTTATCTATCTATCTATAAATAAAACGAATTTGTACTGACCCTTATCCCCCTTAAGTTCCACGTTTCCCTTGTACCAGATGACCCTAGCTGCCGGCTTGGCGTTCTTGACCTGACACTCCAAGGTGACATCCTCGCCTTCCTTGACTTCCAGTTTGGAGTTGGTCGGGTGATTCGTAATCTCCACCGCTTTGGGAGGTGCTGGGAACAAAAGAGAAGCATATTACATACTGGTTAATCACCCCAAATTATGAAAATGCAGAATTAATATTGGATACAATTTTTTTACACATACATTCCACACACTATAATTGTTTTATTTTATTATTATTTTTATGCTTTTTAATATTGTAGATTTTTTATTTCGTAATTTCATTAGTAACTATCCTTATTTAATTCAGAATTTATTATTAGCAATTTACACTTTTTTCTTTACTCATAAAATTTGATTGTATTCAATGTATACAGTTCATATGAAATATACTTAATATTAACCTGTTTCCAAACTACAGGCTATGCTTATTTTGGCACCGAGTGGTTAATCTTGTAATTTGTAACTTTTTTTTATTGATGTAGGACAGCAGACAGGCTGACGACTCGCTTAGAATTTAGTAGTCACAGTCGCCTATAGGTGTTTGCAACGCCAGTGGCATCGTGAACACGCTGCTGTCTCATAAGGGTACAGAAACTTGGGTCACTAATGGCGGAACACAACACAAGGTTATTGTGGCGGCATACTTAAGACCAAAGGTGGTCGCATCCAGACGCGCTTGGGGCCCTACCACGTAGCTAGCGTGGGTTGTTTTGTCGCCTTTTACGACAGGCTAACCCTGGCCGCAGAGGTTAGTATTCTTTTTCCGCCTCTGCCGTTCTACCACGAAGAAATAACTATTAATGAATAAATTATATTTAATTTGATTTAATTTATTTAGCTACTTTGAAAGAGAAGATTTTGCATGTCAAATTTTATAGATTTAAATTGTATATGAAGGTATTATCACGACTTTACACGGTCGTGTTGGTAGAGTCGTTTTTACTTAAGAGGAATACTTTGCGTAATTTGTAATTTTGCAGTGCCCGTCGTCGTAAACATCTATAGGTAACGATAACTATTAAGTGGGCTCGTCAGCCTGTCTGTCCTCTACAACAATAAAAAACTTTGGAAAGTCGCTCAGTGGTCGAAATTCGACCATAATTCATATTACAGACCAATCTTTTCTGAGTTTGACCATAGAATTCAACCATAAACAAAAGAGTATTTGTGTGTATAGATGTGTGTTTTAAAAATAAATGCATGGTAGTGTGTTTAATGTGTTTTCATTAATTTTATGTATTTTTTAAGTTTTCTTTTTTTATTGCAGAGGAACAGCAGATAGGCTGAGGGCCCACTTAATAGTAAGCGGTTATCGTCGCCTATAGAAGTTTGCAACGGTAGAGGCACCACGAACACGCTGCTGTCTCATAGGGTTACAGGAACTTGGGTCACTAATGTTGTTTGTGTCTGGCATACTTATTAATAAGGTTATTATGGCGGCATACTTATAGACCAAGGGTGGTTGCATCCAGATGGGCTTGGGGCCCTACCACGTAGCTGGGGTAGTTTCGTCGCCTTTTACGACGGGTGGATCGAGGCCGCAGGGGTTAATATATATATATAATATATAATTTTACTCTGTGTGACTACACAGAGTCAAATATTATTATAAGGAAGTATTAGTTTTCTGCACTTTGCTTCCATTTAAACATAAACTGTGTTAAATTTCGCACCCTTCCATATAATTTATGAATATTACACGAAAATTACATCGTTCCAGATTTTATCAGTAGACAAACACCTAAGTTGTGTTTGTAATAAAAACGTCAGATATGCAACTTTGTGTAGCCAGGCCACAAAGCAGTCTGCCACCTTTGTCGGGAGCCACGGAGCGTGGAGCACCCTGCCACCAATATCCTGTTACTTGTATGCCACAATTCATAAGAGCTAGCGATGAAAACTACAATCAATTTAATAAGGGCATGAAGAAGACAAAGTACAATCGTACAATTATTTCGACAGCCATGGAGAAAAGGCTTTCATACGCCAGAACTCCTGCGGAAGCACGAATTCAATTCTCATCTCGGGTCTGGGGATTTAAGCATAATATATTAACAAAATATTTATTAACAAAATAAAAGTATATAAGGAGTGTGTCAGTCAACTACACATTAAATAAGTTTGCGGCCTCATGACTAGATGGCTTTGTGTAAGTTGACAGATACTTATAAATATAACTATTTTGTATTAACGAAAATGCAACTCAGCTATTATTCTGACAGGAGGTTTATTGTGTACGAGCTTTTATTAATTAAGTCTAAAAATGCAAACATAATTATTTACATGAATTGGTACTAGATGTTTTTAAAAAGCACATTTTTATAGGTATATATTTATGTAATAAATATAATTATGGTAAATTAGTTTTTTGTGTTATCCACTCTAATAAAAGAACAAGCCAAGGTAAATAACAAAGTAAAGGACACCAATTTTTTGAGGATTGGAGTATCAGGCCATAATTGCACTGGTAAGTACCAAATTAAGTTATCTTTTTTGTGTTGATTACCAAGCCATATGTAGTGTTGTTGTTAGATGGTGTTGGAGACGAATGCTCCGTATACCTTGGATGGTCAAAAGAACAAATAAATCTATTCTGGACTAGCTTCGCATTAAAGTCAGACTCTCAACAATCTGTTATCGGAAGGTTCTTGGGTACTTCAGTCACATTGCCCGACGACAGCCGGATGAGATAAGATGATCGTGACGGGCAAGGTGGAAAGATAGCGACCTCGTGGCCAATTATCTAGCCCCTGGTGTAACCAGGTAACTGCCCTCACTGGACTCCCAATAGCAACCGCTACTTGAGATGCTGGGGATCGGACGAAGTGGAAACAGCTTACGATACAGGCCACGGTTGATTTTCAAGGACCTTCAGCAATGAAGAATTCGACTAAGAAGAATAAAGAACCAAGCCATCACAAGGGAATAATCACGAATGGGCATACATACAAATGTGAACGATGTGCATTTTAGATTTGTGATACTACTCAGACATGAAACCGAGACTATACAGTACAAAGATTAGGACACTATTCAAATTCGACTATAACTCTAAGTTGAAACTACCTTAACTAAAATCGCTACCGCGTGTAGCTTGGTCCAATCATAGACAAACTCATTTCGTGAGTAGGTAAATTTGTCGTTCACAGACTCGCTTCTAAAGATTTCTGCTCTAAGTTAATTGTTATCCTGTCTTCTGTTAACTGAGGGCCGTCTGATATCTCCAGTTTAAAACTCTAGTAAGATTAAAACTAACACAAAATTACAAGTTGTATTAAATTATCAAATTTTAATCAAATCCATTTTCACCTGACAAAAGATTGACTAAAATATCCCTCAAAGCCAATGTAAAATATCCGCATTCTAAAAATAATTGTTCATTTCATCGTTAATTACTTTGATAATCCGACATTTTTATCCTTCACGGATTTTTATTAAATTTATGACCGTGGACCAGAATATTAATCATTAACCACAATTAATAAAGATTTTAAAATTAATTTTGCTATATTTTCAAAGTGGTTTGACAATTGTATAAAGCGGATAGTTCAGTGGCTACGTCTTGTGCTGTCATCTATGTCTATGTTCCAACCCCATATATTTTATCTCCTTCTTCCTGCTCTTATCCCGCGTTATATGAGGTCGGCACGACATTTTTTCTCCTTCTACTCTCCTCTGTCAGCCGTCATCCCAACATTCACACCCATATAACATCTTTTACGCAATTATGCATCTTTTCTTTTGTCTATGGTAGCGGCGCGGACTTTTCTGAATCAGACCCTGTCAGTGTTAAAAAATAAGTCAAAACAATCTCAGCAATATTCTTAAAAACCTTAATAACTAATTCTAATTTCAAACTGAGTTTTGGACGAAAAACTAATTAATTAATTTCAAAAGTATTTCGATGAATGCAATCGGATAGAATAAATATTTAAATGTTTCAAAAACCTTGTAATTTATTTTATTTAAAAGCTCAAAACATTTTATCAACTACAAAATTTCAATTAGAAAATAAATTGACATTTTAATTTAAGAAATCATCTTTTGAATTTATTAGCAGTAATGAGATACTTTTAAATTAAATTTTAAAAGTAGTTAATAATAATAATGTTATATCCCAAATAATAAATAAGGAAGAATTGCAAAACCTTTTTTTTTTTGTTGACAACCAGCAGACAATCTGACTGACCACCTAGAAAGTAGTAAGCAGTTACCGCCGCCTATAGTTCACGAGGCACTAAGCACCCGCTGCTGTCTGCATAGGGGTACAGGAACCTGGGTCATTGATACCGGAACACAAGGTTATATGGCTAATAGACCAAAGCGCCATCCAGACGGGCTTTGGACTCATTTTCATGGCAATAATAGTGTCGGAAGTCACTGGATCACATAGATACGTAAGATTTGGTCTAACTATACGCTATAGACGCTACCATGTTTTTTATAGCTAGAACAGAGAGGCCTAGGGCTCACCCAATAGCAGGTTTATAAGACTAGAACCTTAGCCGGAAGTTCATCCCAAATCCGGAGGGTACGCAACATGAACGCTCCTGAAAATCATCTCGTAGAAGAGAGAAGAGGCTTCAGGAAATGGGAATTTACACTCAGCAGATGGCATGGCGATTTTATTAATTAAACTATTGTAAGAAATAAAGAACGGCACAAAATTTTTATCAGCTAAACACGTCTCATATTTACGGTCGCACAAAAACATGTTGAAATTAATAATAACATTGGTCTACCATCTCGAATAGGCTATGAAAAGATATTCCTCTTTTGTTATTCGTTCCCCCAATGGTTGCCATGGTAACGGGCTTTGAAGGCTATCAGTTTACACAAACATCGATAGGTACTTTTATAAATTGTTTCATCAATCTATTAGGGAATGTACAGTGAGGGGGGGCGGTGTGGTTTAAGACGCTTTTATTTTTATTAAAGTCAGTTTCTTGCATTGTATGAAAACCTGTATCATACGATTTGTATACAAAAATCAGTTAACGTCACTTATGGATGTTTGCGACGCCAGGGACACCGCAAACACGCTGCTGACCGCAGGGGGATCGGAACCTAGGTTTCATACGTCTGCACATAAGGCTATTTTGGTGGCATATTTAGAGTCCATGGGTAGTTGTCATGCACGTGGACTTGGACCCCTGCCTAGGGTCCCAAGCCCGTCTGAATGGCAAGTACCCCTGGTGTATAAGTATGCCGCCATAATAACCTTGTGTTGTATTTCACCATTAGTGACCCAGGTTCCTGATCCCCTTTGGGACAACAGCGTATTTGCGGTGCCCCTAGCGTCACAAATATTCATAGGCGACGGGAACTGTTGATCCTCAGCATAAAATAAAATAAATAGTATAAACGTTAACCGTAATCAAAATAAAACGCTTAAAATCTATTTACGTTGTTTTAACGAAGATTCAATTCTAAAATGGGTTCCTCAAAGAAAAATAAATCATCAAAAAGAAAAAAGTTTTAAGTAAATAGGGTAAATCCGACCTTTAAGGACAATCATCAAGCCGTTAAGGTAAACGCACCAGTTACGGTCTTTTCGTGAATTGCTCATTCTAGTCAAATACTTCATTGTAAGGCGGGAAACTTTTTGGCGTAAAAACTTTTTAGTGAAAATAGAAAAAAAAGGAACGGGAAAATTGGGAAAGTGTTAACGTGTTCTGCACACTTTATTTGTTTTTGTTCGATTGGCTCTAGAACTTTCGAAATTTCTTTCATTTTTATTAAATGAAGGACGATTGAAATTAATTTAAGGTTTCAACGGAGTTTTATTACTTGGATCCCAACATTATTAGATTTTATATTCAAATTTATAAAGATATATTTTAACAGCTAATCTGATAGCAAATAAAACCGTTGCCTATGTATGTTTGCAACTGTGAGAGCATTGCCAACACGATGGCCTTTTTTAAAAACCCCATAACGCACCACAATGGGAAAAACTCAGCTGGAAGCTCATTCCAAATCTGGAGGAAGCAGCAAGAACATTCTTGAGAACCGTTTCATAGAGGAAAGTGGCTCCAAGAAATTACGCACAACACGCATCCGATGTCGAGCAGTGCGGTGGCAGAAAGACAATGAAGACACCATTTTAAACAGTTTCTTAGAACACTCCCCGTTGTACAGATGGTAGAATACGCAAAGAAAATCAAAGTCCCTCCTGAGGTCAAGTGTATCTAGACCGTCTATGAGTATGGGACCGTCGATACTGAGAGCTCCTATTGAATAAATAATTAATTTTATTCTTGCAAGTTCATTTCAGTTCTAATAAACTTTGAACGCGTAGACTTCGAAGTCGTAGACGCTACGCACCTTTTGTCGTTTATATTCTTACGTATTCTTTTCTTGACCAAAAACAGAAGAAAATAGATGGAAGATAATAATAAATGAATATTAATAATAATATAATATACTTCGATAATTCACACAGTGCCATCTACCATAGTTCCAAAGTAAACAGCCGTATAAGCTTTATGGATAATAAACAACTGGCATACTAAATAGAAACAAGATATAATTGAATTCGGGGGGCGGGAGGGGGGAATTACCATCTGCAACTAACAATAGTAATCAATTTGTAGCCTTTTACGACTCCCTGGGTACGTTCCCTACATATTTACTATACGAAAATCAACGGTTACATTTAAATTTATAAAGAAATCTTTACAAAGTTTTTATCTCTACAAAGTTAAAAGCTTCGATTGAAGCAATCTATTTAAGACAGCAGCTCTTATATTTCATCACAGAACTCTAAAAAGACTGGAAAAAAGCAAAAGGGTTTCCCGAAAGTCGATAGAAATGTGCCGGCTTACTAATGCAATTAGAAGTGCTTCTTAGCTGAGGATATTGTGGTCTAATATATAAGAGATAGCGATTTGATAAAAATAGTATGTACTGTTAATAAACATTTATTTCGAAAATAATCCTGAACCAGTAATATAATATAAAATATTTTTAGTGTAGTATTAGAAAGTTTAAAAGTCGAGCCATTCCTTTGCTTACTCGTAAAATTTCAAATGCAAGTATTTATTCTTAAAAATATGTGATAATAGGCACATTATCACACTTTATCTAGAGTTTCTAGAGAAAAACCTGGAAGTCATCCTTCTGGGAATCGAACTAAGAACTTTGTGGTGTTATCCTAACAATATTTACAATTTTAGATTCAATATTTAAAAAAAATACGTCACGGCGTTACTGATGCGGCTAAATTGGTTCATACAGAAGCCACTATTTTCTGAAACCCTAAACCTGAAATTAATCCCCATGGTATGATAAGATAGCCTTAATCGCTACCGCGTTTGCTTTGTACCAGCCATCAAACTCCAGCAAGAAGTGGTAAAAGCCACTTTTGACCGTGAGAAAAAGGTAATTATTGACTTTTTCAACTTCATCCCCTCGCACACCACCCCCGGGGTCTGCCGAATGAAGATAAGACAACGTCTAATTAACTCGGTTTTTGTACTTCTTACAAACTTTCTATGCCAATTGATGGGCGAACCCCTCAGACTTATTGGAAAATTGTTTTTAGTATTAAATACGAGCTATTCAACTCGGGTAAGATATATAATAAAAGAACCGTTAAATATAATGTGCCCATTCAGCGCCATCTAGTCTCAAAATGAGAAGCAGAGCTTTTGTGTTATGGGTACTAGATAACTGATATACTTTACTTCTGTAATTTATTTATTGCTATAGAACAGCAGATAGTATAACGGCTCACTTAATAACAAGCAGTTGTCATCACTTATGAATGTTTACGACGTCATGGGGCACCGCTAACACGCTGCCGTTCACGTAAGGAAACTGGAACCTTGGTCACTTATTCCGGAAAACAACTCAAGGTTATTAAGGCATTTTAGAGACCTTGGTTGCCATCCATATCCAGACAGACATGTTTGACTATCATCTAACTAGGATTATTTTGTCGCTTTTAAGACAGGCCACTCCGGCTGCTGCGGTAATTATTTTTATTTCTCTCCTGCACGGAGAAGAGAGAGGATTTTGATATGAAATATTTTAGCGGTAGCACATGAGTCAGTAAACGCACAATTGGAGACAGTACATTAAACCATATTTACACTCTTTCTAATTAATTCAAATTTCAAATTTAAACAAACACGCAGGACGCGACGTACCGCGAGCGGTGAGTGAGCCCTTTGTTTGAGCACTGGCGGAACCAGTACAAACAGGTTTCGTTCCGTACGTGACGAGCCGCCAGTGCTAACACACACACGCGCATCATACTTGTAGTGATGTACCTACCGTGGCGCGGTTGTTGAATCTTTGTCTCTGTACGTTTATTTACTCATGTGGCGGTAGGTCAGATTGACCGTTGGCGTATCGCCACGGTAACAGTCGCCATGGCAAAGAAAGCAAAATTAAACTGCGACACACTATCAAGTAATTCAACTCAACAGTAAATTCATTATATTTTCATAATTAGAGTGCATTTTAATTTTTGTGGTTATTAAATATGTTTATTTAAAAAACAGTCATTTTTTTCTTGAAATATACATTAATATTATATTTAAAATTTAAACACAGTTGTGCCCTAAACATACCAAATTCGTGTAATAAATAATAGGAAAAATTAACCCTCGCCTTTCGTAGCAGTGTCCGTCTGTCCGCGGGCCATGTTTGCTTTGGCTACGAGCAAGTTGCTTCCACTTCATGTTTGAACAATCCCGCAAAAATATGCCTTTATATGAGCAAACGGGATATAACAGTATTTTATTAGTTAATTGTCACTAGATTCAGGTCAGGGTCTTACCGATACCGTTTACCGATAGTGTCGTCAATGATAAAAAAATAAATGCCTATTGTTCGAACCAAGCCTAGATTTAGGTACAAAATTATTGCTCAGCTAATTTTCGGCGACTACCTTCATGTCTGTTTGAAGCGAGGGTAGTTCAATAATTTTCTCACCTCTTATGTCATACACTTGTTTGTACCATGTGCGAAAAACCAGCTTTTTCATACACTCCTTATATCATTGGCCGTGCCAATCTTCAATCCTTAACAACATAGAGTGCAGTGTACTTGAACAACAATTTGCAAGAGCTGAGCTGATCCAGACCAAGGAGGTCGCGAGGTTGGTGGAGTTAGTAATTTATCTAGTGTGGGGACCAATACAAGAGAAAAGTATACAAGTCCACCCTTTATTGAGCCAGCACTCAGTGACGGTCGATGAGAGAGCTCGACATCTTGGAAGGAACAAGAATCGTTGACCACTCCATGGAGTCACTGAATCGATTCCCGTCAAAGTTCGAGTGTATATGTATGTATTTTTTTTAGTTGGAATATATCAGATAGCCAAAAGGTCTGTCTGATAGTAGTCAGATACTGTCACCTCTGGATGTTTGCGTAACACCAGAGACTGCTAACGCGTAATCGACTTTTTTTTATAAATTATTTAAAATAGTATATCAATTAATAATTTATCTCCACGCAGGGAAGGAATAACCCCTGCGGCCGGGGTCGGCCTGTCATGAAAGGCGACAAAACAACCCTAGCTTCGTAGTAGAGCTCCAAGCTCGTCTGGATGGCAACCACGCTTAGCTTATAGTACATAGCGAACTTCACATGACTGATAGAAGTAGTTTTTTTTTATTGCTGTAGGACAGCAGACAGGCTGACAGCCCGCTTAAAATTTAGCAGTTACCCTTGCCTATGGGTGTTTGCAACGCCAGTGGCATCGCGAACACGCTGCTGTCCCATAAGGGTAGGTCACTAATGCCGGAACACAACACAAGGTTATTATGGCGGCATACTTAAGAGCAAAGGTGGCCGCCATCCAGACGGACTTGGGGCCCTACCACGTAGCTAGGGTGGGTTGTTTTGTCGCCTTTTATGACAGGCCGACCCCGGCCGCAGAGGTTAGTATTCTTTCTCCGCCCCTGCACGTATACATAGTTATAGATATCCAGGGTATTGAGTATTAATGAAACAATTTGAAAGAAGGCAAACCTTAAAGAAAAACAACGTGCAAGTATATGTTGAGGTAAAGTCCCCCTTTTCAATTTTTTTAGTAAATTTTTATGGCCTGTAACGAGACTCTCTCGAGGATCGTCTAGATGGTAGCCATGCTTGGCTTATAAGTATACCGCCATAATAACCTTGTGTTGTATTCCGATAACTCAAGTATGTATACCCCTATGGGACAGAAGCGTGTTCCCAATGCTCCTACCGACGCCAACATCCATGGGCAACGGTAATTGTTTCCTAATAAGTGGACCGCCAGCCTGTTTGCTGTTCCTAGCAATATTAAAAATCCAGGATTGCTTTCAATGTCGCCCTTTTTGCTCATCAACCGGAAGCACTAATTCAATCTACCATAATTATGTTTATTAAAAAAATTAAAATCAAATTCCCAAACCCTTCTTAAAACATATTCAAACACAGTCGACAGAGGACTCTTGATAGAAAAAGGGGGAACTCGAAGCCAGCTTTGTATTTTTTATTACATCGAAACTGAGGGTCTGTGTTGTCATGTACAAATTAAAATTTATCCTATTTACTCGTCATCATCATCATCCTAGCGTTAGTCCCGGTTGCCACCCAAACTTTCGTTTCGGTGCCCGGGGTCCGCTTTCCGACTTTTTCTACTCCACTTCGCGCGATCTTCAGCATCCCTGGTAGTGAGCCCATTGGCACGCATATCACCCTTTACAACGTCAAGCCAGCACTTTTTGGGTCTACCCCTCCTGCCGGGGCCCGGCGGAGGCGGCATGGCCAGACATTTGTTTCCCACGTAAGTATCCGGTTGCCGTAAAACATGGCCATACCAACGGAGCCGATACTCCTGCAATTTATCCGCAATGTCACGGACATGAAGACTACCGCGAATGCGGGAGTTCCTAACGCGATTATTCCACGTTACTGGACATATCCACCGCAGCATATTCATCTCCGTGACACGCAGTTCCTGCTTGTGTCACTTTAGCACCGGCCACGCTTCACAGCCGTATAAAAGGACAGGCCTAATGATGGTCTTATAGACCTATCTCTTCAACTAAACTGTCATTTTGGGCTCACAAATGACACCAGTCATCTCACGCCATTTGCTCCACGCGGCAGAAATGCGTGCGCGGCAGCAATGAATTCCGGGTCTGTGTATTTATGTGCAACTAGCTGACCCGGCAAACGTTGTTCTGCTATATAAATAATTAACGCCCCCGCAACCCCTCTTGGGGGTGGAATTTCGTAAAATCCGTTCTGAGCTGACCTCTACTCGGTGAAAAGAATATTCCTACCAAATTTCAAGTCTTTAGCTCTAATGGTTCCAGAGATATCGTGATGAGTGATATACATTTATTTATGAAAAGTATAATATTTGTCTAGTACTTAAAACATAAACGCAGTGCTGCTTACACAAGAAATAGATGGCGCTGTGCTGGTTACAGCATGTCTTCTTCCTGCCCTTATCCTACTTTATATGGAGTCTATTCATGAAGTTCAAGGATAAACACAAACCATCCATCTTTTCTTTGGTCTTTTCCATCCTCTGTGGATACAGATGGATATTCACTTCAATGCATATTCACCATCATTACAAGCATTTCCCTAATTACATTGCATTCTCCCATTGTTTGAGTTTGTGTTCTTTAATTAGTTTTAATGAAATTCGAGTAATACGTAAATATTTTCCCGTACAGGGAAATCTTTCCAGGCAAATCTTTCCACAATCACACGGCAACACCGCCAGGAAGTGGGTAGATATAAATCTCCATTGATGCAGCTCAGACCCATTGCTCCGGCGACATTGTCTTTGTCTTGAAGCCAAATTCCCAGATTGCTTGAGCAATAAGCAGACGCTTTGTTTAAAACTCTTTCATTTAAGTCGGCTACAGCGATATCTTAACTAACTGCCCCGCAGTCTCGATTTCTTCACATTTTTCTTTTTATATTATGTAATATTTATATATACAGCGAAAATTCATGGATATTCATGACTATTTATGAATTAATGATGCATATCGACGCTCGAAGAGATTTTAAGTTATATTTGCTGTTGGATCATTTCAATCCAATAATTAGTATATATATATATATATATATATATATATATATATATATATATATATATATATATATATATATATATATATATATATATATATATATATATATATATATATATATATATATAATAAGCCTTTATTGCTGTTTTTCTTTTTATCAGTAGTATTTTTTTATTATAAATATAGTTTTTCTCGTCAATCGGTTACATGTCTTCTACAACAGCTTGCCTTTCGACAAATGCCTCCTCTAAGGCTTTCCAATTTGTCCGATTTTTTGCAATACGTAGCCATTCTGGGCCAGCTAACTTCTTAAAATCATCTTCCCGGCGTTTAAATTGCCTTCCTCTACTTCTTTTACTTTCTTTTGGGTACCATTCGGTAATAATTTTAGCCCATTTCTCAATCTTCTTCATTCATATATATATTCAAATCCAGGAAAGTCCTGGAAAGTTCACTCAATGTCTCTTAGTAAAGATTGCCTTTCAAGCGTCGATATACTCAGACTTGAAACGTGAGGCGAATATGTCTGTGACCCCGCAAGCTTTCGGAGGTCGTTATTTACCAATAATATAATTTATTTGACTAATACATATGTACTAATCGGTTTCAGTTCATTTTTATATTATCCATAGATATGTAGGAAATTACTAAAGCCTTTCTATAGCTTAGACTAAAATAAAAACTATTAAAATAGTTTCACTGTGTACACTGGAACAGTTACTTCAACAACTCCTATCCCATAAGGGTACAGGAACTTGGGTTACTGCAACACAAGGTTATTATGGCGGCATATTTACAGACCAAGGGTGGTTGCAATCCATACGGGCTTGGGACCTTGACACTAGGGTTGTTTTGTCGCCTTTTACGACAGACTGACCTCGGTCGCCGAGGGTATATAATAGATGCATATACATTGAGAGCATTCTAAGTTAAACTTGCAGATTCAATTTAAATCATCAAAACATAACGCGAAAGCTTGAGCTGATCCATGATTGTTTACTCTGATATCTCTATTTTCGCGGAGCCTAAATATTATTTATATGTCTCTCTTTTTAGGGTCGCTTTTTCGTTTCATCGAATTTTCAAATCATAATGTCGCTAAAGAAGTTTCACTTCAAAAACACAACCGGGATTATCCGTGTGAATTTAAAAACCAATTCAGCAGTATATCGTGCCAGAAATCTGAAGATATGCATCAAACGAAACGCAACGCTTGGCAAAACGCCTGTTGGTTGGAAAAATGGATGTATATTGTTTAATTTTTATTTTTACTGCCTCCCATTTGTCGAGACTCGTATCGATTTTGTGGAACAATATTGTAGGAAATGTGATGCGATATGAACAGCATTTTGCATTTTAGCATACATACTGATATTATAAATGTGAAAGTAACTAGTTTTCACGCCTAAACCACTGAACCACTTTTGATAAATTTTGGTATATAGATAATTTTTTTACTTCGTGCAGCTGCGGAGAAATAATACTAGCCTTTGCGGGCGGGGTCTGTCGTAAAAGGCGACAAAACAACCCACACTAGCTACGTGGTAGGGCCTCAAGCCCGTCTGGATGGCGAGCACCTTTGGTGTATAAGTATAGCCATAATAACCTTGTGTTGTGTTTGGGTATTAGTGACTCAGGTTCCTGTACCCCTATGGGACATCCATAGGGGGGGTCAAAAACATCCATAGGTAACGGTAACTGCTAGGCTGCTAGGCCCACTTACTGGTGGGCCGTCTGTCTGCTATCCCTCAGCAAAAAAGGATTGTGCTATCCGCCATCTAACGAACTTGTGACTAAGATCTTCTATTACATGACACTACGGAAATTAGGTGCATGGGTATAAAACTAAGGTCGCCCATTGTGCCTTAACACCGATTTAAACTGAATTGTATAATAATTTATAATAATTAGATTGAGTACAATAAAGAATAATCTAATCTAAAACTGGTTGGTCACGAATTCATAGGTTTAAGGCACCCATCGATCAACCGCTGTCAAAGTTGATTAATCTAATAAATTTCTGATAATTGATGAATATTTACAATATCCGCCATCCGAACATGTTTATTAGCTAATGATCGACATGATTATTACGTTTTAATAATATCTAAATGTATAATAAGAAAATTATATTTGTTCTCATACATTTAAGTATGCCTCTAAGGACATTAAAGTGGAAGACCAGAGGCGTCTCCATTCAGCTGAGATGAATGTGTGGCAAGAATAAATAAGGTGAGAAACAAGAATATAAGAGGATCTTTGAAAGTCGCTCCTAACAGGTGTACCGCAGTCATTACAGGTTTTTCTAACAGACGTCTCTAAGCTTCTATTCTATTCTTGTTAATTTTGGCTCCAACGCTTTGGTCATTGATTTTGCCAAAGTCTC
Organism: Malacosoma neustria; assembly: GCA_963693495.1. Taxonomy (NCBI): domain Eukaryota; kingdom Metazoa; phylum Arthropoda; class Insecta; order Lepidoptera; family Lasiocampidae; genus Malacosoma; species Malacosoma neustria. Next base: position 9,288,386 of record OY856397.1, read on the forward strand.
TAAGCTTAAGTATGCAATGTTATGATTTGACACATATGTCATTTTATTCTACTGACATTGAGCTTTAAAGTTATGTATATTATATTTCGCGAAAATAATACCACCATAGAATTATACCTCTTTGAAAATGTTAAGTTTCATGTCTGAAAACGTGCATTTGAGGCAAGCATTACTTTTCGTATTTAATCAAAAGAAAAAAGCCACTGTAAGGGCGCCTTCAAATTAGCTGCAAAGTGTCGCGCCGCAGCAGTGTCACTAATTTCAAAGAAGTTAGAAAATGGCTCGATGAATGGTTTTGCTCAAAAGACAAACGGTTCTTTTGAGATAGCATCCATAAATTGTCTGAAAGATGGGCAAGATGTATATAATTAAATGGCCAATACAATGAATAAACAAACTTTTCCATTTTCTTGAAAATTACGTATATTTTTCGAAAAAACTGGTAACGTCTTTTCGGTATACTTGGTATAAATGATAAATTGAGAGTAACGAAACTGGCATGGTACGGGCATGTAATGAGAAGGGATACCGACCGCATCACTAGAAGACAGTTGAACTTGAAAATAGCTGGGTACAAGGGCAGACGTAGACCTAAAAAGCGATGGAAAGAATGTGTGATGCATGACATGAGGGTTTGTGAAGTGACAAATAAAGAATGATAGGGTAGAAAAAAAAGAAAAAGACCTAGAAAAAGAAACTAGTAAAAAGAGTAATTTATCTCTCTTGGACTGTTGAAGTCCGAGCACAACAATTCACGTAAGGTACAGAATCGAATCCTCCGATGGCATGCATCGCTTACATAGTTATTCCTGCTTAATAATGCCCATTAGGGCATATAAGTGTCGACGATGAAGAAAGACAATGAGGAAACCTGTAAACCAAGAACTTCGGCATGTGGAATCCAGAAAATATACTTGGCCAAACAAGTCGAGTATGTTGTCCATTTTCTCTATTGTGATTCTAGCAGTGAGTCATTATGAGCTTGCACCAAATTCACTCAAATTTCCTAAGCATTTGCTCTTTATATACTCTGTTTTTTTTTAACTCAACGCCTTTATTTATTCTTAATAATCAAAGAATTCCTCAGTGTGAATAACATACAAATTCCGAAAGAATCTGAAATGAAAGTTAATCATGAATATACTCCTTTATATTGGATTGAAAAAAAGTATTGTAAAAGAATAAAAATAATTGCTACAAAGAAGCTGAAAGTGGATGAATCAAACGAATAACGAGCGGCCTTGTTCCCTCGGGATGTAACCAGGGATTCCCGTATTTTCCCCCATTTTCCCGTTTTCAGCCATTTTCCCTTTATTTTGAACACAATTCATATCTTGGAAATAATTTCCAGTTCGAGCTTTTTCAATCGATGGTGTTGTTTTTCATTTGTAATGATTCGTTTCACATTTTTTTAAATACAATATTTGCGAAGCTTTCATATTTCTATTACGGTTTTTAATATAAATAATAATAATATATACTTTTAAATTCGTAGTGCAAATAAATTTCATCAATTAGATGCAACGTTCGTAAATGATTTGTTTATAATAAATGTTAACACATTCAAAGCAATGATGGGTAAGTATTTTTGAAGTGAAGTTTCTTTGAGCGCATGAGGGTAAAATGTTTACGGATGAAACGCAATATTAGCGTCACGAAGTTGTGAAACGTTTTTTTTGCTCCAGTAACACCAACCTTATTAATAATGGCTTAAGGTTTATTCTATAATGTAATTTTTAAATGATTGCATTACTTACACATATCTATTCGAATTGCGACTTTATTACAATGAAATACAATTGAATTTTTTTTTGCTCCAGTAATAGCTGGCTTAAGGATTATTGAAGTGATCTATAATGTAATTTTAGAATGATTGCATTGCATTACTTAAACATATCTATTCGAATTGCGACTTTATTGCAATAAAATACAGTTGAGTTTTGTTTAATAAGATATAAAATAATAATATTTCATAAATTCTCTTTTCTAAATTTATTAGAAGATTAAAAATTAGTTTGTCAAAGAAGTTTCACTTCTGACATGTGTAGTTTGTACGGACGCACTTTTTTTTTTGATGCTGTTGAAAATGAAATATAAATAGTTAATTTTTGTTCTGTATTTATGAGTAATGGTAAATAACTAAAATACTTTTAATCAGCAATGGTTAAAAGTATATATATAGTATATGTGTGTGTGTGTGTGTGTGTGTGTGTGTGTGCGTGCGTGCGCGCGTGCGCGCGTGTGCGCGTGTGTGCGTGTGCGCGTGTGCGCGTGTGCGCGCGTGTGCGCGCGTGTGCGCGCGAGTGCGCGCGTGTGCGCGCGAGTGCGCGCGTGTGCATGTGTGTGCGCGCGTGTGCGTGCGCGTGTGCGTGTGCGTGCGTGTGCGTGTGTGTGTGTGTGTGCGTGTGTGTGCGCGTGTGTGTGCGCGTGTGTGTGCGCGTGTGTGTGCGCGTGTGTGTGCGCGTGTGTGTGCGCGTGTGTGTGCGCGTGTGTGTGCGCGTGTGTGTGCGCGTGTGTGTGCGCGTGTGTGTGCGCGTGTGTGTGCGCGTGTGTGTGCGCGTGTGTGTGCGCGTGTGTGTGCGCGTGTGTGTGTGCGCGTGTGTGTGCGCGTGTGTGTGCGCGTGTGTGTGCGCGTGTGTGTGCGCGTGTGTGTGCGTGTGTGTGTGCGTGTGTGTGTGCGTGTGTGTGTGCGTGTGTGTGTGTGTGTGTGTGTCTCGGAGGAAGCTATATTGAGTTGGTTGTTATGAGATGTAGTCGAGTTGTCTCTTTGTATGCGTAACTTGAAATATTATTTATTAAAATTATAATTACTTTCAATAAAAAATTAATTTAATTTAATTTGTTAGATGTGTCCATACTATAAAAGAAACCTTTTTAATTTTTTTTTTTTTTTTTTTTTATCGCATAGAACAGCAGACAGGCTAACGGCCCGCTTAGAATTTAGCAGTTACCATCGCCTATGGATGTTTGCAATACCAGTGGCATCGCGAACACGCTGCTGTCCCATAAGGGTACAGGAACTTGGGTCACTAATGCCGGAACACAACACAAGGTTATTATGGCGGCATACTTAAGACCAAAGGTGGTCGCCATCCAGACGGGCTTGAGGCCCTACCACGTAGCTAGGGTGGGTTGTTTAGTCGCTTTTTACGACAGGCCGACCCCGGCCGCAGAGGTTAGTATTCTTTCTCCGCCTCTGCACGGATAAAAGGACGGACAAAATTTGTCGAAGGAAGCTGTGAAAAGTACGAAGCTATGTCGAATTTGTTATTATGAGCTGCTGTTGATTTAATTGTTTCTTTTTATGCGTAACTCGAAATATTATTTGTTTAAATTGTAAATACTTTTAAAAATATTAATTTAATTTTATGTGATTTGTTATATATTTCTTTAATGTAAATATCCAATCCGCTGGGTACCAACAGGAGGGGTAAACCCAAAAAGTGCTAGCTTGACGTCGGAAGTGGTGACATGCGTGCCAATGGACTATTTACCAGCGATGCCGAAAACCAAGTTACAAAAAAAGTGGAAACTAAACGGAAATTTGGATCAAAATTGGGATTTAACGCTGAGATAAGCTTTAATAGGTTATCGTAAAAATCGTTCCACATCTCTTTTAAACTATAACAAATCACCAATATTTGGGACGTCGTCCGGCGGGTATTCTCCGCTCGTCCACTACATATATTCAGCTGGCATCCCTCCAAAACTGCCCGTAACGAACGCATTGTGACTGCATTTCGAAATTCTTTAAGTCATAATCGGGGAGCGATTTTATCTATCCAGAAAGCTTACTGAGTGTGTAAACATTGACGCATTGACCGTATAATAGTTAGTTTAGTAGCACTATCTCTTTCCGTCCGTTTGATTGGATAGAGATCAGTGTGAGAGGGTTAATAATTATCTCCATTAGAGAATACATGTTACATTGTCCTGCGTTTTTCTTATACTATAACTATTCAATTTAAAAAAAAATGATACTCAAGGAAAACTTTTTTAATAAAAAAATACAAACTAAAATGAAACACGCTGTATATACTCGGGCCGCTGCTCAAAACCGGTTTGCTACCAGCGGCGTGAAGAATATGTACGGCAAGCGCACAACTACCTACTTAGTTCCAAGATTATTAAACGATTTACCAACAAATATAAGAGATAATATAACCCAAAAAAATATTAAAGCCTCACTTAAAAAATACTTTTTAGAAAAATTGTAATCTAAATTTACTCAGTCATTTGAACGTGCGTAGACTTAAGTTTCGATGGCATTGTACAAACCTTAGTGGTTTTTTGTGCTGTTATTTTATTAAGCCAATGTAATTACTGTGAATTTGATAAATAAATAAAAAAAATATATATATATATATATATATATATATATATATAGTTGTTATTTTGATACACAACAGCATTCATTTTTACACCTTTCTCACAAAAATGTACCTCTGTTAAGCCCCAATAAGAAACTCCCAACCATACCATGAGCGAGGATGGAAAATGACCTCGTTGGACACGCGGAATACGGTTGCTCGCTTCTTCACTACTGTGTGCGTACACCTTATCATTTTGTTTGTTGTAGCTCTCTTCTACGGTAAACATTTTTTCATCCGAAAAAAGAATTTCCCGATATTTTTTTCCCGCGTACCGCTTCAACAAAGCGCGGCATCTCTTCAGTCTCAGGTCCATTAGACGAGCATTCAAACGATGTCCTGTTTTTCTTCGATATGCCCGAAGCCCTAAGTCTTCATTTAACACCCTTTTCACCATGGTTCTGCTTAACCCCATCTGAAGGGCCAAAGGTTTCTGCTTACGTTTGGGATTTCTTTGAATTCGTGCCTTCACAGCTTTTATCACTGCTGGAGTCCTAACAGACCGAGGGCGACCACTTCTTGACCTGTCATCTACACTAGAGTCTTCATTGTATCGTTTGATGGTACGATAAACGAATCTTTTGGTTATATTCAAATTTTTCAGTATGTTAAAAATTTGAATTGGTGCGTAACTGCACCGATGCAACGCAATAACTGCAACACGGTCTTCTTTAAGCGTCCACTCCATATTTAAAAATGAGTAAAATTCTAAAAGTATACCTTTTTCAAAATTCAATAAACTTTTTTGTGGCCAGCATTCTAAAAGAAAAGTTTTTACTGTGTGACAATACTTATGACCTGACTAGGTATATATATATATATATATATATATATATATATATATATATATATATATATATATATATATATATATATATATATATATATATATATATATATATATATATATATATATATATATATATATATATATATATATATATATATATATATATATAGTCAAGGCATCATCTCTCTTTCCACACTTCTCTAAGCAGTCGTCCTAAAATTAATACATTTGACGGTCTTCTTCAATACGCTTGCTTCGTGGGTTCAACTCCCGTACGCATCTGGGTGTTTATGTTCAATAAGTATTTATTAACGAAAGAAAAGTGTATAAGTAGTGAAGGTTTAGTACCCATAACACAAGTGCTATGCTACTTACTTTGAGATTAGATGGCGCTCTGTGAAATGTCCCAGTATATTTATTTATTTAGCTACATCTTGAATAAAGTTTATCGCAGATCTGATAACATTAATAGTAAATCTTTTTATTTGATAGAGAAGGAGGAAAACCGTACAAAACAGTGGTTCATTCTCAATGCGGAACCTTTCAATCTTCCTTGTTATTTATACATAAAACTAGATTGAATATTCGTTTTCTTCTTATTTATTCATTATAATTATGTAGTGAAACAAATACTTCAGAATTGCCTCTGTAGCAATCGTTCCATGTTTTCATTCAAATCCATTTAACTACGGCTTTGAATCATATTTAAAACTCGCTGCCCCTTAACACTTGAACCACAAATTTGACTGCAAGTAATTTATATGACGCGCGGGGTCTTGTACGTCGCAAGCATTTGCTGAGCACTTTATAATTGGATGGTCAAGTCAGATCCATATGTTATAATATAAAACATATGGACTATAAAAACACACATTCGGCGCAATTTTTGACAGCCTCTGGCTCTACATGTACTTATTTACACAAGAAAATGTGTGTGCAATTCACATCGTCATCCGTGCAGGGGCGGAGAAAGAATACAGACCTCTGCAGCCAGGATCGGCCTGTCATAAAAGACGACAATACAACCCACCCTAGCTACGTGGTAGGGCCCCAAGCCCGTCTGGATGACGACCACCTTTGGTCTTAAGTATGCCGCCATAATAACTTTGTGTTGTGTTCCGGCATTAGTGACTCAAGTTCCTGTACCCTTATCAGACAGCAGCGTATTCACGATGCCACTGGCGTTGCAAACATCCATAGGCGACCGTTTACTACTAAATTCTAAGCGGGTCGTCAGCCTGTCTGCTGTAATACAGCAATAAAAAAAATAAAAATCATTCTCTCGTATACTAAATCCTCTTTATGAATATGTTTGTCTCTTTTAGGTGTCGCTTATAGAATATAAAAATATGAACTGTCTACCACATATAACATTAGTGCTCTGATTATTTTAGGGCTATACTCTATCTAAGTAGATTGGTAGAGTTGGTTAAGTAACCAAAAAATAAAATGTAAACAAACAAACCAATGTTTCTCAAACAAAGCTAGAATAAAAACAACATGGCGGGTATAATCCGACCGTAATAATAAAACACTCCTTCCAATTGTCAATAGTACGTTATAATTACCAGCATATAAAACCAGTAAGAGATTTGGAAATATTGTCTTTTTAGGTTCTTTATAATGTAAATTAATTATTACAATTAATGTTGTAAATATGTAAATTTTATATGCATTATATTTATCATTCATAATTGTAAAAGTAAAATTATATTATGTTTTTTTTCTAAAAGTAAGGAATAGTAATATAAAAATAAGAATATACTTAGAAGATATTTCTAATAAATAATTAAAAGTTGCTATGATAATTTTTATATCATGATGATTATTGTAAAATCGACATCCAAAAAACCCTTTTTACGATTTGTTTACATTTTATTTTTTTGGTAAAATGGATAACGTATAGATGGCGTTGTGTGAATTGTCACATTTATTATTTACTCAATTTATCTTGATTCCTATGAAGATATTCAAACACGAATTATGTTTTTTTTTATTGCTGAGAAACAGTAGACAAGCTAACGGCCCATTAAATAGTTAAACAGTTACCGTCGCCTATGGATATTTGCGACCCTTGGCGCACCCCGTATACGTTACCATAGGGTACCTTAAGAATAACGATATACTATGTCTAAATTCGGTTGATATATACACGACTATCACACTTCTAATGAGAATTAGAAAGGACAGACGTTTTGTTTAGCTCTCTTAAATTACAAAACAAGTATTAAAAGCGTCATATTTAAAATTCCCTGCGAAATTGGAATCACTCAATCCTTAATTATGGCAACATCGCCAAAAAGAATATACATTTTTTTTATTTTATAGCTGATAATAATATTGAAGTTACCCTCAATAATTGGAGCTCAAAGGGAATTAAGCAATTAAAAAATGGAAGCGGGTTAAATAAAGGCATACACAGCAATTAGCGGGGACGTGCCAAATGTCGTGCTTGTGAATTGGTGTCTAAGTGTAAAGCGGCAGCGATTTTAAATTTCAATATTACAAAACTGTTTAAAAATCTAAGAGTCAACTATACATAATTATTAAAATTTAAAAGAAAGAAAGAAATTTCATTTAGAACATTTTATACAATTAACATGAATTAATTTTACTAACATGAAAATGGGACAGTGTCCTGTGTATAGATGTCCTAAAACTATCGTCAAATCAGCATTTTTGCTTATATAACAACGCTGGTTTTCCATTAAACGCTTTTAGATGATGCTACACATCATGTATATTATTATCACAAATCATAAATAAATATATATACAACTATACAGATAAAATGACGGTATTTAATACAATATGTCAACTTTCTTTTTCATTTTTATAGCTAGAATCTAGCAGATAGGCTAGCAGCCCTCCCGATAGCAGGTAGTCACCGTCGCCTATGGACGTTGGCAACACCAGAGACATTAACAGAGGCCGATATAGGTGCAAACCCTGTAATAGATTTTAAGTTAGTTTTAGTTTACGGTTAGATATAATAGTCATAATTATAGTCATCGACATAGACCTTAGTAACATATACGTACAACTGATATTTAAAAAATAATAACAGCCCATAGCGTCCCACTACTGAACACGGGCCTGCCCCTAGAAGGACCGGACTACACCCGTCACGCTTGTCCAATGCAGGTTGGTGAGTTACACATACCGATAATCTCGATATACAGATTTCCTCACGATATTTTGCTTCACCATCGGTTGAAGACAATTATTCTATAATATGAATATTAGGCGAGAAAAACTGTCTAAGCGGTGCATGTTACAGTAGGATTCGAACCCAAGACCTCTGAGATACCAGGTATCTAATACTACAAGATACTTTCTAATTCAGTATTAAAACTACTATTTTAAACAAAAGGTATTATATTTTAAATATGATATTTTATTTAGGTTTTATCCATGCAGGGGCGTAGAAGGAATACTAAACTCTGCGGCCGGGTTCAACCTGTCGTAAGAGGCGACAAAACAACCCACCCTAAGCATGTCGCCATAATAACCTTGTGTTGTGTTCCGGCATTAGTGACCCGAGTTCTTCTACCCTTATGGGACAGCAGCGTGTTAGCGATGCCACTGGCGTTGAAAACGCCCATAGGCAACAACTGCTTACTATTAGGCCGTTAGCCTGTCTATTGTTTCACAGCAATAAAAAAGTCAAGTTTTTTTAAATTTACTAACAGAAAATAACATTCTTCAACATTTTAATTCTTTTGTAAGAAAAATCTATTTCGCTCGTAATACAGTCAGCCGTCAGGATTTCATTTATAGAATACGAAATTTAATAATCTTTGTTATTTTATTACTTGTACTTGTTAAATATGTCCTTTCTTTCTCTCTAATTAGGTTAGGAAAAGAGAATTCCAGGTAATAAATAATGTTTAAAGTAGGTAAATATGTTTTGTAATATTCCGGTATCATGTGGATCCAATTTGTAATTTAATTAGCGATCCCTTTTCAGAATCAAATTAAATGAAACCCACACTCGTTTAATAATAAAGATCACTTCACGAAACATATATCAATGTGGTATTTGATTTTTAACGAGCACTCGTGTATAAAGGAACGATTCTTATATTAAATAATTTATGGATATAAATATTTTTTTATAAATAACGCTTCATTTGGATTTTAATATGATAAATTTTAATATAATAAAATATTAAGGTTAAATTTTTATGGAATTTGTATATTTTCTTTCTGTGCAGGGCTGGAGTAAGATTACTAACCCCTATGGCTGGGGTCGGCCTGTCGTAAAAGACGACAAAACAACCCACGCTAACTACGTGACAGGGCTCCAAACCCGTCTGGATGACAACCGCCCTTGGTCTTAAGTATGCTGCCATAATAACCTTGTGCTGTTTTCTCGCATTAGTGACCCAGGTTCCTGCACCCCCATGGGACAGCAGTGTGTTCGCGGTACCTCTAGCGTCGCAAACATCCATAGGCGACGGTAACTTCTTAATGTTAAGTGAGTCATCAGCCTATCTGCTGTCCCTTAGCAATAAAAAAATATTTTGGAGCATATAAAACTCAACCGTGACATTTTTTTACTGACTCCCTCTACATGGTATGAGAAAATGTAATAATGTTTTCCTTAACTGATATTTTAAAATGGAAAGATGAAATAATAAAGATGAAAGACTATTCATGACGTTTTTACAGTTCCCTGCATTAAGTAAAACCTTATATTGCACGGATTTTATAAATATACAATTGATGAAGATATATTCAGACTAGAATAAATTACTTACAATAAAATGAAGTTCTTTAAATATAGTCCTTCATAGAGTTAGAACCCATAGACACTAATAATCATACGAGTAAAGGAGAATTCATTGTAATTTCCGTAAACTTATCAATTGGACCAAACCCTAAACATATTCATACTTTATTAATTTTATGAACCCTGTCCAATTGACTTAAAGATTTCTTTATCTAAGCAATTTTACATTAATTCTCTTAGCATAGGGAAACGGTACGGACCCAACTTCATAGTGGTGTTTATAAAAAAAGTAATGTGAATTTGATTGTATGTCATTTTGGAGCTAATGAGGCGGTATACTAAGTAGTTTTTGCTTCGACGAATTTGAGTGCTTAGAGGGTTTTGTAAGGAAATATAATATTTGATTCCTTTTTATTAGGGTTGTTAGTCCGTTATGTAGTTAAGGGTCGTATGATATCCATCCCTTTGGAACTGAAAGGGTATTTGACATTTACTTAATATTCATCATGGAATTATATAATATTTTTTTCATTATTAACAATGTACGTAGTGATTTATGAATGTTTTTTAAGACATTGTTACTCCGGTAGCATTCAGAACTTTCTGTCTTTAAGTTCCTATTATACTGTTGCATAAGGGGCTTTTCTTGGGTTATTACACGTGATGGCCACCCAATTCCTTCCACGGCAATATTTTTGAGGTAATTTAAGACCTCAGGGCCATTGTAAGCCCCTCCACGCAGAGGGGCATGGAGGTGACGGGTTAGTTAACCGCTGCCCGTGACTCGGCGTTGACAGTTTTACAGCTGGGTATGTCTTTTCCAGGCAAATCCTTCTCCTTTCTCATCCGGGCCTGGGACCGACAATGGCGGAGGCAATGGCAGTCCGGTGAGATAGTCTGACCAAATCCGCTCAACACTGAACACCAAGCTCTATGATGCACTCCACCACGCCAAGGACAGGCACAGGTGGAGGTACATTATAAAAGAGAAACTGGGTTCTCATAAGGGGAAGCACGACCCTCAGTAATGAGGTACACGACTCAAGGAGGAGGATACTGTTGCATAGCTTAACTCATACACGTCTATTTAGGAGCTATTATGTGAAAACTTATTTTAGATTGTTATGTTGACACGCTGCCGTCCGCGTCACATCACGTCACCCACGTCTGGAACGTGGGTCACTTATACAGTGACATAACAAAAGGTCATTATGGTGGCATGTTTAGAGACAAGAGGCGGTTACTAACCAGATGGGCTTGGAGCCCTATTTACGCGGGTCAGTATTCTCCGCCACAGCGGAGAAAGAATACTGACCTCTGCGGCCGCGGTCGGTCTGTCGTAAAAGACGACAAAACAACCCATCCTAGCTACGTGGTAGGGCCCCAAGCCCGTCTGGATGGCGACCACCTTAGGTCTTAAGAATGCCGCCATAATAAATTTGATTTGTGTTCCGGAATTAGTGACCCAAGTTCCTGTACTCTTATGGGATAGCAGCGTGTTCGCGATGCCACAACCGTCAGCCTGTCTGCCTTTCTACAGCAATAAAAAAATGTGGTGGGTAATAAAGTGTTTTCATTTATCTTTAAATTACAATACTCTGCTACTTTATTGATAATTTCATCTGCGACCTAATTAAGTGACAAAACAAACGATGCTCTCATCACTCAAACGAACCGTCAAATAAATAAACACTTTTACTACATGACATTATGTCCAAAACTATTTTACTACCTGTCACCAACAACTCATAGCGTTAGTAGGGGCTTAGCGGATCTATAAGAACGCGGGAGACGCTCAATTCTATTGAAATGTACGTAAATATTACATACACAATATCTTGAATGGGGTAAAAGCTTGGAAGCTGTTTTATTGGTATAGCGGAGCGATAAGCGGGTTTATAATCAATATATTTAAGATAATTCCCTACTTCAGGTAAAAAGTTAGACATTAAAAAGTATAGACAGTCTATACTTGTATTTTTTGTTAAAAGGCTTGCTACATAACTTTTTACCTGAAGTAGGGAATTATCTTAAATATATTGATTATAAACCCGCTTGCCGCTCCGCTTTACCAGTCCGGTATGAGTATACCAGGAAATTATTTGCATTATACAAATATTTTGTCCACCATGAAAATGTAGCCGACAAACATAACCCAAATACGTACATATCCCAAACAACGCTTGCTGAGGTCACGGGTACGATTCCCGTCTCGTGTCTGGGTGTTTATGTAATATGTATTTATTTATAAATGAAAAGTAAACATGTATTATATATCAGTTATAACACAAGTGCTATGCTACTTAATTTGGGACTAGATGACGCTGTGTGAATTGTTACAGTATATTTATTTATTATTTATTTTATTTACGCAATATTTCCTTATTTCAATGTATACAAAACACAATTATAATATATAACTATCAATTTTTTATTTAAATACTTATTTTAAATACGTATAATTTTATATATAATATTACAGATAAAACGAATATGTCACCCTGTGAAAGGATCAAACATAATATAGATAACATGCATAGCTAGAGTTAACATCTTAATATTGAATCACATATATGAAATACATATAATATCTTTACTAATATTATAAACGCGAAAGTTTTTGTGTAAGTTTGTTACTCTTTCACGCAAAAACTACAGAATGAATTTTAATGAAACCTTATAACAATATAGCTTATACATCAATTTATAAAGATATTGTGTGAATTGTCCAAAACATAACGATAAGTGTCAAGTAAGTAGGAAAAAATCCTGCTATCTGCAAGCTATTCTGGCGTACGCTTCATAAACCGTTAGAGTTACACGTATATAATGTATAATGGAAATGTTTATTTTAAATAGTCCTACAAAAAAACCCGCGAATTATCGCCAAAATAGTGAACCATAAATACAATAAAAATTGATTATTTATTTCTAGTGTACATTTGGTAGTAACAATTCTTCTATCAATATCTACTACTAATCTAAAACTGGAAAACTTACTCCATCCGAGATTGATGAAGTGACAAATTTCCGTTTGGATGTTAATTTGTGCTTGATTTTTATGTAGTTTAACCCTATTAATTCGTTTTCTTCTGCTTAAATTTTGACCACATTTTATACAAATACCTATATATACATATATTAGTAGATTATTTAGTAATATGTCTAATAATATGTCTTAAAAAACATCTAGTCGTCTATATTAAACGCTCTCGCTCCGCTTATAACCAAATCGCTCCCTTAGCATCAACAGAACTATTTCTAAAGGTACATCAAATGCTAAGTGTTCCGTCTTGTTCCAATCAATAAAGGTTTGTTTTCATAGAGTACTATTGGCAAACGCAATATCCAGTTTTATTAAGCTCTCCTGAAGATTGGGGTTATGATTGAATGATAAAATAGTTGAGTTATCATCTAAACATGATTTTGTGACCTTATTTTTCTACTTGTTTTTTTTATTGCTGCGGATTAGACTACACGGCACACTTATAGTAAGCAGCTACCATCGGTTATGATTTGCGACGCCAAGGGCACCGCGAAGACGCTGTTGTCTGCGTAGGGGTACCTAAACCTGGGTTACTAATAGTGCAACACAAAAAAAAGTTATTATGGCGGCATACTTTTAAACGGATGGTTAAAGATGGTTGCCATTCAGACGGGCCTGGTGTCCTACCACGCAGCTAAGGTTGTTTTGTCGTCTTTTAGGACAGGCCGACCCAAGCCGCAGAGGTTAGTATTCTAACTCCACCCCTGCACGGAGAGGACATAATACTATACATAACTACAGAACATATAATAATATTGTAGAATTAACACTGCGTTCCTCCAACCAATTGCCGCTTCCTCACCTCCACTCAGAGCTGTCGAGGAGCTTGAATACGAAATGCGCTACATGTGTAATATGACGACCTCAGTGGCTTAACGGCTAACACACTTCGGTACGCTAGCAGAGGTCGCGGGTTCAAATTCCGTCTCACGTCTGGATGTTTGTGTATGTTTTTTTTTTACAAAAATAAAAACTATTATCCTTAATAACTAAGTTACATAAACTAATGTAAGTATACCCAAGCAATTTGAGTCGTTGAGGTTAATAAAAAGAAGGTTTATTTTTTTTTTTTGCTTTTCAGTTTTTTCGGTCGTTTAATTTTTTTGTTAAAAAGTTTTTATTTTATAATTTTTTGTGACTATAATCTATTAATTGAAATTTTAATTAATTGAAAGAGTGAACAATCTATAATTCTCTGTTTACGTACCCTTAGGGTTGGAATTTTTTCCTTAATTTATATAGGACCAACTTTGGGGTATCATTTCGATAAAAGAAGTTTTTATCTATACAAATCGGACTACTCTATAAAAAGTTATGCGTGGTCATACATAAAAAAAAATATATATATACACGTCGACTTGAGAACCTCCTCCGTTTTTTTCGTCGGTTAATAAAACTATATATGCAATCTCTGGTGATGTTACTCACGTTGGAACTAGATGGCACTGTGTGAATTGTCGTACTATATTTATTAAAAAAAAAGCTTTCGATAAGCGTGGCAGTTATATCATTCATTCCCTTTTGTAGGAGGGTGGGTCAAGCCCAGCAGTGGGATGTAATGGACTGTTTTATATATATGTCAATTGCGTGCTTTGGAAGCCAACATTTCAGTGAATCTATTGTAAATAATTATGTTCTGAAAAATCTTTTACTCTAGGCTCGGTTAAAAAGCAGTGCTAGAACTAAGTCTTCATTGCCTTGTCTACAAAACCTTAAACAGTAAAACTGGCGTTCCCTTGGGACCTGGGAATCGTCAACCCCGAATTGCGATCAGTGGAAGAAATTGAAAGAAAACACCCAACTTTATCCCAAGGGTTCAGTTTGGATTGATATTTTGTAGTATTGTAATAATATAGTAGAAAAATAATAAACATAATTACACTGTATTAGCTTTATTTGTATATATTATGTAGTTTTTGCAGACAAAACAAACTTTTATTTATAATTTCATTTTAACTCATTTTATTTTCTAAATTCTTTTTCTGTCATTTCACAGATTAACAATTATTGGTTACATTGTTTCACATCACTTTGTCTATTTACCCGATAGTAGGTATTCACTGTCACCCATGGACGTTTGCAACACCAGAAGTATTGCCAACGCTTTACGCAATTATATTTATATTGTGTCTTTTGATCTACTAATCAATATTTAATTTTTAAGAATTATTTTTAAATTTTTAATTTGATATATTATTAAAGCTTTATTTTTTTATTTTATAGGTTAATTACATGGAGCATATCTGAAGCCTCTGGGGAGCTAGCTCACAGAAGAGTAAATATCGTAAAAATCGTTTATATATTTACCTAAAGGGTCTTATGTCGAGTAATTTTGAAAATTTTATATTTTATAATTTTATATTTTAATAACTCAAATAAAATTACTAAAGCTTTTTCTAAAACATTTCACATGAAATATACTGGAGAAATAATTTTTATGTTACTTTGTTAACAAAATATCTTGGACAGTAGTTAAATTATTAGCCAAAGAGTATCTTAAAATATTTAAAACCAGAATCATCAAAATTTAACTATAATTAATTTAATAGTTATTTTCAGCAACTCAATCAAAATAAACATAAAAAAACTGAGGAATATATTGTTAAAATTTTATAATAGCACAATAATACTGCAACAAAATTCGATAAAAAATGCATTACTTTCACCGAAATGATATCCACAAAAACCGGGCAATAAATAATAACTTACGCGTTGATTTATTGCAAATTGCTGGCGAGGAATATATACAAATTTACGACAAAAACGACCACCCTGTCCCCTTTGTTGTTATCTAACGGGAAGAAAATATTCTATTAGAGATATTCTCCTAGCTTTTAATATTTAAAGGAATTATCTAAACTCTATTGGTTTTTCCTTTAAATGTAAATAAACGTCCCAAAACACATACATTTAAAAATATATATTATATGTAAAAGAGTTTAAAACAATTAATTTTTATTAATTAATACATTAATATAATACGCAACATTAATCCCCTACTTTTATTCATTATTCAGTTTATTATAATTATGTGTATATTAAAATTTTCAAGTGACAATTTTAATATACACATAATTATAATAAACTGAATAATGTAATAATGATTCTGATTTGATGATTCGCTACGACTTCTACGCTACAATGGCGTAACCAAGTTTTACTTCGCATAATTGTAGCCCGTTAATCGTTAAATTCAAATCTTTATTTTATTATATGAAAGTTAGTTTAATATTTTTTATGTTCTAAATATTGAATTAACTTTCATATAATAAAATAAATATTTGAATTTAACGATTAACAGGCTACAATTATACGAAGTAAAACTTGGTTACGCCATTGTAGCGTAGAAGTCGTAGCGAGTCATCAAATCAGAATCATTATTGCAAGTGTCAATGCAAGGGCGTAGGTGTTCCATAAATACAGAAGTAAAATGTGTTAGAACAATTAAATGTGACAGATGGTAAATGTAATAAAGTCTACAAAAGGCCATAAAACAAAAATAGGTATTTATATAATTTGTAAAAACGTTTGTGTGGTTTTGAACGTTTCACATATTTTCTACAACACGGCTAGTAGCTACACAACTTGGTATGGCCATGTCTGTGCTTTCGATCCCTACAGAGGATAAAATATTTGTATGACGCGAATAGTTCTTTCTAAAGAAACTTTCATCTGTACTATTTAATAAGTTATTAAATAGTACAGATAGTTAAAAAAAATATTTTAAGTATAAATTATTTTGATCATAGAGATTATACAACACAAATTATTAATTGTGAAATCAATGACGTTAAGTATAGCGATACATTACGAAAATTATGTGATATGACTTAAAAGGTGAGAAAAGTCTACGCTTTAAATGCGTTACGTCCCGGTTGTATCGGGGCATTTTAAAACCTGAAGTACACTACTGAATACTCAATACTATACAGTAACAGGAAGAAAATTTTACATGCCTAGACAGCATATTTTTCTGTGATAATTTATTTTTTAAGGAAAAATTACCTAAAACATTTACTAAAGCAGCGAGTATTTTCATAACGCAATCAGTCCCCCAAGAAATGAAATATAAAAAGAAATTATAGCAACAACTGCTGTTTGACCGTCCCAAAAAAAAAACTGCACTGTGTCTGTGCAATAGCAAAAATAATCCATTAACCCTTTATTGTATGTTTTTTTTTATTTGAATTAAATAAAATTTTCTTGAGTTTCGAACCCGTAACCTTTAACATGTTATTATTTATTTTTATTACTCCCCCAAGCTGGCTGGACCCGTGGGGGAAAATGACCAAAACCCTCCAGAAAAAAAATACAGCAATAACTTAAAAAACATTACACATCGGAACATTCAATTTAAGATCCCTTGCATCGCCAAGAACATATATAGAATTGATACATTTCCTAGAAAACATTAAAATTGACATATTAGGCCTAGCTGAAGTTAGGCGTATGGGTTGTGGTATAGAGGAGTATGAAGATTTTATAGTTTGCTTCAAAGGAGAAAAAGAAGGAATCAGAATCAATAACCGTTAGCTAAGTCACTTCAGATTTGCGGCTGATAGTCTTCTTCGCTGAAAACAGTAAACATCCAGAAAAAATGATAAATCAGAGTGAACAAAGTGAAAAGGTAGGACTACTGATGAACAAAGACAATACTAGACTCCTAACTAATGGACACGCTTATACAATAAAATTGAATGGAAATTCACTCAAATATGTAAATAAATATATATACAGTAGAGCCTCGATAACTCGAATCTCATGGTAGGAAATAAATTCGAGTTAACAAGTTTTCAACTTATCAAGTATTTTGAGGTTATAATAAATTTTGCAGAGAATGTTGAGACGACTAATGACAAAACTATTATGATACTAAATTTCCTTCAAGCTATGCATTAAAGAAAATGTAAAGAAATTATACAGATGTAAACCAAAATAAGCCAATGTCAAGTACAATATACCTTCCATTTGCGATAAGGAAAAACCTAAATGTACAAGATGACATTATCACAATTACTTATTTCGACATACCGAGTCTTTCTTTGAAACTTCGAGATATAGAGTCTAAATTTATATGAATAATAATTCACGGGGCGAAATACATTGTTCGAGTTATGTTACAGTTATCGAGGTTCTACTGTATCTAGGAAAAGAAATATCATTCCGAGATAGATGCGAAGAAGAAAAAGTAGAACGCTGAGTCAATATTAGTTGGGAAAAATACTGATCACTTAAGGATACATGCTTATGGATACATTTTACCATCTCTTAGTTAAGGTTGCCAAATGAGGATCTATAACACCAAAATTAAAACTAAACTGGTCAGATACCAAAAAACCATGGAAAGAAGTATCTTAAAAATAAGAAAGATAAATAAATTAAGAAGTGATGTCATTCGAATGAAGACAAAACTTATTGACGTCCTACAATATAGTTTAAAATGGCGATGGGCAGGACACGTGGAACAGCACAAAGACAAGCGATGGACCAAAGAAGCGCGACGGACAGGGCCGAGTGTTAAAAGGCGGAAAGAACGACAAATCAAACGATGGGGCAACTACATTGTAGCTACAACAGGAATCCAGTAGATGAGTGAAGCTATTGATCGAGAAAACTGGAAGAGGCTTAATGCTACATACCCAAATAGGGATTCCTATCCAAGAACAATAAGAAGCAAAGGATAGCGGATATAATATTTAGTGTTTTTTTATAATCTTTAGTTTTATTTAATTCATAATAATATTTTAAATGTAAATTTAAATTAAGTGATAGGAAATAAAAAGGCTTCATTATTATTGTTTTATTTTTATTATTTTAACTCCCATGATTAATGATTAATTATCAATTATGCGAGTCTGAACCAAGCATAAAATATATATGTATTTAATTATTAATCGTGTCTGTTATAGCTGAAGTTGTAAATATTTTCCTAGTTATTCGGCAAGTATTTAAGATAGTGGCTTTTTGTATGAGACGGTGTGTATGAGCTGGTGCCTTCAGAATATCTAAGTTATGCATAGAAAAACGAGTATGTAAACTTTTGGTAATGGTGCATTATAGGATTTAAAGATAGGGATCATTCGGATATTATTAAAAAGAGATAGGACGCTAGATATTTACGTTAAGTTTAAACAATTGCATTTAAATTAATATAAAATAAAATCAAAAATCGTTATGAAATTTTATCGTCGGTATAAATTGAAATCGGTCACGTTAACGAACGTTATCCGTATAACCATTTGCTTTTCAGAAATGCTAATTGCCAATTACTTAGTGCCTGATTAATAATTGTAATTATTTTATAGATTGTTCACAATACAATTTATCCATCATACTAATATTATAAATGTGATTATTTTTAATTATTGCTGAGGAACAGCAGATAGGCTTAAGGCCCTATTTATAGTAAGCAGTTACCATGGGGGATGTTTGCCACACCAGGGGAACCGCGAACACGTTGCTGTCCTATAGTGGTAAAGGAACCAAAGTCAATGTAATTTTTTTTATAGTTAGAGATCAGCAGACAGGCAGACGGCCCACCCTGGCAGGTGGTCACCGTCGCCTATGGACGTTTGCAGTACCAGAGGCAATACCAACGCGCTGCTGGCCTCGAAGAAATTTTATAACGCCTCTTTTGAAGAACCCCATATCGTACCACACTGAGAAAACCTCAGCCGGAAGCTCATTCCAGATCCTGAGAATACGCAGCATGAAGGTTCTAGAGAAACATTTCGTACAAGAAAGAAGAGGCTCCAAGAAATGGGGATGAACACCCAGCCGATGGCGGGCAGTGCAGTGGTAGAAAGACGACGAGGGCACTATTCTTAATAGTTATACACCAGGGTTGGCTGCCATCCAGCCGGACTTGTGAGTCCTACCACATAGCTACGGTTGTTTCATCGCCTTTTACGACAAGCCGAAGCCGGCCGCAGAGGTTGGTACTTGTTCCGCCCTTGCACGGAGAACTTTAGTAACTCTCTCTGTCGCACGCCCAAGAACTCTAAACTATAATAATATTGAAGTGTTTCGGTATAGAGATAGATTTGACCTTGGAGAAGGACATAAGATTCTTTTTTGGGGGAGGGGGTGAAACTTGAAAGGGATGAAATCAGAAAACATATAGCAGAACAACAACAGACCCGGAAAGGTATGTTATTAATTTATAATTGGTTCTTTCTATTCTCTACTCTACATTAACGGTGAGTACATCACTCACCTTAGATTCGCAGATGATATCGTAATCATGGCTGAAACCATGGAAGACTTAAGCCATATGCTTGATGGCCTCAATACAGCTTCCCAAGGAGTAGGTCTCAAAATGAACATGGACAAGACGAAGATCATGTCTAATGTCCATGTCGCACCTACCCCCGTAACAGTTGGGAACTGTACTTTCGAAATTGTTGACGAATACGTCTACTTGGGTCAAACGATCCAGTTAGGCAGGTCCAATTTCGCGAAAGAGGTCACTCGTCGAATCCAACTCGGATGGGCAGCGTTCGGGAAGCTCCGTAAAATCTTTTCGTCCCAAATACCGCAGTGTCTCAAGACGAAGGTTTTTAACCAATGTGTGTTGCCAGTGATGACATACGGAACGCAGACGTGGTCGCTAACTATGGGCCTTATGAGAAAGCTCATGGTCGCTCAGAGAGCAATGGAGAGGGCTATGCTCGGAGTTTCCCTGCGAGATCGAATCAGAAATGAGGAGATTCGCAGGAGAACCAAAGTAACCGACATAGCCCGGATGATTGCAAAACTGAAGTGGCAGTGGGCTGGGCACATAGCTCGAAGGACTGATGGCCGTTGGGGCAGAAAAGTCCTCGAATGGCGACCGCGTACCGGAAGACGCTGTGTTGGTAGGCCCCCCACAAGATGGACCGATGATCTGGTCAAGATCGCCGGGATAGGTTGGATGAGGGCAGCGCAGGACCGATCATCGTGGAGATCTTTGGGGGAGGCCTTTGTCCAGCAGTGGGCGTCTTCCGGCTGAAATGATGATTCTCTACTTTCTATTCTAGACAATAGAACACCGACTCCAAAAATAACAATAATTGTAACTACATTATATTATCGTAACATAGATCGTACCTACATACTGATGAGTAGAAAAAGTAAGTTGATTATTAAGTTATAGAAGAATATGCAATTATTTTTTAACTTTTTAGTGCATATTAATTTTAAATATATACAAATTACAACGACAAAAACTCATAGAATGCTTGGCAGTAAATGTGTTAAATGGAACGTGTATTGTGGTATCAAATAAATATTCGAATTAAAAACTTAATCCAACTCTCATTTGCGCGTTAAATAAGGTTTGGATTATAGTTATAAAGATACTAACACTTTGGAAGCTTAAGATTATAACCTCTTATTAAAATGTGACATCGTGACTAAGTTACAGAATACTGGAAATTCTGTCTTTAAAAATAATTCTTTAAATCTCAATTACATGCAGAATAAATTCCTTAAAATTATTCAAATGCTCGACAATACTACCAAAATATTATTATTTATATATTTATTAGCTGACCTGGTAAACGTTGCTCTGTCATAAAAAGTAGCTGATATCCTTCTCCAAGGTCCAATCTATCTTTATGCCAAAATTTATCAAAATTGGTTCAGCAGTTTAGGCGTAAAAATGTAACAAACAGATCTGTCTGACACACAACACAGAGTTACGTTTACATTTATAATATTAGTATGTATTATTAAAAACTAATTAGCACAGAAACACACAAGGGAAAAGTTTATTAGAATCACGTTAGAAGAAAATAATAAAATAATATTGGTGCGCTCTCGTAATCTCTATTTACGATAAGGCCAAAAAAAGAATCCCTAAATAGCCATTATATTAGCACAAAAATATTAAAATTAAATTAAGGAGTACCTTTAAAAGAAAATTTCTTTTTACAACAAGTAATGCTACATCATAAATTAGAGTCCAAAATTATCTCCGAATACTTGCCCAAATGCCTTTAAATCGGGGGGGGGGGGGGGGGATTGGGAGGTTACAGATAAAAAGGTCACGTCGCCATTGACATTTGACTAATGCCCCACCCACTGCAATATTGTTGGGCGTTCAAGAATTACACGATACTTTTTAGTTTGTGTCTAATCTACTCGCTATTTAGGAAATATAAAACAGTACGTGCAATTCACATACAGTTGCAGTGAAACTTTAAAAAAGTAGGCTACGAGATAATGAGATAAATAAAGACTATCAGTTGTATTAGGATCATCATCATCATCCTAGCGTTAGTCCCGGTTGCCACCCAAACTTTCGTTTCGGTGCCCGGGGTCCGCTTTCCGACCTTTTCTACTCCACTTCGCGCGATCTTCAGCATTCCTGGTAGTGAGCCCATTGGCCACGCATATCACCCTTTACGACGTCAAGCCAGCACTTTTTGGGTCTACCCCTCCTGCCGGGGCCCGGCGGAGGCAGCTTGGCCAGACATTTGTTTCCCACGTAAGTATCCGGTTGCCGTAAAACATGGCCATACCAACGGAGCCGACACTCCTGCAATTTATCTGCAATGTCACGGACATGAAGACTACCGCGAATGCGGAATTCCTATCGCGGTCCTTACGCGTTACTCCACACATCCACCGCAGCATATTCATCTCCGTGACACGCAGTTCTTGCTTGTGTCGCTCTAAAGGATCAGTAAAGGGTTTATTATTTTTATTAAACTTTATACTAGACCCTGCGGCTGGGGTCAGCCTGTCGTAAAAGGTGACAAAACCACCCTAGCTACGTGGTAAGAATAAGTATGCCACCCTAATAACTTGGTGCTGTGTTTCGGCATTAGTGACTCAGGTTCCTGTACCCCTATGGGACAGCGTGTTCGCGGCACACCTGATGTCGCAAACATCTATAGGTGACGGTAACTGATGCACCTTTGCAAAAATAAAAAAGCCACGAAAGCCCGAATAAGGAAACGAATATTATAAGAAACAATGTATTCTATCTCATTCTCTCACAGGCTAAGTAATATTTATGAATGTGTTTATCTCTTTTCGATGTCGCTTTTAGTTTCAACGAAGAAGTTTCACTTTCATCACTTTTTCACTTTTCATCTTTCTATACAACGTCACAGGTAACAATAGTAAAACTTAAAAGCGTATTTGACAGGCAACCACATATAAATACTTCGTAATTATCTATTTTTAATACTCGAAGACCAATCTAGAGGTCTCGGTTCACTCAGTTTTAATTTCACCTAACGTGCGTATTATACCATAATTTCCATGTGACCACGGCGAAGGAAAAGGTCCCATTGTAAGGAAACCTACGTATTGAGATCACCCACCAATCCGCCCTAGTAAAACATAACAGGTATACTGGCCGTCATAGCAGCAGTGGGACGCTATTGACTAATATTATAATTTTCTAACGCTTCATATAGCCTCACGAGTTCAATAGTGTCAAAAATTCTAGTTATGTTATATCTACGTAGATTAGCAATCCTCTAGCTTCATCAGGTGTTCTTGTCGATCATCACCCAGTATTTAAATATCAAAGTTCGACTAATCCTACCAGTACTGACCCAAGCTGCCAAGACCTGGACACTGAAAACGGAGCTGGTGTACAAATTTTAAATCACTTAGCGGGCTATTGAGCAAGCTACACTGAATGTTTTTTTATGGATAATATCCAAATTGAGGCTATCCGCAAGGAATCCAGTGTCCGACATTGAGCACAAAATATGTAAGCTGAAGTGGCAATGTCGTCAGTCATGTCTGCCGCAAGACTGATAAAGCAAGATGCACAAGACTTACACTCAGTAAAGCAAAAGAATCTTAGTCCCTTGAAGTCTGACTTGGATTCGGTATAGGTAACTTAGCACGTTTGGTTGAAGAACTGCGCAAGATTATCAGTCGAGGCTGGCTGAAAGTTGGGGAAGCCTACACTCGGCCATGGATGACGATTGGCTTTACAACAAATAAGAAAGTCTTTTTAAATATGAACTTTTCAGCAATAAACACTATAAGTAGTTGATAAATATTCAATCAGCTGTAAAATTGACCTTTTCGATCAAACAGTTGACCGTCTATAAACTAATTAGTTAAAAGTCGTCTGATACGCTTTGCGTACTGATTTCAATTTAAATTTTAATTGGGTTATTGTTGGGATTACCCTATTATATCTACTTTTCTATTCCTAATATTATAAATACATTTTTATTGTACTTTATATTTATTATCATGTTCAACTCTATTGTATCCCAAATACCTGTATTAGAGTTCAAGAATGGAGCCTGAATTAAATATTATTACTGTACTATACTGAAGTGAGGTCTAATCATAGATTTATATATAAAATTCTCGTGTCACAGTTTTCGTTGCCATACTCCTCCGAAACGGCTCGACCGATTCTCATGAAATTTTGTGAGCATATTGAGTAGGTCTGAGAATCGGCCAAAATCAATTTTTCATCCCCCTAAATGTTAGGGGTGACCCACCCCCAAAATTTTTTTTAATTTTTTGACATTTTATTATTTATATGGCAGAACAACGTTTGCCGGGTCAGCTAGTAGGTTTATAAAATTAGGATAGTTGGAGCAAAATTGTTTATTATAAAGTCCAACTTCGTGCTGGGGCGGAGAAAAATACTGACCCCTACGGCCAGGGGCAACCTGGTAAAAGGTGACCAAATAACCCTAGCTAGGTGGTAGGGCTCCAAACCCGACGGGATGGCAAATACCCTTAATTTCTAAATATGCTGCCATAATAACTTTGTGCTGTAACATAAGTGATCCGGGTTTCGGTTCCCCTACACGGATAACAGCGTATTAGTGGTGCCCTGGGTGTCGCAAAAACGTGGACCTATCTCCTGTTCAAAAGTAATACAAAAAAGTGCGTGCGTACAATGTACACATGTCAGAAGTGAAACTTCTTTGGCAAAATAATTTTTAAATCTTCTAATAAATTTAGAAAAGAGAATTTATGAAATATTATGATTTTATATCTTATTAAACAAAACTCAACTGTATTTTATTGCAATAAAGTCAATTCGAATAGATATGTATAAGTTTTGCAATGGAATCGTTCTAAAATTACATTATAGAACACTTCAATAATCCTTAAGCCATTATTAATAAGGTTGGTATTACTAGAGCAAAAAAAAATCAAGTGTATTTCATTGTAATAAAGTCGCAATTCGAATAGAGATATGTATAAGTAATGCAATCATTTAAAAATTACATTATAGAATAAGCCTAAAGCCATTATTAATAAGGTTAGTTTTACTGGAGCAAAAAAAAAACGTTTCATATCTTCGTGATGCTAATATTGCGCTTCATCCGTAAAAATTTTGCCCTCATACGCGCAAAGAAGTTTCACTTTAAAAACTTCCCAAAAGATGACTTTCTTCTGTTATATTAAAGTATAAACTTTATTTGTTTATAATTTTTAAAAACAAATATCTTCTCATTGTGCCTACGTATTGATATATTATCATATGTAAATGGACTGAAATGTGATAAATTCACTATTAAAAATGATGAGTAATAAATTTAATGTTTACATCAACAAATGTTAACACTTTATCAGACCTTCTTTGAACTTTGAAAGATTAAGGCTCTTAATGCCAGACGAAGTCGAGGGCATTAGCTAGTAAATGATAAACTGCGAGATAGCAGGGCTATATATCTGTCAGGGAAATAAAGGGATGAAAACAACGGAGCCCTTATAAATTAGGGCCGCGATTCTAAGATTGAGAGTATCTTTAGTGATGGAGACAAACGATGTCCACCTGGTCACTATAGCCATCTGTTTTTTTCATTTGTTTTTTTTATAGTTGTAGGGCAGCAGACAGGCTGACGGCCCACTTAGAATTTAGCAATTAGCGGCACCTATGGATGTTTGCAACACCAGTGGCATCGTGAATACGCTGCTGTTCCGTAAGGGCACAGGAACTTGGATCACTAATGCCGAAACATAACACAAAGTTATTATGGCGGCATACTTAAGACCAAAGGTGGTCGCCATTCAGACGGGCTTGGGGCCCTATCGCGTAGCTAGGGTGGGGTGTTTGGCCGCCTTTTACGACAGGCCAACCCCGGCCGCAGAAGTCAGTATTCTTTCTCCACCTCTGCACGGATAAAAATAAATACATAACCTTTTTAAGCAAAAAACACATTAAAATTCGATTAAAAAATAAAGTACACTCTTATGGGGCAATGCTGCTGACATTCATGTCATCTTGGTTCCACAGAAATGGGCTATTCGTGTTTATAGGCTATGGCCGCGGGACTCCTTAAGGGATAAGTTTAAAGAAATTAATATTTTGACTGTTGCGTCTCAATACACTTTGGAAAATGTATTATATGTTACAAAAATATCACAGATTTTCCTAAATTCAGTGATGTTCATAGCAAAGAGACAAGGAACAAAGATTAATTAACTGGTTATACCTTCTTATAGACTCCGGAAAGTATACAATAGTTTTATTGGGCAAAGTATAATTTTTACAATAAAACCCCAGAGAGAATTTATTCAAAGACTTTCAACAAATAAGTTTAAAAAAGCTATTAAGCAACGTCTGTGTGAAAAGGATAATAATATAAGTGATATAAATCACTAAATATTATATTGACGCACAGGCAACATGAGGAATTTTTACAGATGAAACGCAATATTAGCATCACGACGATGTGAAACGTTTTTTGCTCCAGTAAAACTAACAATTATATTGACATTATGTTAACTCTTATTTTTTTCCTCTAATTTAATTTTGTAATTACAGTTGTACACAATAAAAGACAAAATATATAAAATAAGATTAAAAAAGAAACATTCGCTGGGGAGTTTGTTTCGCCGTTTCGTCTCTAGCTAGGCGTTTTGTATTTAAAATGGTAGTAGATTTTTGACAAGTAATAAGTGATCTGTAAGATCTCATATTAAAATTAATGATTTTTATTTGATTTGATTGAAATGTGGGGCTAAACCTATTTTTTCTGCCAAAGACCATACGGCTAGGACTACTTATAAATACCTTCTGACCGCTTTCCTGGTGTCAGCTCAAAGTAATTTAGTTAAAAAAGAAAAATATAATTTCCATAAAACTTAATGAAGAAGCGTAATTATTTTTTATTGTTATTACGCCGAAAGGAATCCGAGGAAAACATAATATTAAAAACTTCCAAATAATATTGTTCTCTGTTACAATTAATTGTGATCATTGTGCGTTTGACGACGAAATTTGGGTTATTTTGACCGTTTGAATACTCTATTTTTGGAGGTAAATGGGAGTCTGCGAGTAAATTAATTTTATTTTGTACTTTGATATTAAATTCGTCTCCTCTGGTGCCTATTATTGTTTTGGTGGGTTAAAAATATAATTCTACACAATAGTCTGTTCTAAAGACAAAAGGTTTTTATAGACTTAATTAAAAATGTTATATTACATTAAAGTAACAGAAGTATATTATTTTTATCCGTGCAGGGGCGGAGAAAGAATACTAACCTCTGCGTCTGGGGTCGGCCTGTCGTAAAAGGTGACATAACAACCCACCCTAGCTTCGTGGTAGGGCCCCAAGCCCGTCTGGATGGCGACCACCTTTGGTCTAAAGTATGCCGCCATAATAACTGTGTTGTGTTCCGGTTTAGTGACCCAAGTTCCTGTACCCCAATGAGACAGCAGCGTGTTCGCGATGCCACTGGCGTTGCAAATACCCAGAGAGGACGGTGAATGCTAAATTCTAAACGGGCCGTCAGCCTATTTGCTGTCCTACAGCAACAAAAAAAGTATAGAAACCAATTAATTTATCTTGCTTTTAGGATAACATAATCTTTATTTTCCTCTACAAGTTTATGCTTAATTTAAACCAATTTACCTATACATTTCTAGTTTGTTAGTATATATTACGGAGGGAGAGACACTTTGTGTATTCTTACATGATTTTTTTACTATCATCGTAACCTTTAACTTACATTAAATTAATTTATAATTAATTTAACTTAAATTTGATTCTAAATAAAATAACGGGATCTTCTTTTGCTGTTTACACTTTTATGGCTATCAGTGATAGGGTAGTTGTAATCTTATTTCATTGACTAAAACCATAACACAGCGATCAATATAATGTAAGAAAGATATAATATTATTTATTACACACGACGATATCTCACACAGATTTATATTATACTCGTTGACCTGACAAACATTGTTCTGTCATATGAATTTAAAAAAAGTAGCACATGTCCTTCTCCAAGATCAAATCCATGACTATACCTAATAGGCGTGATAGGCGTGAAAATTAATCTAATGGTGGTGACAGATATGACCCAGTTCAGCATGTGCCAGGTGGATACCTGACGCTGGTTTTCAACTAGCCCTGAGGACAGCTCGGCGGTCACACAGAAAAGCATTAAATTGTAATTTTAAATATTCTAATAAAATAAGATATGAAAATAATGTAAAGAACTAATAAATTAACATAACTGAATTGATTATTTAAGAATTTAAATACGTGCTACGATATATTTATGCTAAAATATCTTTATCAAAATACCAACAATATATAAAAATATTATCCGGAAATACACGCAATGTTTGTTTTCTTCATTGCATGAGAAAACTAATGAGTTTTCCCATGTAATTAACTATTTCAGGAAATCCACGAACGCTATAGCCGCTTCATAAATATTAAGCTGTGCTCGGCACATACAGATTTAACATCGAACATAATTATATGTAAACAGACGCAGCCTGCTAAAACATAAAGTAGAAATCACAGTCGTCAAACACCATCATACCGATATCAGTTCATTATTCTGATTAACTGGATAAGTAATCTAAATTTCCATAATGATCACAGTATGAGCTTAAAATGCTTAAGAAGTAATTACAATGAGGCAGGTCACAATTGCCGAAATCTATCTATGTAGGGGCGGATAAAGAATAACCTGTGCGGCCGGGGTCGGCTTGTCGTAAAAGATACATGGTAGGGCACCGAGCCCGTTTGGATGGCGACCACCTTTAGCCTTAAGTATGCCGCCATAACAACTTTGTGTTGTGTTCCGGCGCTAGTGATAAAACCAAAAAACAAGTTCTTAGGACAACAGGCCGTGCCATAATTAAATGTGTGCGTGAATATAGCTGGTGCAGTGCAACAGTTACTCCGCGAACTGAATTAAACCGGGAAGGGGTGGA
Source organism: Malacosoma neustria (assembly GCA_963693495.1). Classification (NCBI taxonomy): domain Eukaryota; kingdom Metazoa; phylum Arthropoda; class Insecta; order Lepidoptera; family Lasiocampidae; genus Malacosoma; species Malacosoma neustria. The sequence goes on from OY856397.1 coordinate 9,317,486, forward strand.
ATCAAGGTCAGTGCGAATTTCTTTGCCCCCTGCAAGGTATCGCGTCTGTCTAACCGCCGCTCTTTTCCCCTCATCTCTCATACAGTCCACTGCTCTTGAGCTATCCTTCTCATTCCTGTACGCTGCAATTTCGGTCCGTGACCGGCATCGTACAATTTCATTTTTGGAAGCTCTATATGGAAAGGATAGTATTAACAACTTGGTGAGCTTAATGTGCAGATTTCAGGCTTAAAAACGTGTTTCGGTTGCAAGTAGGACGAAAAATTTCTATAAAGAAAAATTTGACACTAAAGCTACCAGCACCGGTCTTATGACCCATTTTAAACTTTTTGTCAGTCTACTTGTACTGTACTTGTTTTTAGATTTATAATCGAATACATATTTTATATTATATTTTAAACACGGGTTATAATTGATTTTCTGTGGTAGGAATAGGTAAATATCAAATATTTGTAGATACGTTATTTTTAACAGATTATTTTTAGAATTCTTATATCTTCTTTATTGTTGTATATATAATACATCTGCGCACGTGTGATTGAACTCCTTCTAAACGGCTAGACCGATTTTGATGATTTTTTCGAGTGTTCAAATAGATTATAGCATGATTTGGATTCACAAAAGCCACTACAATTTTTTTTAAATATCAACAAACAAAGTTTGCCGGGTCAGGCATAGGTATATAGCTAACGTCAATACTGCTTCAATTTTTATTGTCCGTATAAAAAGGTCTTTATACAGAGAATAAAATGATTTATACGCAGCGCCCCGGGTGTGTGGAGATGAATCACGGAGATAAAAGAACATTGTTCTTTGAACTTACAGCGTAAGGTGGGAACGGAGGAGGCAATTAGATTATAGGGGTAAGTGCTGACAGGGTTGTAGCCCTGTCAAACAATGGGGAATCCTCGTAGGGAGTGTTTAAAGTTGCTTCATACTTTTATTACAGCAATGTTCATCATCAACTATCGTATACATTTATCACATAAATTTCTTCACAAGCCTTGCCTGAGCTTGACTACTGTAACTGTTTATTTATAATTATAATCCTAGCTTTAAATCCCGGTTGCAACCCAAACTCGCTTCGGTGCCCGGGGTCCACATTCCGACTTTTCCTACTCCACTTCGCACGGCCTTCAGCATTGTTGGTAATCAGCTCATTGGTACGTATATCACCATTTACGACATCAAGCCAACACTTTTTGGGTCTACTCGTCCTGCCGGGGCCCGGCGGAGGTGGCATAGCCAGACATTTGTTTCTCACGTAAGAAGCTGCTAGCCGCAACACGTGGCCATGCCAGCGAAGGCGACACTCCTGTAATTTCTCTGCGATGTTACGGATATGAAGGCTGCCGCGGATGCGTGAGTTCCTAACGCAGTCCTTCTGCATCAGTCCACACATCCACCGCAGCATATTCATCTTCGTGACACGCAGTTCCTACTTGTGTCGCTCTAGCACCGGCTACGTTTCACAGCCATATAAAAGGACAGGCCTAATGATAGTCTTATAGACCCTTCAACTTTACCTGCATCCTCGGGTCACATATAACACCAGTCACCTCACGACATTTGGCCTACGCGGCAGCAATGTGAGCCTTGACGTCGCAATTGATGTCACCAGACGCGTGACATACAGATCCCAGGTATTTCATCTGGTCCATGCGCTCGACCGTGTCGCCGCCTATGCGTAAGTGTATGGGATCTGCGGAGTTACAGGCCAAGTACTCTGTTTTCGTCACATTGATCTTCAGACCACCCAATATTGAACCCATATTGACACTCCGTCTTATACGCAATTCTTTGGTCTACCTCTCCTCCTGTATCCATTCAATCTGAATTCTATAATTTTACTTGTTAAATGGCATTTTTCCTTTCGTTTTCTATGGCCAAACTAAGCGTTACTTTTAAGTTATTAGTCTTTACTATGGAGAAGTTCTCTATTAATAAACCATGATAATTGCCAGACAAAAGGCTTTGATAAACCTAATAAATGCAATAGATACGTACAGAAGTATTATCGTGGTGGTTCAGACAGATTTATGGCGACCGAACTCCGAATATATTAGGGGTAGGTTTGGAAATGGGGATGGGTGGTGAAGAAATCACACCGATTTCGACGCAACCAACATAATGTATGGCGCAGGTTGCTAAACAGATCGCGTATTTACTGTATTTTATGATTCGGTTTTTTATATTGGCTTGTTAACTTTTTAAATAACGTTTTTGTTTTCTTTTACACAATTTTTTTTGCTTATACTTCTGTATTTATAAGATAAGTGGTATTTAACTAGTACTATACACGGATATCTACATAGAGGTCGCGGATTCGAATATAAAGTATTTTATTAGCGCAAAAATTTGTGTACATGTATATTTATGATATATTTGTAAATGTAAATATATGTATATGTATTTGTGTATGTACATATTTTCTCGTTAATTTATGCATATTTACTAATTTACACAACCATAGCGTTATTATTATTTCTTTATTTTTTTTTCTCAATTGATAGGGTTGCCTGGAAGAGATTGCTTAAAGCGGTTAGCGATTATTCACAAACAATAGGTTTGTAAGTTTTTGTTTTATGTGTTTATTTATGTTTGAAAAATAAAGAGTTTTCATTTCATAATTTACACTCTAATATGTATATTAATAAGCCACTGAAATATTGTTCTAAATTATATCAAATCGCATGATGCATAGCTTTTACTCGCCCTATTTGCCAGTAAAGTATCTATAGAAACTATAATCTTCTCAGTCGGATACTCTTGACAGAGCAGTAATGGTCACGCAAGACGCCCGGCAGCGCAGTGGTGAAGCGCTCGACCGTTCGACCTCCCTGACCACGTAGTAACGCGCAAGCTTTTAAACGCGCGAGACGGTCTACGTTCGACCTCCCCGATAGTTCCAAACTATCATTGGTCGTGCTATAAAATTGTGTATTCAGTGTGCGTGACATTTAACTGGTGCCGTGTTCTTCCGCGACCTGAACTGAACCAGGAGGGGGTGGAATCAAGGTCAGTGCGAATTTCTTTGCCGACTGCAAGGTATCGCGTCTCTCTGACCACCGCTCCTCTCATACAGTCCATTGCTCTTGAGCTATCCTTCTCATTCCTGTACGTTGCAATCTCGGTCCGTGACCGTACAAATGTTTTATATTTGTATCCCATAGTTTGCTAAACATGTCCGTATTACGTTTTCTTCGAAAGTCATATGTTTTGTGTATTTCACTTGATATATAATAACTTCATTTTTTACTTACGTCCACATTCGCCAACATCGGACAGTAATATATTGTACTTACCTGAAACAGAATAAAATAATATATAGGTAAATAAAGATATAAGATATAGGTTACTTTAAGGATCTAAAACTATGTAAATTTAAGTATACGAATTCGAAAAACAGAATCCGGGAATGAAAGCGCCTCTGTGGTATAACGAATAACGCGCTTCGGTACGCTCGCGGAAATCACGGTTTTGATTCCCAACTCGCGTCTGGATGGTTATGTATTTATTCAAAAAAAGTATATAAGTTGTATATCAGTTCTCTAGTACCCATAACACAAGTTCTGAGACTGGATGGCGCTGTGTGAATTGTCACAAAAATATTATATTATAATATTATTATATTATAAAGCTGAAGTTTAGGTTTCATCCGGGATTAAACCCCAGGAAGACGATGAGTCTAAGTTACTACAAAACGATTGGCTTACACAAGGTTGCCAGGATTTGAGTGTAAAGCCCAGAGAAGCCTTTTTTATTTCTGAAGCCGACTTCGGCTACAGGGTTCTTAATCCGCCCCTGCACGAAGAAGAAGCTCACAGGAATATACGAAATTTGGCTGACGGCCATGTTTTTAAGGTTCTTTATATAACTTACTTTTTTCAATACCGAGCGACGAATACTCGACCGGATAAATGGCCCTTAATGTCCGGATATTATAACAAAAAATATATCCCGCAGGTCAAATTTTGCTCAAAAATTCTTAAACGCCTAACTTAACACATTAATCTCTCGAACCGTTCAAGTTTATCATAACTCTGAGACATTATCTGATATATCGTTAAAGTTTTAATGATAAAAAAAAAACAATGAAATAACTTAACTTAAACATTTACATAATAGCTTAGTTCTATGCAAAACGGTAAGCAGTTAAACTGTTAAGCAAAGTTCGGATCTAAAAACTTTGCATTTTACCTTACTATAATATTTTTATTGGTGAGGAGCAGCAGACAGACTGATGACGCACTTAATAGTAAGCAGGGGCATCTGTGCAGAGGCGGAGAAAGAATCCTCAGAAGAAGACCTCTGCGGCTGGGGTCGGCCTGTAGTAAAAGGCGACAAAACAACCCACCCTAGATACGTGGTAGGGCCCAAGCCCGTCTGGATGGCGACCACCTTTGGTCTTAAGTATGCCGTCATAATAACTTTGTGTGCCGGCATTAGTGACCCAAGTTCCTGTACCCTTCGCGATGCCACTGACGTTGCAAACCGTCGGCCTGTCTGCTGTCTTATAGCAATAAACCATTAGCCTTTATCTCACCCACCGATCATCGATTACATATCATATGTCATTCGTAAACCGTCAAAACCATTCGCAAAAGTGTAATCGGGATAAATCCATACGAAATCCCGGGGATTAATAAAATCCCGCCGAACAAGTTAAAGTTCTACCGACACGTATTATATCCCAAAGTTAGACAAAACCTCAGCTGATTGATCGATAGCTGTTTTCTTTACTGATGGGGGGCTCGTTCTATTGTTCGCATGTAAGCCCGGTTCGTGAAACATTGGTTTTTAAGACTGTTTACTTAGAATTCGGGATATTTTTAAACCAACGCAATTTATCCGTCTATATAGTCACTAGCCGTTCCCACTTGCTTCACTGGGCGAATAATAGAAAAAAGTAAATAATTCGCGTCGAGTTGATACAGTCCCATCCCGATATATTCAATAGTTATTATGTGATGGTTCGTCAAATAAACTCTATTTTCCTTTTAAATATAATAGATTGAAGAGGTCTGGCGAGATGAAAACATTGAACTGAAATGGATGCACAGTAATATAATTTGAGAATATAGAAATCAGGGGCTAAAAATTGCAAGTATGATAGATATCTTTTAGATTTTAGCATTGTTTGAAATTCGTCTCATTTATACTTCTTAAATACCCCTTTATTGTAGGATTGTGGGAAATCCACAATAATATGTTACGGTTATATTTTTATTTTATATCAGATATAATTAGAAATAGACAACAAGATTCGATATACAAATTAGCCACTTAACCACTAGTTGCTGAATTTTCGCAAGATATTGAGAGCAATGATGATGAGAATGAAGTCTTTAAAGTTTTTAATATCAGCTTTATACTACTACCTGTTCTTGTCGTAATAAATGTATCTATTAAAAAAAGTTTCTAGCTGTGTTGCTAAACATTGTTTATGTAGCAGAATGATTTAAAATATATAAATATATAACATACATTATTGATAACAGAGAACTTCATGATTTTTTCAGAGTATTAGATAAAAGTTTGAGGAATGCTAGACAAGAGAAAGTTTGATTTAATCATAGATTATAATTTCTAAGAAAAAAATCTTATTTCAAAAAGCTATTTACTTTCAAGAACGCTTAATAAACCAAAAATCAACACAAACTAAAGCTAATATACCAAATATAAGAAAGACCACATAGATTAGCAAGACAGACCCTTAATCGTGGTTTCTAGTGACCACATTTGTAACAAACCAATACATTTGGGATCTCAAGTCAAAGACTAGACTGAAATGTTTTAGTAGTTTTAAGTGAAGGTTCATCTATTTGTACTATGTTCTTTCAAATTGAACTCATTCTTAAAGGATTTAGTTTTACAAGAATTGCGTTTTAGCAAGTCAATATTGTTTTAGCAAGAAATTTTCTATAGAACGCTGAACATTTTTTATTCAAATCAAATGCGCTACATAAAGAAAGAATGATAAGTTACATACAGTGGAGAAGAGAATGCTAAGATAGACGTATACAGTTATAATATTGTAATTAAATGGAAAAAATTACAAATGTATATTATAAAATAATAAATATTTTACATTCTAGGAGATGTTTAAAAGTTGTGCCACAGAATAAAAGGTATTGGTAAATTAGTGGTTGACATTATATAATTAGAATAAGGGCAGAAAGAAGATTAATGGCGTTATTTGGAAGACTATTACGTCCAACAGTGGACTTCCTGATGATAATGACAAAATAATATAGAAAAATATCAAAAATGTTCGCTATCCTTCAAATCTGTATACATAGAAAACAAGTTTATGCATGAAATTACAGGAAGTTGGCTCCAGTCATCAATCTCCCAAAGCGTGTTTGTTTAGAAAACTTTTTCAAACTTCGACACACACAGCCCCCAAGGATGTCGAGCGGTGAATGACGATTATTTCCTTGCCGGTTTCAGATTTTAGAACTTGCACAAAGTTTCTTCAAAGATTTATAGGCCAGGTAATGTTTATGGGTGAGGAAGTTCTAAATTCTGCTCGGTTATGTGTGTTATACGCGTGTCATGGGGCAATATGGGCCAATGTTGTTGAAGGAGTTATTTTTTTTTGGATTTTGTTCAAGGAGCTAAACTTTTAGGTTAATATTACCTCCTCAGGGCTCAGAATCATATTCTTGGGTTATGTGTTATTGACGTGAAACTTTTTAATGCGTACTGTTTATTTATCTACATTAAATGAGATGGAGCCGTTATGCTTGGCTACGTAACGCTCGTTCGGGTAAATTTGATTAAAAGAGCGGGAGTGGTTATAGTAAACGCGTCAATTCTATACTCCCTCAGCCAGCGTTATATGCAGGCAACATGTATCCATCGCATTTTGTTAGCTTTCAAATTCAGCGTATTTAAAATTATATAGTTGTCAACATACGTATATTATTGTAAATTATTATATTAATTATATTATTGTAAAAAGAATACTGACAAATTTGAAAGCTATCATTTCTAAGAATTTGATGCATATTTACTCAATCTTCTTCCTGCCCTGATCCCATATTATGTGGGGTCGCCACATGTTCTCTCTTTCCAATCTCCTCTATTAGTCGTCATCTGAAAATTCCCACCTTTTTTGCGATATCATCTTTTACACAATCCATCCATCTTTTCTGTGGTCTACCCTTTCTTTTGTGTCCATTCACTCTTATTTTTGATTATAATCTCATTAACATACATATTTAGTATAATTTTATTTAGGATACCGAGGAAACTCATTGTGAATGAAATGTCATGTGTGAATTTAATATCTGACGTTGAATGCCAGAACCAGGGTTCGATCAGTCGTAGACTATTGGAATACTATCAATCCATTTTAACAAGTCCAAGCCTAGTGGTGATACGTATTTAGCTGTTGTATCCATAATAAAAGTAAATTTCACAAAGCATCTAATTATATTAAATAAACAAATATTCACTGAAACAGATTAAAGAGAGAGCTACCAATCTACAAAATATTCCACACAATCTAAAGGTTTCCGTTCAATAACAATCTCAGTTACACAAAGAGTATCAATAAAGATTTATCCAGCAATACTATTAGAGTGAATAAAAAAGGAAACAATATGAGTTTTTATATTGGCAATACAAACGTTATTTTTATTTTATACCCTATACTTATCTTGGAGTAGATAATAAAAATACGATGTCATAGTTTTATATGATTTGATACTTCCTAGTAATATTAAGGTCGATTTAACAGAAACTACGATCGGATCGAATTTAAATTTCTACCTTTCAATAACTTTATTGCTGTAATTCAAATAATCTATATCAGAGATTCTCAAAGAGGATGATTACCGCCCAGTCGGTGTAGTAATAGATCAGTTTGTAAGAATCAGTTCCTGGTCTTATTTCTCCAGAGGATTACTCCAGTGGACCATTTTGTTAAGTTTAAATCAGACGCTAAGTCCACAATATTAAGTTTGGAGGTGCTCTAAGCGTTAGAACTCAACAGCTAAAAGTTGTTTAGTTTTGCGTAAGTGTGCACAGCAAATAATAATCAAACATGTTAGTTATGACGTTTAAGATATTGTTGTTGCGCAGGAGCTAGCAAAGAGGCCTTCCTTTTATGCAAGATGTCGTCAAAGCCACCCGAGCGTTTGCTGTGCCAAGGCACTGCAGAGGCGTGGAAAATATAGTCCATCATTTTCCTATAGAGTAAGTTCAAGGCGAATGACTCAATTATTCTGAAAAGTACATGCGGCAGAAGATAACCGTTTATTTGTCTATTAGCGTTATGAGTATCGACAACACTTTCAACACTAGTAAAAAATCAAATTTATGTATACAAGTATATATTCTATATTTTTTCGGTTTCTTTGTACAAGAAAAAAACCAGCCAGGAATTAAAAAGGTAAATAGTTAATGTAAACTTTAAAGGGAAAATCGTACCTTCCTTTTATTCCATTTATATTAAAATTTACTACATTACTTCCTTGCAAGGGGGATATGACGCACAAAGGTTGGGGATCTGTGTTCTACAGGGATTTTGGGATTATAATGAAGGTATCAAGGGCTATTACGATGTCTTTTATAAGCGGATTGACAAATTCCAACCTTACGAGATATTAAATTTCTAAATTGCTGAGTCAGGCTTTGGTAATTTTATCTTCGTTAATGATACGTAGATTTAAGGTTTATGCATTTGCTTACTCTTTATTGGCATTAGGTAGGTTCCCGTGGAAGTGGATGTAGTACGCCCGTCGAAGGATGAAATAATCTATGTTGTTATACATTTATTTAAAAACATTCACAGTAAACAATATTGTTTCTGACATGCAAATTTGTTTAAAAAAGCTAAAAAATCTTAACAGTAATATTATTTTATATAGTTTATATATTTTTGTGTTCTCTAATTACTTTCATTATACTAAGTGCCCATAAAATAAAATAAAGTATATGTATTTAAAAATTTATGTCATTATTACAATTGAATTGATTACACATTCTTTGCTTGCTAGTTGAGCCTATATGGCAAATCCGATTCATCGTATTCAATAAAATATCTGGTAGCCAAATAACAGCGATAGCCTCAATCCCTTTTATTTTTATGAAAACAACAGATCCAATCAGGAGGTATTGTTTACCTCGGGTAAATTTCCAACGTAGCATTGATCACGGAATCCCATCAAATGTTTATATACGGCGTCAGTCCAACGTGATTCCATTTGATTTTCGTATGTTATTGGATTTAAAGGTACAAATGTAAAGGGATTTAATCCAATAAACGAATTGTTGGGTATTACGGTACAGTTACAATGACCAGCGTTTGTAGGCCACGGTTGTTGTTGTGATATATAATTGTAGTTTTTTAAAGTTCTGTTTCTTCGTGCAGGGATTGAGTAACAATACTAACCTCTGGGGTTGGATTATCGTAAAGGCTACAAAACAACCGGAGTTACGCGGCAGGGCTCCGAGCCCTTCTGCATGTCAACCACTCTCGGTCTATAAGTATGCGGTCCTTGTGTTGTTCCGGCATTAGTGACCTAGTTTTGCGTCGCAAACATCTATAGGCGACGGTAACTGCTTAGTATTAGGTGGGGCCGCCAACAATAAAAATTTTCTTTGTTGTAAAAGAGCCTGCATGATAGATTGTTTTCTAATGCAGGGAAGTGTTTTAAAAAATGAAGAGGATAAATCTTTAATTAGAACAAAAACTGCAAGTTGATATATACAATTATTACTTGTATATTAAAGATGGTACTCAGCATATGAATTGAATTAGCATTCAGAGCGCCAAATTAGCAAATTCACCGAGTAAGTATTAACTAGAGGGAGGCCCCCGAGTTCAGATATGAGACACCGTAACTGTTATTATAATTATTAACTAGTGTCTTTTTGAAGTGAAAACTTCTTTAGCATCATTGTGATCTGAAACACGATAAAACGGACTTTTCCGTTTCATCGTGTCTCTTTTTACTGTGACTTTTCACAGTAAAAAGAGACACCTGGTCAATTAAACACTCACACTCATTTATACCTTTTATTTATCACTGTGGAAGAACACTCGGGAGTATCCAAAAATATAAACATCTTATAAAAATGACTAAAGCACACCGATAGAATTAAAAACAGTCATCTTGATTCCAATCACAAAATCAAGTTGATGGTACTAAGTAAAATATGGGTAGTATAATATTAAATCACAAACACTACAACTGTTCAATATAACTTCAGAACTGCTAACGACATCTATCGGAAAATTGTGAACTAAAATTCTTATTTCTATTATTAATTAAACATTCCGCCGGCCAAGGACGACTCAAGTCCTTAAGACCTGACGACAAGATATAAACCAAACAAAGTAAAACAAATTTCTGGTTACTAGGAGTCAGACTCATCCAAGGGCAAAGGACATATTTTCACCATAGGTCGCTTAAAAATATTGTCCTTGTACTGTAAAGTTACAACTCTTGTAACACCATCAGCACCTGGGTGTTTCTGCATAATACGTCCCAAAAGCCATTTTCCAGGGGGAAGTGTATCATCCTTGACGAGAACGACAGTGCCGAGGGGAAGATCAGGTCGCTTTATGTTCCATTTGTAACGATGCTGTAACGTAGTTAAATATTCGTTTTGCCAGCGACGCCACAAACAGTGCACCATACGTTGGATTATGTGCCATCGATTCAACGGACTTAAGTTAACATCAATCAAAGACGGCTCAGGAACCCCAATTAAGGGCTCTCCGACAAGAAAGTGACTTGGTGTTAATGGGGGTTCGTCAAGAGTAGAATTGATAAGAGTGAGGGGACGAGAATTTACACAAGCTTCGACTTGGGCTGATAAAGTAGCGAGCTCTTCGTATGTGAGGAAGGCTTGGCCGATAACCCGTTTTAAGTGTCCTTTAATACTTTTCACTCCTGACTCCCAAATTCCACCAAAGTGTGGAGCTCGAGGAGGTATGAATCTCCATTGCGTGAAATCATTAGCGAGAAGTTCAGAAATCTCAGCCACAAGTTGAGATTGTGAATTATTGAATGCGAGATCTAGTTCACGGGACGCGCCTACAAAATTAGTTCCGTGATCACTCCAAATCTCCTTGCAGTGACCACGTCGAGCGGTGAAACGCCGAAAAGCGGCAATAAATGCAGCAGAAGTGAGGTCAGTGACAAGTTCCAAGTGAATGGCTTTTGTTACGGCACAGACAAATAGACTAATATAAACTTTACTGGTTTTCTTACATCTACCAGGATACAATTTCATTGTAAAGGGTCCACAAAAGTCTACTCCACTCGTAAGAAAGGGTCGGCTAGGTTTAATCCTGAATTTAGGTAAATCTGACATAAAAGGAGGGAGTGGATTAGCCTTCTGTTTAAAACAAGGGACACATTTGTGGATTACAGTTTTGACAAGACTTTTAATTCGAGTGATCCAAAACCTTTGTCTTACAATATTTAAAGTAAGTTGATTGCCTCCGTGCAGAGATTTCAAATGCGCATTTATAACAATAAGTTTAGATAAGGCACAAGTGCCACTTAACAGAATCGGGTTTTTCATGTCGCCTGGAATCTCTGCATTCGCGAGTCTACCACCAACACGAATAATGCCTTTATCGTCGATAAAAGGGTCTAGTACATAAATCTTACTTGATTTGGCAACCTGTTTACCTAGCGTTAAGTGAGAGATCTCGTCGCGGAATGACATCAATTGTGATAGTTTAATACATCGATTAAAAGCATCATCAAGCTCATTAGCACTCAAATAAGCAGGTTCAGTAAACATTTTCTTAAGCACTCTAACTTTACATAAATTATAATAACGACAACAATAAGCAATGACTCGAATCAATTTCGACAGCGAGGAGAATCGAGTTAAAATTGCAATAGCATCATTATTTTCAGTAACATTTACATTGCATAATATTTTTGGGGTGGGTTTCATTTCTAAATCGGTTTGAGAAATCTCAAATAAAGAATATTCAATTTCATGTGCCTTGTATAAAAACTGAGGTCCGTTCCACCATAGTTTTGACTGTTGTAGATCATAAGGATAACATCCACGTGATGCTAAATCAGCGGGATTATTTGCAGAACTAACATGATGCCATTGGTTACTATTTGTGAGTGTCAAAATTTCTGAAGTGCGATTTGCAACAAATGTAGTCCAAGTATTTGGGATCTTACGCAACCAAGCCAAAACTATCGTGGAGTCTGTCCAAGTGTAAATATCATTGTCAGGTATTTTTAAAACGGTTTTAACATGATTTATCATTTTGGCTACTAGTAATGCACCACAGAGTTCCAGACATGGGAGAGATACTTGCTTTACTGGGGCAACCTTGGATTTGGCAAGAACAAGGTAAACGTTAATGTTGCCATCATTTCTCAAAACTCTAAGGTACACTACTCCAGCGTATGCAGCACAAGAGGCATCACTAAATCCATGCAGCTCCCGCTTAATGGTGTCATTAGATACACCAAGCCATCTAGGGAACTGAATGTTTTCAATGTGCGTGAAACGATCAAGGTAAGTAACCCATTCCTCTTTAAGATCAGGAGTCAACTCTTCGTCCCAATCCAAGCCGGCCAACCAGAGTTTTTGCATAAAGATTTTAAGTTTTATAATCGCAGGTGTTAGCCAACCTAGAGGGTCGAAAGATTTAGCAATTGTGGACAATACATTTCTTTTGGTAATTGTGTTATTATCGTGATTTAAATTACAATTAAGTTCAAAGTTATCAGAGTCCGAGTTCCATGTAATACCTAAAGTTTTAATTGTATCTTGAAGTTTTATATTAACCGCACTTTGCGAGTCTTTATCAACACTGGGGATTTGGGACAACACTAACTTACTATTAGATGACCATTTGTGTAAAGGGAACCCACCACGAGCTAAAAGTTCAGTCAACCTTTGTTGTAGCATCACAGCGTCTTCCGTTGTGGAGACACCAGTAAGCAGATCATCCATATATAAGTCGCTTTTCAGGATTTCAGCTTCAGTTGGGAAATCATTCTTCTCGTCCTCAGCCAATTGGTGAAGAGTGCGTATGGCCAAAAAGGGTGCACAAGATGTTCCATAAGTAACTGTAAGTAGTCTATATTCTTTTATTGGTTGTGTTGGAGATTTTCGCCATAAAATTCTTTGATAGTCAGCGTCATCTTTACATATTAGAATCTGACGATACATCTGACGAATATCTGCGACTAAACAAATCTGGTGTTGTCTCCATCGAGTTATGAGATCTCTGACATCTTGTTGAAGAGGACAGCCAATAAGTAGTTCATCGTTTAATGATTTTCCATTTACAGGTGCAGCACTTCCGTCGAAGACTACACGCAACTTCGTGCTTAGACTCGTCGGTCTAAGAACAGCGTGATGAGGTAAATAATAAACTTCAGGTGTAACTATTTCCTTTTCAGGTATCATCATCATATGACCTTGGGATTCATACTGCTCCATAAATTTGTGATATTCTTCCTTGAATTCAGGCTTATGTGTAAAACGTTTTTCCATGTGCTGTAAGCGGCTGATTGCAAGGGGTTTTGTATTTCCAAGGTTTGTGGGTGGATTATCTTTAAATGGTAGACGGACAATGTACCGACCAACAGCATTGCGAGTGTGAGTAAGTTTGAAGTGCTCTTCACATTGTATTTCTAACTCGGTCATAGGTTTTTTGTGGGGTAAACTCTCTTCAATCTCCCAAAATCGTCTTAGTAACTGATCGACCTCAATCTTGGTTTGCATAACAACTGTATTATGTTCGTTTATTGTCGATCCAGTTTGTGAAACTCTACCTGAGATTAGCCAACCCAGGCGAGAGTTGAGTGCAATAAGAGAGTTACACTTGTGTAAGCCTTCAAGCAGTATGTATGCATGCACGTCGGCACCAAGCAGAACTTCAATAGACCCTGGCTTGTGATAGTTGGGATCAGCCAGATCCAACTGCATAGATGAAGGCCAAGTATCTTGTGAGAACTCACGTGAAGGCAACAATGAAGTGAGTTTCTTTAAAACGTATGCATTTACCTGGAAGGTTGATGCATTGTGTTTTGTAGAGTGGACTGTAAGTGTGACCATAGATTTTGTAGTGACCACTGATGTATTAGAAATTCCAGAGATTTTGCCAGTAATTGGAGTGCGATCAAGATTCAATAACTGCGCAGCTGCTTCGGAGATAAAAGATCCCTGAGAACCCTGATCAACAAGAGCTCTTAATGCGTAAGTACCACTGTTCTTTGACTCCACTTTAATCACAGCAGTGGCTAAAATAACAAGATCATCTTTTGTTTCAGCTTTTAGGTTAACACTCAAGTTACAGGAAGTTTTAGATGCATTGCTAGTTGGGTCATCTTTCTCCTTATCAGTTTCGATTAATTTGTCGTCCTTAGAAGCGGTAAAATGCAGCAATGTATGATGACGACGTCCGCACTTCTTGCAGACTGTACTCTGTCTACACTTTGAAACGGTGTGACCTTTTACGAGGCAGTTAAAACAAATGTTGTTTCTTTTTACAAAATCTTGACGTTCAGGTATGGAGCGAGAGGCAAATATAATGATTCTGTGTGCAATAAGTACAAATGTTGTCAATTTTAGTGGTGAAGCTTTTGATGTTAGTTACTTTAGGTGTTTGTGGAATAGTTTTTCCTTTTGGTGCATACATTTCCATGGCTCGGAATTGCTTCTCAAGGAAACTCTGGAGATCCTCATATGTAGGAATACTAGTGGAATCTTCTAAAGATTGCTCCCAAAGTTTTCGAGTCTCAATATCCAACTTGGAGACAAGGATATGCACTACAATGGCATTCCATGCACAGATCTTTAAATTTGTTAAGGACGTTAGGCATTGACTTGAGGTATCAATAAGATCCTTTATACCTTTAGCCGATTCTGTGGTTAAGGTCTTTTGGGTTAAAAATCGGGTAAGTATATTATTAACGATCATTCTCTTGTTATCATACCTCTCATTTAGTTTTTTCCAGGCGTCATCATAGTTAGCTTCAGTAAGTGAATAATTCCTCAATAGTTGTTCAGCTTCTCCAGATAAACTGGTCTTTAGATAGTGATGTTTTTCAATTTTAGTCAAGCGATCATCATTATGTATCAAAGAGCGAAATAAATCTCGAAAACTCATCCACTGACTGTAATCGCCCGAAAACTGTGGTATGGATATTGGTGGGAGTTTGGGTCTCATCCTCGATATTTCTGCCTGACTATCAGATACATGAATTTCAGACTTTGAAGTTTCACCTAGATCTTGTTTAAATTCATATAACTTGTCCTTAAGCCAAGCCCTAAACTCTAAATAATCTTCTTCAGTTTGTTCAAAATGTTTCTCTAAGTCAACATCGCATGTTTCAGTATCTAATAATCCAGAAATAACATCATAAGTCTTTGTATAGTTAGCCCAATATTCCTGTAAAATTTCCAGACGTGAATCCAAAAACCCTCTCGTTCGTTTATCCTTAGCACATTTTCTTGCGTTTGTAAATAACTTCTCAATTTTAGTTGAATTCGTCTTTAATTGTGCAATATATTGTTTCATCTTTTTATCCGCCATGTTAAATTTTATATGTAAAAACACAAGTCCAAAGTCACTGCCAGAAACTAAGTTACAAATCGTTAAGATATTCCTAAGTCCTTTTTCACAAAAAAATTATAAGTGTTTTTCAACACAAATATTCTAAGTCTTTTTTGATGGGAAATATTATAAGTCCCAACACTTCACTGAATTTACTAAGTTAATGTTTGCACTTTACAGTTTACTCATTATTATCCGGTTCGTAGGACCATTTGGTCAATTAAACACTCACACTCATTTATACCTTTTATTTATCACTGTGGAAGAACACTCGGGAGTATCCAAAAATATAAACATCTTATACAAATGACTAAAGCACACCGATAGAATTAAAAACAGTCATCTTGATTCCAATCACAAAATCAAGTTGATGGTACTAAGTAAAATATGGGTAGTATAATATTAAATCACAAACACTACAACTGTTTAATATAACTTCAGAACTGCTAACGACATCTATCGGAAAATTGTGAACTAAAATTCTTATTTCTATTATTAATTAAACAACACCTATATACATATTTATATCTTTACATCTTTAAAATATAACGCGGAGAGAATAAGATAAAATACATTATGAAGTATTTTCTATATTTGTAGTCTCTTCTTTTTTTATCTTTTTCATTGTAAAATTTACACAAATCGACTTTAGGGAATGATTTAGTATAATTTTGGAATAGATTTTGGAAAATTTGTAAGTTTCTAAAATATTAATATTTTAATAATTTGAATAATTTTAACCTTAAATTTCGAGCGGATTGTAGCTCTTGGGTAGGGTCTCTGGATTTCAGATCGATCCGGGTTCCAATCCTGACTTTAACTCCAAAAAGTTCCCTTTTTTCAAGGTTTTTTACTAAGTTAGCATACGATATCACGCTATCGATAACCCATTAGTATTTGCGCCATTTTTAAAAATGCTAATCTGTCAAATCATATTCGCAAAGCAATCTGCGATCTTCATAAGTCAAAAATATTAATTTCCGTAGAAAATACAACAGCATTCTGTAAAATTTTATATATTTATTGCTATTATAAGCTCGGTTAGCTTTGGTAAAGAAAATAAATAACAATACATTGGTTTAATATCCTCCTTACCTCCCTAAAACAATATTTTCCTTAAGTTCAAAGCAGAACAATAGATATAGGATCGCGATATGAACTGTCATGTATTATATACATCGTGAAACATACTATAATTTATACAACCCATGTCAGGATCGGGTTGTATCAGTTTCAATTATAATTAAATATAAGTAAGGTTTTAGGTTATGAGTGACAGGCGGAAATTCTATTTAACTATTTGGTAACTAAGGCGCTTTCTTTCAGACGATATGCTAAACCAATTTTTTTGAAGTGATAACTTCTTATTGGACGGTAAAGCGCTTCGTTACGTAACACGTTACGGAGCCAGTCTGTCTGGCTTCCCTTTCTCTCACGCATACGGCAGCGGTAGGTAGGCTCCTCCTCTCTCACTCTAACCCACAGTGCTAGATCTATTCGAATTGCGACTTTATTACATGAAGTAAGAATATGAAATACAGTTGAGTTTTTTTCTTTATAAAGAATCTACATTAGGAAATAATTAATTTTAATATAATTTTGAAACAGTCTTGGAAAAATTGGAAATTCGTAAACTTTAGTTATTATTGAATTATTTTTGGTTTTATTAATAAATAACCTTTCCTTAAATTATCACATTAATTAATATAAATATAATTTAAGTAATAACCTCAGTTTTTCTCAAGTTAAAGAATTTCAATATTAAATAGTTCAACTTAGATTAGTTTATCACTTCTGGCGGGCGTCCAGAGAAGCAAACTTTTTTTTCTAGTTACCCCCCAGGTTTAGTACCTGAGATTATGTAATCACAAACCTCCACATTTGACTTAAAGGTGCGATAAAGATTTTTAGGGGTTTATAACTTTAAATTATTTAATTCTTCATTCATTGGAATCTACATGAAACCTACACCGTTTGACAACGCTCTAATTGAAAAAAAAATCGACTACATGTCTGAGATATAACTAGCTAATTTTATAAAATTTTAACCGAACTTCAAGTAAGTTAAAAAAACGTATTATATAATGCACCCAAAATAATTTTAATATTTCTCACTGGCGTTTGTTATGCTTAGTCAGTTGGTGAAAATGGCTGAAGTGTCAGGAGTGATCCAAATATATACTCTTTGAAAACCTTCAATGAAAACACATGAAAGTGTTTGGAGACGAGTCTGCGAGAAATCCGTCTTAATAGTGATAACCTTCGGGATCGAGGCATGGGACACTGACGGCGGAATTTGTTTAAAAACACAAGTCGCTCAGCGGGCTATATTGGGTGTTTCCATTACACAAAAATATCTAATAAATAAATATAGAGAGAAGTGGTAATGAAGTAATCACATCAAACGAGTCTTGGAGTGGACACAGCATATCAGAAAATGTAGTGTAGGACGCCTTCTATTAGGTTTGCATTTGGGGAGGTCTACGTCCAGTTGTGGACGATGATAGTTAATGACGACCCATAAAAATTTAAGTAACATTATAGGAACTTTTTTTAAATTGTACAAATATTTTCTAAAGCAATTATAGTGATTCGTAATTATATAATCATTAGCTTGTGGTTTGGGCCAATCGTGAAAAGATAGCTAATTTATTATCTCCTTACCAATCTTGCTCAGTAATGTCTGTTACTCAAGTGAATGAGGATAAAAAAATCTGGAAAGGTTAAAACTTAGAATAATTTTAAACTACATAGGATAAAGTCAGGATCAAAAGACCTTAATAAAACATCAGGACATTGATCTGATATCTTCAGGTGGATGTATATTTGCTTATTGCTGTGGAATAAGCAGTTTCCATCGCTTCTTAATGCGGCGCCAGAGGCCGCTGCCATCCGGATAGGGCAACTGGAACCTGGCTCATTTATGCCCGAACACAAAAAAATGTTATTATAGTAACATATTTAGGGCTTGAAGCATTACCCAGTTACCCGATAGGAGAACAGCGGGGTTTTTTAGTGGGTAGTCGGAAAAATCCCGGAGTCACACACATCCCTCGGTCCCCCCGGGCCGGGGGAACCCGTCAAGAGAGGTTTTTCCCCGAGATAAAAAAAGGCTGTCGTAAAAAGCGGCCCATTGCTGCAGACATTAATATTCTTACTTCATCTCTGCACGGAGATGATGGTCCTTGATCCTTTTTTCTTTTGAAGCAGTGTGTCCAATTTTAACTTCTAACAGTCTGTGAAACTCTTCTGTTTATTAGTATGTACCTTGAGATATTTATGCATATAGTATAAAATATGGTCATAATTAAAACGCAGCTAAATGTCTTAACTAATATCATAACATATAACGATACGGATTAATAAAAAAAGGCTCTCACAAACCCGTTAAACTTACTAAGGTTTTTAAGAGCCTTTTTCTCCAATTTAAAGCACCTAATGATAACTTAATGAATGATTCAGAGGTAACGAGAATTGAGTCAAAGTGAAAACTACAAAAGTAACCTGAATGAGAAACTATCTCATCGACTGTATCCACCCATTTCACGTCTACTTCCAACAGCTCCGCCAAAGTTAATCTAAGGGATCCCCAGGGGAATACTCGTACACAATATCCATTCTTCGATAGAAATTATAATAACAATGTAAAAGGAACAAAAGGCGAAACTGTATACGGACGGGATATAATTTTGACGCCCGATTCATTCTAGAACATTGTCTCGTGTAAATTAATCCTAATTATCGTTCAAGCATTGCATACTCTTACTTCGTAAATCGGATTTCTCTGCGAAGTATTTTCTAATTAAGGGTTAAATATCGCCTTATTCGAAATGACTCTATCATTGTCAGACAAGTTCCAGCAACAGTCAAGTGCTATTCAAAGTTCGGCAAAACTTGAGTCTTTTCGTATATGTATCGATACGCCTGCGGGGGGTAAAGTTTGATTCTCTTCCTGAGTTTTCATTTAATATGTGTTTATTTAATTATGTTTATACAGCTTCCCAAGGAGTAGGTCTCAAAATGAACATGGACAAGACGAAGATCATGTCTAATGTCCATGTCGCACCTACCCCCGTAACAGTTGGGAACTGTACTCTCGAAATTGTTGACGAATACGTCTACTTGGGTCAAACGATCCAGTTAGGCAGGTCCAGTTTCGCGAAAGAGGTCACTCGTCGAATCTAATTCAGATGGGCAGCGTTCGGGAAGCTCCGTAAAATCTTTTCGTCCCAAATACCGCAGTGTCTCAAGACGAAAGTTTTTAACCAATGTGTGTTGCCAGTGATGACATACGGAACGCAGACGTGGTCGCTAATTATGGGTCTTATGAGAAAGTTCATGGTCGCTCAGAGGGCAATGGAGAGGACTATGCTCGGAGTTTCCCTGCGAGATCGAATCAGAAATGAGGAGATTCGCAGGAGAACCAGTCACAGACATAGCCCGGATGATTGCAAAACTGAAGTGGCAGTGGGCTGGGCACATAGCTCGAAGGACTGATGGCCGTTGGGGTCGAAAAGTCCTCGAATGGCGACCGCGTACCGGAAGACGCAATGTTGGTAGGCCCCCCACAAGATGGACCGATGATCTGGTCAAGATCGCCGGAATAGGTTGGATGAGGGCAGCGCAGGACCGATCATCGTGGAGATCTTTGGGGGAGGCCTTTGTCCAGCAGTGGGCATCTTCCGGCTGAAATGATGATGTGTTTATTTATAATATAAAAGAAAGTTATTTAAGTAGTATGTCAGTTGTCTAGTAACTATTACATAAGTTCTGTTACTTTGTTACTAGGTGCCGTGGACATTCACTGCTGAAATCATACACAAAAAAAGAAAAAAATTACCTATTTTTTCCTCTCGCTCCTGAAATCCAGAAAAAATCCTTGCAACAGTGTTTAGACTTTGGTGAATGCCAGCTGGTGAGGTCAGTGAAACAGGAGCCTAAAAGGTCTTGGGGGAACTCCATTATCTATACTACTATTATAAAGAGGAAAGATTTGATTGATTGTTTGTTTGTTTGTTTGCTTTGAATAGGCTCCGAAACTACTGACCCGATTTAAAAAATTTTTTCATTGTTGGGAAGCTACACTATCCCCGGGTGACATAGGCTATATAATATTTTCAAAAAAATTAGGGATCCTTACTAAAACTCCAATAATGTAACTCAAAGTGTAAAAAAATTACCTAAAATATTATTTAAATCGCGTGCGTTGCGAAAACTATTGATGATAGAATAAAATAATGTACTACAACTTTGCAGAACACATCATTTTTTACAAAACGTGTCGCGACAGCATATGTCTATCTATTATAGTTATGCCACAATAAGTATTCTTTTATTTTAAAAATTTAATTAAAATGCCGCCCCTAGAAAAGGCTCTTTAATTGGATCTTGGTATTAATCCTTATCAAAATAAATTACTTCATATTCAAAACTGTTTCAATACCTTTATATAAGTTTTTGAATTATTCAATTCGGATATTCCATTCGAAAGATATCACGAGTTTAAAAATGTAAGTATTAGAAAAATGTTGCGTGGTAGCCGCTCACCCTGTTCGGCTAGCTAGGCATCACCTTATGCAATGTAGGCGTGCGTCACTGGGGTTTTTACAAAAATTAGAATACTTATTAAAAAATAACGAAAATAAATAAAAAGTAATAACAAAAAAATCATTAAAATAAAAACTCATAGAAATAATAATATTCAAACTTACTTTATAATTTTATTTTTTTAGTAACCTGACGCAAATAGAAGGGTTTGCCCTCAGGGGCGCTCCTCTGTCCGAGGAGTACACGGGTGTGCGTACCCGAGGTGCCCGAGCATCCGTCGCTTCACTCCCCTCTCCGTTCGAGGCGACAGAGTCCTACCTTTCTTTCCGTCTACCTCTTACATCCTTTCCAACTTAGTTCTCTGTTCGTGGCGTGGTCCCCGGTGGGATGGTTGCGAATACTGATTGGGGTCCCGGGTTCTACCCTGGGACCTGATTTGGTAGTCGAAACCATGCCTATTTTGACTGCGCCTGCACAGAGAGTGTTCCCGGGGCGGGAATTCCATCCTCGCTGTCGGTTGGTCTTGCTGGGCCGACTACGACGTCAGGCGACTCTGCTTTTTCTGGAGTGTCGTCTGGTAGTCGTACTCACGCCTGACTAGCACACGACGGGGATACGAGTCCCGTCCGGAATTGGCCGCGGACCTGTCGCTCCCGGCCCTGGTTCTGTCCATGGTCGGGGACGATCCTGGATGGACGGCCGTTGCCTCCTTTTGCGAGGCAGTAGTGTCTGCAAGGGAGGCGGCGGAACGGGAGCGGGAGTCCGCCACCGCACTCCCCTCCCGCCAACGTAGGCCGCGTCGTCAGCGCCGGAGGGCGGGCAACGATCTCCGGCCGCCGTAGAAAGCGGCCGCGGGCGGCCCCTCGGGGGAGGATCCACCGCCCGCACTATTGCCGCGAGGGAGAAGGCCGCGTGCTGTTCCGCAGCCCCCCTCAACTCCTAGAGTTGTTACAAGAGAGCGCTGGGGGGACCAAACCCTGACCCCCTGGCGCCAGCACTTTAGAAGGGGCCCGCTTTAAGACAAAGCGTGGGCCGGCGCCGGCCCGGGCCACGAGATCGGCAGGCCATATATCCGTAGGCACGGGCGTAGGCGATAGGAGAACAGCGGGGTTTTTTAGTGGGTAGTCGGATGGTCGAACATCTTTTCCGGAGTCCCTTATATCCCTCGGTCCCCCCGTCAAGAGAGGTTTTTCCCCGAGACCGAAAAAAATAGAAGGGTTTAATTTTTAATTTTTTGTTAAATACCCGTGCGAAGCTGGGACGGGCTGCTAGTATTATTAATAAGAATGATTGCACTAAACTTAAAAGGAAAAACGTTGCTACAGCTTAATAAATGAATTATAGGAATATATCCTATTACAAATGCACTCAGGTTAGAGTTGTGATTTTTGGATATCACTTTGATTCCAAAATAGATAGGGGATATCACAACACCTCCTCTTCTTTAACTCTCTTCTCTTAGTTGTCATCTTTATTTAAATTTAAATTATTGTCTTCTAATTCTGTCATATCCGCAAACCTCGCAACATGCATAACGTTTGTTCCTTTTAAAACGCCACTATTTTTAAACGTAGTCTCTTAATCATGAATTAAAGACGTGAAAATTTAAAAACAAAAAATTTGGTTGAAATTAAAAATGTTCGCATCTCTCGCATTTGGGCGGTGTATATTTTTTGTCACGCGTCATATTTCCAACTTATCAAGAGATAAGTTTGACAGTGGCGGTCGTTGGAGGATTTTCCTTTACAAAAAATAAACGTTAAAAAATGAAGAAAATGTATGAAGAATTCATGAGATAAGTTTTTCCGTGCTTTCATGAGTGGAAGTAATTTTTTCTAAGTGAGTTTTTTTTTTACTTTTTTCAGTATTTCAAACTCGAAGCCTAACAGAAGTTCAAGTAACAGACATGAAGGTAGCTGCGGATGCGGAAGTTCTAGGACCTTCATTCCACATATCAGCAGCAGTTCTTGCTAGTGTTACTTTTTTATTACTGCAGGCAAGCAAACAGGCTGACGGCCCGCTTAGAATTTAGCAGTTACCGTCGCCTATGGGTGTTTGCAACGGCAGTGGTACGCGACCACGCAGCTGTCCTATAAGGGTGTACCCTTGTTCCTGTAGGAACTTAGGTCACTAATGCCGGAACACAAAACAAGGTTATTTTGGTGACATACTTAAGACCAAACGTGGTCGCCATCCAGACGGGCTTGGAGCCCTACCACGTAACTAGGGTTGTTTCGTCGCCTTTACGACAGGCGGGAATATGCAAGAAATGAGTGGTTGGACATAAAAGAAAGGGTACATCAAAGAAAACGATTGTGTGATAGATGATATGGCAAAAAGGTGAGAATGCTGAGATGACTAATAGAGAGAATTGGAAGGATAGAACATGTACCGACACCACATAGTTTGGAATAAGGGCAGGAAGTAGAAGAAGCATGTCTCTTTGATTTCAGATCATTGAAAGCAAACGGGGGTATAGACCTGAGATTTCGATAAGTTTCAGTGTCCCATTTTAGTTAGAATTAGTGTATAGTAGGTTAGTTTTTAGTGTACTCAACTAGCAAAATTAACAAAAACTAATTTAATCCTAACTACTAACTTTTAGACACGGGTTAAATTTACCGAATAAACGCATACTATTAACCCTTTACACCCCCGGGTCGATTAAAACCATAACCACTAAAAGAGTTTCAACCAGTTGTAGTCAGTTTTAAACCAGTTGTAACCGGTTAAAACCGGTTCTAGATTTAGTTTTAACCGGGCCCTCGAGGGCGGTTAATTTGTTGGGATTTATGGTGTTTGTCTCCATTATACAACAATAATTCTGACGGTAGTTTTTATGTTTACAACATAAAAGTTTTAACAAATTATACTTTTGTTAGGAGGGTTTAAATGTTGTAAAAAGTTATTTTACAAGCTTAAAAAGTTGGTTGTAAAATACTTTGTACATGTTTATGAAGTAAAGCTAAAGTTTTGTTACTTTTTGATACGGTCATGTTTTAAATTTAATTGTAAAAAAATATTTATATAGCGATTTATATTTACACTGGCATAGGTAGAGTAAGAATATTGACCCTTGCGGGAGGGGAGGGGGTCGGCCTGTCATTAAAGACGACAAAACAACCATAGCGAGGTGGGAGGGCCCGAAACCCGCCTGGATCGTAACGACCTCTGATCTATAAGTATGCCGCCATAATAACCTTGTGTTACGGCATTAGTGACGCAGTTTTCTGTACCCTATGGGACAGTAGCGTGTTCGCGGTGCCCGTTGCGTCACAAACATTCATAGGCAACGGTAACTGATTACTATTAATGCCATCAATCTAGTATCCCAATTTTACTAACATGCACATGTGTTCTTAATACTATATATTTTTTATGTAAAATGGAAACACACACTATAGACTGCTAAATCACAGATTTTCACAGAAACAACTCCTTAATTATTACAAATAACGTGTCTAGTGTGGTTAAACGTATCTTTAAATAGTTTATTATTATATACTAGTTGACCCGCCAAACGTTGTTCTGCCATATGAATTTCTAAAAAAGTACCCTATATTCTTCTTCAAGGTTCTATCTATGACTATACCGAATTTCATCCAAATTGGTTCAGCGGTTTAGGTGTGAAAGCGTAACTAAACTCTCTTTTTCAATAATAATATTAGGATTATATTGGCACAATTCACACAGCGCCACCTAGTCCCAAAGTATACATAGCATAGCACTTGTGTTATGGGTACTAGACGAGAATCGAACCCGAAATCGCCACGTAGGTCGTAAAAATTACAATAGCTTTGCAAATTGCATTATTAATTATTTTTGGAACGCGTTACAAATAGCTATGACTTTTTTATTAGGAGCATAAAAAGATGGCAGCCTTCACATTAAAATATTGTAGCGAATCTGCATACCAAGGTCACCTTAAACAAGCGGGTATACTTATCTAGGAAGGTCCGAGTCCAGCAGTGGGACGCTGTGAGCTGTTATTGAAACACATACTGTGTTGAACATACACATAAGAACAATTGTCAATCAATCCCAAGATCACACAACACCCAATCTTCCACTTTCCTCATCTAGCCACTACCTTTTTAATGTCTTGGTCCACCGAGCTGAAGGGCGTCGAAAGGGGTTTGCCAAGACACGGTCTCCATTCTAGGACCACCTTACTCCAAGTGTTTTTGGCCAGGTCAGTTTTTTTCTTATAAAAACATAAATTATGATACTAATATGAGTGTTACCGTTTGCCGGTCTGATGGGCGCCTAAAAACCATAACGCACATGCGTTGCTCGTAATAAAGTAATTGAGTGTTATATGTTAACAAGTGCTTTATTGAATTAAATAGGCGGTTCCGGTTGGTGATTTCATTTAAATATTTTTATAATCGTAATTTGTTTTATTGTTGTAGGACAGCAGATAGGCTGGCGACCCACTTAGAACTTAGCAGTTACTGTTGCCTATGGGTGTTTGCGAGGCGATGCGCAAACACAACACAAAGTTATTATAGCGGCATACTTAAGACCAAAGGTGTTCGCCATCCAGACGAGCTTGGGGCCCTACCACGTAGCTAGGGTGGGTTGTTTTGTCGCCTTTTACGACAGGCCGACCCCGGCCGCAGAGGTCAGTATTCTTTTGGAATCAACATCCCGGTTGCAACCTAAGCCTTCGCTTCGATGCCAGATGTGCGCTTTCCGACGTTTTCTTCTCCACATCGCACGGTCTTCGGCGTCCCTGGTAGTCAATGGCACGTATATCACTTTTTACGTAGTCAAGCCAGCATTTTATGGACTCTACTTCCGGTTAATTGATTTGTAATACACGGGGATAAAATCTTTTTTTATCCCGGGGAAACTGAATTACCACGCCACGGTGTCCCACTGTCCTAACCCTATACGGCAAGGTTAGTGCGGGTCGACATGTGATGATGTATGGGCCTGACAGCCTAAGTATACCTATATAATAGGTATAAGACCTTAGGAAGAGGTCGATAACTGCATCTTCTAAGCTAAGTCACCGTTTGGAACTTAATGAGAAAGGCGAGTGATCGGAGCTTTTTTATGAACGCTTGGAAGACTACATCTAGTTAGTTTTTGCCAGATTGCATCCATAAAAAGACATATAATGTCATATAGTAAGGAAAATGATAGAAATGAGAATGGATGGATACAGAAGGAGAGGTAGAAGAAAGAAAGGATGGATTGCGTAAAAGATAATATGGAGAAAGGGTGCATGTTGAGATGACGACTACTAGAGGACAGTGGAAGGAGAGAGCATGTTGTGCTGACCCCACATATTGTAGGATAAGGGCAGGAAGAAAAAGAAAGTTACTTTACATCAGGTAAGTGGTAGCCATTTTTTTCTTTTTTTTATTGCTGAGGAAGAGCAAACAGGCTGACGGTCCATTTAATAGTAAACACCGTCGACAGATACCGTCGCCCATAGATATAAATTGGTGGTTGGAAAATTAATCGGTGTCTACTGTTTATCTTTTATTGTTTAATAGCATTATGAACATTTAAGTACATAAAATAAATATACAAATGTACATTTTTTTATATCAACTAGTAACTACTTGTGTTATTCATAATAATATGAAAAAATTGTATTGCTATAAGTTATCACAAGTATGTAAAGTGTTGCTCAGTTATTATATGTACTTATATGGCATATTATTCCTAAAATCACAAATTTATTCGTCTTGAATATTATATTTTTAAATAAAACTAATTAATTATCATTATCATGATATAATTATTCTTACTCTTTAATTTATAATATTTAAATAGTATTTATACATTATAATGGGAGGGAATAATGAAAGTGGACGAAGCGAAACAAGTACCTATGTAAGGATCGTAGCAAGTGGAAAGAAGTGGTCTCTGCCTACCCCTACGGGAAAGAGGCGTGATTATATGTATGTATGTATGTTATACATTATAATTATAGTGTTTTTATTATCCACTTATACAACCATTATCATTATTATATTTCAAGTTTATTTTATTATTATTTTACTGTCTTAAAATTTAAATGCTTTTCTGGTAAAAAATGAAGAATCACCTGAAAATACTTGTATTTATTTTTGTATGTTTTTGATTATTGTGATGCAATAATTTACTTTAATGCTGCTTTATATAATATTTCTTTTTCAATTATTGTTCTCGTACATACATAAGTTTGTACATATTTATGTTAAATACCGTGACGTCATTCCAAGGGCTTAACGGAAGATCAGCGTTGGTTTGTCCATGCTGAGTTAGGTCATGCTGAGTTAGGTCCTATTTAGGACAATATAACTGTAATTTTTAGTATAATTTCTATGTAAATTTACTGTATGAGTTGTCCTAATAAATAATTTTTCTTTCTTCTCTCTTTCTTTCATATTTACGACGCTAGGGGCACCGCGAACACGCGGCTGTCCCATTGTAGTACAGGAACCTGGGTCACTAATGCCGTAACACAAGGTTATTATGGCGGAATACTAGACCAAGGATTACAATCGAGACGGACTTGGGGTCTTATCACGTAGCTAGGGCTGTTTTGTTGCCTTTTACGACCGTCCAATCCCAACCATACGATCTTACGTATATGCAACGCGAAACAAATTGTTACAGCACTATAATATAAAATCTATTATGTTACATGCCGTGAAAAATATTTATAATTGTTTACAGTCATGAAGCCAGAACAACGCAAATGGACTTGGATTAGTCCCGATGGTGCCACCAAAAATGAGATTGACTTCATTATGTCGACCAAAAGACAGATATTCAATGATGTCTCTGTGATCAATTCGGTGAAAACTGGGAGTGATCACCGCTTAGTAAGAGGCACATTGAATATCAATCCAAAATTGGAGAGGTCTCGACTGGTGAAGTCTACGCTCCGACCTGCACCCATACAGATCCAAAACCCGGTAAACTTTCAACTCGAATTGCAAAACCGCTTCGAATGCCTCGGTGACTGCGTTGACGTGGACGAGTATAATAACAGGTTCGTGGAAGCTGTTCAAACGGCCGGGTCTAAATTCTTCAAGGCCAGCCGTTCAAAAAGAACCGGAAAAATCTCAGATTCTACTCTCAAATTGATGGATGTGAGACGTCAAATGACCCTTCAGTCCCCGGACGATGCTTCCCAGTATAGGCAGCTAAATAGACAGATCTCCAAGTCCTTGACTCGCGATATCCGCCGCCATAACACAGACTGTGTAAAGGCGGCTATAGAGCGTAACAAGGGCTCTAAAGTATTCGCACGAGACTTGTCTATTGGGCAGAGCCAACTGACGAAGCTGAAGACCGACGACGGCAGGGTCGTTTCGTCTAAACCCGAACTTTTGAGGGAAGTCGAGAAGTTCTACGGACAGCTATACACGACCACACGGGCACCTGTTAACAACAAGGCTAAAGACCCAAGAGCCAAATTAACCCGACACTACACCGTAGATATCCCAGACGTCAGTCTGTACGAGATTAGTGTGGCCCTTAAACAGCTTAAAAACAACAAGGCGCCGGGTGATGATGGAATTACAGCCGAGCTTCTGAGAGCTGGTGGTACTCCTGTGCTTAAAATCCTCCAGAAGCTATTTAATTCCGTCATCCTCGATGGCAAAACGCCGCAGGCCTGGCACGGAAGTATAGTGGTGCTGTTCTTCAAAAAGGGCGACAAAACCCTTTTGAAGAACTTTAGACCGATATCACTTCTGAGCCATGTTTACAAGCTGTTTTCAAGGGTCATCACGAATCGTCTCGCGCGCAGATTTGACGACTTCCAGCCTCCCGAACAAGCCGGATTCCGAAAAGGTTTTAGCACCATAGACCACATACATACGCTGCGGCAGGTTATACAGAAGACGGAGGAGTATAACCAGCCACTATGCTTGGCGTTCGTGGACTATGAGAAAGCCTTTGATTCGATCGAGACCTGGGCGGTGCTTCAGTCTCTCCAGAGGTGCCACATTGATTATCGATACATCAAAGCGTTGAAGTATTTGTATGAAAACGCCACCATGTCAGTCCGTCTCCAGGATCAGAACTCGAAGCCTATCCGACTGCAGCGGGGAGTCAGACAAGGCGATGTCATATCGCCGATGCTGTTCACTGCTGCGTTGGAAGATGTCTTCAAGCTTCTGGACTGGAACGGACTGGGCATCAACATTAACGGTGAGTACATCACTCACCTTAGATTCGCAGATGATATCGTAATCATGGCTGAAACCATGGAAGACTTAAGCCATATGCTTGATGGCCTCAATACAGCTTCCCAAGGAGTAGGTCTCAAAATGAACATGAACAAGACGAAGATCATGTCTAATGTCCATGTCGCACCTACCCCCGTAACAGTTGGGAACTGTACTTTCGAAATTGTTGACGAATACGTCTACTTGGGTCAAACGATCCAGTTAGGCAGGTCCAATTTCGCGAAAGAGGTCACTCGTCGAATCCAACTCGGATGGGCAGCGTTCGGGAAGCTCCGTAAAATCTTTTCGTCCCAAATACCGCAGTGTCTCAAGACGAAGGTTTTTAACCAATGTGTGTTGCCAGTGATGACATACGGAACGCAGACGTGGTCGCTAACTATGGGCCTTATGAGAAAGCTCATGGTCGCTCAGAGAGCAATGGAGAGGGCTATGCTCGGAGTTTCCCTGCGAGATCGAATCAGAAATGAGGAGATTCGCAGGAGAACCAAAGTAACCGACATAGCCCGGATGATTGCAAAACTGAAGTGGCAGTGGGCTGGGCACATAGCTCGAAGGACTGATGGCCGTTGGGGCAGAAAAGTCCTCGAATGGCGACCGCGTACCGGAAGACGCAGTGTTGGTAGGCCCCCCACAAGATGGACCGATGATCTGGTCAAGATCGCCGGGATAGGTTGGATGAGGGCAGCGCAGGACCGATCATCGTGGAGATCTTTGGGGGAGGCCTTTGTCCAGCAGTGGGCGTCTTCCGGCTGAAATGATGATGATGATGATGACAGTCATGAATCATTGACTCGTGCTACATAGAATACAGCCTTAACTAATGTTTAAAATGTTACCCGTTTATTACATGGTAATAATCTCCAAGAATTTTATGACCGTATAAAAAGTGAATTCAAGCCGGGCTAGATAGGCAGTAATCAATTTTTTTATTGCTGAGGTACAGCAGTTAGGCTGACGGCCCACTTATTAGTAAGCATCGTCCCCTATGAACGTTTGCGACGCTAGGGGCACCGCGAATTGTGCCACGGAGGTATATTACTGATGACTTTGCAATGATACTTCTGCACGTCAGAAAGCCTCTCAGTCGTGGATTTAATTTCATCTGGGTTATGTATGGTATGTATTTATTTATAAAAGTAGGTCAGTTATCTAATACCCATAACCGAATCCCTCTGCCGAATATATCTGTTTATTTTGACATTAGACGGCGCTGTGTCAATTTCTTCAGTATATTATTTCTTAGAAAAACTAGATTTCGTGGTATTTTATTAACAAGATGTTATGAATATGCTGCGGTGGACGTGTAGAGTGACGCGGTAGCTTTCATGTCCGTGGCATTGAGGATAAAACTGCAGCAGTGTCGTCTTCGCTGGTATAGCCACGTTTTATGGCAACCGGCTACTTAGGTGGGGAATAAACGTCTGACCATGCCGCCGCCGTCGGGCCCCGGCAGGAGGTTTATTCCAAAAATCTCGATAACGTATTGTATTGCAACTCCAGATAATTATATAACCAGACCTTAGCGAAACCTTCTCGGTTAGCTTTAATATTAATAAGCTTTTGTATAAAAGTTTAAGTTAAGCTGAGATATACATTTTGTAACTGGAAAAAGCTTTTCGTGGTATCTAGAAAATTGCTTTGGCAAAGATTTCCCGATATTACCCAATTTAGAGTCAGATTGTATTCCATATTTTAGGGTATTCGGGTTGCTTTTTTGAAGGTACGGTGACGTCACTATCGCAAGACGGTGTCCCATATTGCATTCTCCTCTTAAGTTAATTTCATAACCTAATAATTATATTGTATTTAAAACGTGTTCTATGGTGCATCTGTTTTCGAACCTCACAACACTAGGTTCGATTCCCATCCCTAGTTTGGGTGTTTATGTATATTATGTATTTATTTACAAAAGAAAAATATAGTACCCACGACAAAAGTGCTCTATTATTTTAGCGCTGTATTATATTACATATTTATAAACACTCGCTGACCTGACCTGAAAAAACAGATATTAAGTACGTTCATCCTTATTTCATCCTCTTCAAGTTTCATTTTCGCGACAAAAAGTACCCTA
The DNA here is from genome assembly GCA_963693495.1 of Malacosoma neustria. Lineage (NCBI taxonomy): Eukaryota > Metazoa > Arthropoda > Insecta > Lepidoptera > Lasiocampidae > Malacosoma > Malacosoma neustria. The sequence goes on from OY856397.1 coordinate 9,348,876, forward strand.
TATAAGACCCTCCAGGGTACAATATATCTCTATATAGAAATTCATCAAAATTGGTTCCGCGGTTTAAACATAACATATAGCCAGAGTTACTTTCACTTACTTCTAACAGATTTAAATAGGCGCCGGAAATCAATACCAAATTTACCGGCCTGATGAATCTCACCTGTAAAAATTTGCCAGTCGGCGCCGGAAGGGAAACACAAGGGACCGGAATTTATAGCGCTAACTTAAGGAGGACTACGTTAAACAATTTTATTTCGATCTTGAAAACTGAATACAAACATATTTAAAATATGGGTAAAATTTAAATTCACAAAATATGGCACAAACATATTTTACTTCTTATATTTTATTTCTTACTTAGTTTGGGTCTAGATGGCTCTGATTATAATATTCTAGTATATATATTTATTATTGTTTTATATTTAAACATTATTGACACGTCTAGGATAAAGAATCAGGAAGAACGACACATAAAAGAACAGGAATGACGCTTTAAACGGTATACTGTCTGTTGGGAATTCAAATTCTAACAGTGGGATATTACGCTGTTAGGAACTTTCCTAATAACCGAAAATACGGATCACAAAACCTTACGAAAAAAGAATGACTTCTCCAAAATAATTTTCAAAAACAACATTCTTATATTTTCCTCTCTAATTACAAAAGGGAAAATCTGACCTAAATTACGTACATAATTGTATGTATTTCCTGGCACAAGAAAATAAATTTACACGCCGGGCAAGCGAGATAGATATAGGGCTATGAAAATTTCTATTGGCCAGAAAGGGATGGATGGAGGGTAGATTTCAACTTGTCCCTGTTGCAATATTCGAGATTAAAAGTAACGCCTCGCTTGGCAGAAGTGTTGCCAGGGAAATTCTAAATATCTGAGACATTCGTCTTATGTCGTAAAGCACTTGAAACGAGATTTTGTAAATGCTCTTTATTAAAATATAATGCGGTTCTCATAGATCCTTAAGTTTTTTTTATCATTTGTCAAAATTTGGAACTTGGAACTTTGGACTTAGAAAAGTCATAAAGTTTGATATCATTGTTTTTGCCCTTAAAATACATATCTTATTCTAGATTAGTGTATTATAATATTTCGGTTATTTATTATCGAATTAATATTGTATTGCATTAAAACATTCGTTCATATATGTATGTCTAAATTAATAGTCTCATAACACGTAATCTTTAATAAAATATATATTTATAATCGTTACTTTTAAACAAATCAAGATACCTGGCAACCCCGCACGGCAGCGAAATTCTAATGTAAGCTCGAGCACGCAAGTGCTTTGCATTTAGTGTAATTTTTCTTGAAAATATCCTGATTTTTTGTGTATAGTGCAATCTTGGTAAGATACGATTTTGGCGAGAATATTTTTCGGTATTACTTTTGCAATTTTTGAAATGTTTTTGAATATATTAAATTATTTAACAACACATTTTTTTAATACCAACTTTTTATATAAAAAGGTAAATACGCTGGTGTTCTGTTTGTTAAGAGATTACAAACAGTGAGTAAACTTCAATGTCTGAAGACCAAATTCTTTAACCAGTGCCTCCTACCGATAATACTAGGAACGTAAGGGAATGTACCCGGTCAGCGTTCTAACTGATGAAATTGTCGCAACATAATGCTGAGTGCTAACCTCATTTGAGAGAGTGACAATTATTTTGTTTGCTTTTGCTTCAAATAAATTATTTTCTTTCTTTACCCACATTAAGTGAGTTATTTTTGTCAATTTTTTACCCCTCTACCTCCCCTTGGACTATCCGTAATATATGAAAAGCCTCCCTCCTCTATTTTTCAAGTATTAATTAATTAGCGCGGTTTTTAATATTTGTTTGCAAACAGAAATTTTAAAAAAATTTACTCATATTTGTTTTTATTAATACAGTGCTTTCCTCGTGACGCCAAAAGTTCATACATATATGGTGACTATTTACTCTTTTATGTGATCAAGTGTGGTATTTTGAACACCTATCCTGCTGCCCTGAACGGGTCACATTATATGGGTACATTCCCTAAGCTAAGACCTAAGACGTGGAATCAAAACAGGGCTGGTCTATTAATCTAAAGTCGCTCAACGAATGGAAAGAGCAATGCTCGTTTGTTTAGATCCGTCAGAGATACAAAGTCATTGACATCATTTCTCAAGTAATCTGAAGTTCCAGTGGATCATATCCTTGAGGGAAACAAGTTCTCTAATGGAGACTGCTTTACTCCAAACATAGAAGTGACAAAACATCCCTAATTACGTGCCCCAATCCCGTCTGGATGGCGACCACCTTTGGTCTACAAGTATACTACCGCCATAATAATCTTGTGATTTGTTCCGACATTAGTGACCCAAGTTCCTGTACTCCTATGGGACAGCAGCATGTCCGCGGCACTCCTAGCGTCACACATCCATAGACGACGGTAACTGCTTACAAGTATATGGGTTACCAGCCTATCTGTTGTTCCTCAGCAATAAAAAAAAAATAACCAGCAAGAACTGAATATAACGAAACGAAAATAGGGTTCTGTAGCCAACCTTGGAAGTAGCCATGCAGTGGTGTACATCATTAGACAGACTTAAGCGTTATATGTAAAATTTTGTTACGTTTTCATTTTAAGTGAAAGAGGTATATTTCAATTTTGTTTTCACATCGTTACAAACCAAGCAATATTTTTTCAGTAATTACTACATTTAATGATACCAGGTCTAAATAATGGCCACAATTTGTCAAATTTACAACTTATATTTGTTTTTTTTTTAATAATTTAAACAATTTTCCATCTGAATGTACATACGGACACGTCCTCTGGCAAACGGAGCCTCAAAAATGCAGAGTGCCGTCGAGTGAGCAGCATGACCGCGTCGTTTCGTTGGCAACAAGAAATTATATTTTTACCTGGTAACTCGTGGTATTGACCTCTCTAGAGATTCCGAATCACATGGTGGTATGCACCACTTAGTTTTCCTCACTTAATGTGCATATTATAGTATATGCTGGTGCATGCTTAAGGAAAACATCGTGAGGATATGCGTACTGAAATTACCGATGCGTAACCTGCGATTCTGTTCGTTCCATCTGGAGGGAAGCCCAAGCCCAGTTGTGGGTCGCTATGACGCTGTTGTTATTAAAAAATTTATATATCATTATTTCTGGACGCATTATTCGTGTTACAATACAAATAATTTATTATTCACAAAAACCAATGTTTACAAAATGATTACAGATGTGGCCCTCGCACTATGGCTAGGCAACAGCCTAGCCCTAGTGCGTGCGTGCCCTAGTTTTGATGAAACTATAAGTGAATTTTTATCATTCTACTGATTAAACCAAAAAAAAATAATTTAACTATATTAAAAAATAAAAATAGGACATACGTATCCAAGTTTATAGCGCACAATTACTAAATAATTTTAGGGATTTTATTTGCTTAAAAACAACCGTCATTTGTAATTTTGTTAGTTGGTGAAAAGGGCTACTGAAAAGTGGTTGGATGTTAACAACTAGTCGACTTCCGTGCTGTAACGGCTAATGTACTTCGGTACGCTTGCAGAGGTCAGGGTTCGGTTTCCGTCATAACACATGTGCTATGCTATTTACTTTGGGCCTAGATGACGCTGAGTGAATTGTCACAGTACATTTATTATTACTATTATTAATCAACAGAATAAAAACTTAGTACTAACTCTTGTTGGGACCCGCATTCGCCCTAGCCATTTAAATGAAATATTTGTAATCTCTCATATAAATATGTATTCTTTCTTTCAACTTTTTTCTCTCCCTTTAAATTATCAATATATATATATATATATATATATATATATATATATATATATATATATATATATATATATATATATATATATATATATATATATATATATATATATATATATATATATGAGGCCATGAGAACCATAGTGGCCTAATTCAACAGAAAAGACTTTTGAGTACCATAGAAAACAAAAACAGCGTTTTTTAAATTAATTACCACTCTTCAGAAAACATACTTTTTTTTACTTTTTTATTTTAATTAACTTAATAATGTTCTAATTAATGATTTTAATAGCTAGGAAATAGCTTTATTGCTATTTTTCTACATTTTAATCACAGATAGGCCACTTTGGCAGTAGGGTTTTTTATATAGATTATAAAAAAATGGTTATTAGGCCAATTGTTAATTAAACATTTGAATAAAAAACAACAGTAACACTAAGTACACCTAACAATAAAAGGATACCACAATGTCATCCTCAACATATACATATGTAATTTCTAACTGACACATTATCTTTGATACTAGTATAAAAGCTGTGATGCACTGGAGGTATAAATAAGTCCTTTTTTTCTCAGAACTGATGTGTTTTCCATCAGGGTATAGAGGATCCAGCTTAATACCAGTCAAATGTATAAAGCCCCTTTTCTTTAAATGAACATTTTCAAATAATACATCTTCATTATTAGAATATTTAAAAAAAATGTAAATGGATGCATTTTGACTTTTCAGCAGTTACCTTCCTATTGGTAATGTTATTTTCCAGTTTTTTTTTGTTGCAATAAAGTCATATTATGTCATTTTTATGACATTGAATGGGTTCCTGTCCCTAGCTGCCTTAATTACAGTAATCCAGTCATCTGGTACGCAAATAGTTTTGAAAAACTTTTTCTTTTTCTCCACCAATCCAAAATCTTGGTCACATGCTAAATATGAGTGCCCACTGACATAGTACTTATGGTCTATGTTATCTACTGTGTAATCTGGATGGGCAACAATATATTGGCAAAGGCATTTTAATATTTCTATTTTGACCACCGCACTGGTCTGAGTACATATTTAAGTTTTTAGTTTTGACTATCTTTTTGATGTAACGTAAGGCATGAACCAATGTAAGGCAGGAACCAATCTCCTGAGGCCCCTTGAGGCTATTGTTTCATTCCACACATATATTGTTACTTCATCATTATGAAAATTATGAATACCCAGGCAGTAAGTCCAAAGCTGTGTAATTAGGAACCTGATACACTCTTTAATTTGAATGCCTAGATTCAGCAGAAGCAGTTTTCCATATTCCAGGCAGATAGCCAATTATTCACAAATAATTTATGAAAGACGCATGGGCGGAAAAATAATGACAAATACCATTAACAGATAGTCAAAAAGTAGCCTAACTAATGTCATCATGATAGTGAAGTTTTAGCGGGCTTGAACCATAGTGGCCTATCTTATTTAGGCCAGTATGGCACCTCAAATTTAGATCACAGACTAAAAACCATAACAGTGATTATGCTGCCATTTAGTGAATTTTAGTTGTATCACTTTTAGGCCCCCCTGGTTCTATCAAAATGTTTAATTTTAACTGTAAGAAATCATAAACTCAATATTGTAAAAAACTTAGTTAGGCCACTATGGTTCTCATGGCCTCATATATACATATATATACCTAGTCAGGTCATAAATTCTGTCACATGTTTAATGTAAAATAATTGTAACAAGTTTATTCATTATGTAACCATTCATATACCAAAATGAGCTTAACAAAACATAGATTCTTATGACATTAAAGTTTATTCAAAATGACCTCCGTGATTTTGAATACAAACCTTCAATCTGCGCGGCCAGTCCTCTATCGCAGCACGAACGAGGTCCATGTCAATATCGGCGGCTGCCTTAATCAAGGATGTCTTGAGTGACTCTAAATTGGGATGAGGCTTTGAGCACGCCTTTTCCTCCAAGTGTTGCCATATCTTGTAATCTAACGGATTCAAATCTGGACTGTAGGAGGGCCAGTCTTCGTGCCGGATGAAGTCGATTTCACGCGCCGCCAGCCAGTCTTGTGTGCTCTTCGCTCTATGAGCTGGCGCCGAATCTTGTTGGAATACCCAGTGCCTGTTATTGAACATGGTATGAGAAACAGGTTCCACAAGGTTCGTCAGGACTGTATTTTGATACACAACAGCATTCGTTTTTACACCTTTCTCACAAAAATGTACCTCTGTTAAGCCCCAATAAGAAACTCCCAACCATACCATGAGCGAGGATGGAAAATGACCTCGTTGGACACGCGGAATACGGTTGCTCGCTTCTTCACTACTGTGTGCGTACACCTTATCATTTTGTTTGTTGTAGCTCTCTTCTACGGTAAACATTTTTTCATCCGAAAAAAGAATTTCCCGATATTTTTTTCCCGCGTACCGCTTCAACAAAGCGCGGCATCTCTTCAGTCTCAGGTCCATTAGACGAGCATTCAAACGATGTCCTGTTTTTCTTCGATATGCCCGAAGCCCTAAGTCTTCATTTAACACCCTTTTCACCGTGGTTCTGCTTAACCCCATCTGAAGGGCCAACAGTTTCTGCTTACGTTTGGGATTTCTTTGAATTCGTGCCTTCACAGCTTTTATCACTGCTGGAGTCCTAACAGACCGAGGGCGACCACTTCTTGACCTGTCATCTACACTAGAGTCTTCATTGTATCGTTTGATGGTACTCGTTTATCGTATCTTTTGGTTATATTAAAATTTTTCAGTATGTTAAAAATTTGAATTGGCGCGTAACCGCAACGATGCAACGCAATAACTGCAACACGGTCTTCTTTAAGCGTCCACTCCATATTTAAAAATGAGTAAAATTCTAAAAGTATACATTTTTATTTTCATGAACAATTGGAAATTCGAATTAAATAAACTTTTTTGTGGCCAGCATTCTAAAAGAAAAGTTTTTACTGTGTGACAATACTTATGACCTGACTAAGTATATATACCACCTATACCATACAGCTTCCAAGTCGAACTTCCGCCATTTTCTTATACTCCTTACACAATATTTTCATTCACATATTATACATAAACACAGATTCAAGATGGGAATTAAAATGACTCCACAGGCGTTACCGTATGCGAAAGTCATTATTACGCCACGAGGTATATGGCTCTAGTAACCCCAAATTGGCTGAAAGGTGCAAAGAAATGAATACGAGTACTGGCTTTCAATATGTCAGCAATATATTTATTGGAATCAGAATATATAGGCCAGATGTATAGTGGATGGGTCGTAAGGCATTATGTGGTGTGTCGATACGGAATATATGTCCAAGTGGGGACCGACAGTGGTTGAAAGATAGTGATGGGACAATACTTTCTATTTATCCGAACTTTCGGATCGTCGTCGTGAGCCGTTCGTTGTCCACTGACAGACGTAAGTTTCTCTAAGTTTGCGCTACAAATCCCGCTCTCTTGCTCCGACAACATTACCCAGGTCATCACTCCATCGGGCTGGGGGCACCTACACTACGTTTGCCGAGACGCGGTCTCAACTTCAGGACTCGTTTGCTCCAACGCCCATCGGTCATGCGACAAACGTGACCGGCCTATTGCCACTTCAGCTTACATATTTTACGAGCTACGAGTATATCGGTTTCTTTGGCTTCTATGCTCATTACGGATTGTGTTCATAAGAGAAACACCCAACATAGCTCGTTCTAAAGTCCGCTGAGTGACTTTATATTTGTGAACTGTACTTTCGGTTCACATATAATTTATTCGAATACGGATTTAAGACATGTGGAGAAACAGATATCGTAGTGTTAAGTAATTTATTGAGGAAATTGTCGGCATGGTGAACAGACAAATGAACAGGTGATCAAATTATATTGTGAAATATATAATGCATAGCGTACGTCGCTTTCCAGCCCAGTAGGTCGAAGATATTGAAAGCCATAGTCGGTAGAAGCCGTAGGTGATTCGCTCCTACAGGGGTGAAGTAAGAATACTAGCCCCTGGGGCCCCTGTATCGTAAAAAAATGACAAAACAACCATAGCTAGGTAGCAGGGTCCCAAGCTCGTCTGGTGGCAAACATCGGTGGTGTATAAATATATATTGTGTTCCGGCATTAGTGACCTGGTTCCTTTACCTATATGCGGACAACAACATGTTCGCGGAGCCCTTAGGAAATATCCATAGGCGATGGTAATTGCTGACTGTTAACTAAGCCGTTAATCTGTCTGTTGTTTTTCAGAAATAAAAAAAAGGTGAACGGTATTGACTGGATGATTTGTATCGAATGTTATGGCGTTATCTTGGGGAGGACTATGTCCAATAGTGGGCACAGTAAGGCTGTTGATAATTAGAACTTAAAGTTATCTATTAAAAATTAGCTGACCCGGGAAACGTTGTTCTGCCATATAAATTTGTAAAAAAAAGATCTAGCTATGTCCATTTCCAAGATATAATATTTTTTACTGGCTCTCCTTCTGTCAACGGAAAGAGAGGAGAGGCCAGGAGATCCATAGGACGGGCTTCAGCTCAATTTGGACTCATGTATCCCTCTATTGAGCTGCTGATAGTACTTTTATAATATACTTTCTGTTGCACTTTTACATGTACCCGTATGTACTCTCTAATAATGTTTTGGGAGAAATAAAGGACTTTTCATTTCATTTTTCATTTACACTAAGCAGTTACGGATGTTTGCGACGCTAGAGGCACCGCGAACACGCGGCTGTCCGCTTACGAGAACAGGAACGTGGGACACTAATGCCGGAACACAACACAATGTTATTCTGGCGACATACCTATACTTATAAAAAGGGTGATTGCCATCCATACGGGGTGGGAGCCCTACCACGCAGCTAGGGTTGTTTTGTCGCCTTTTACGAAAGCCTGACCCCAGCCGCATAGGTTATTCTTACTCCGCCCCTGCTCGGAGAAAAAAATACGTTATATTAAAAATAAAAAATGTAATAGAACGTTTCCGAAAAGAAAATAGTACACAATATCCGGTTATCAGAATAAATCTACGGTTACAACCCTTAACGCCCTATTACAAAAGTCACATCACTACGGTAAAGCAACTATCGTTATTTGCGTCAGTAAATTGGGTCGAGGATCTTGGTAACCGAGTTTAAATAAGCTTAGAAAGTACAAATATTTTTTCGGGGCAGCCTGGAAGGGTTCTAATGGAGAGAAAAATATATTTAACGCCCTTAAAGCACTGATAAGGTGGTTTTATTCCCTTTTTTAGGTTCCTAACGCTCTTGAACTTAATTTTGCCCCATTAATTCTGTGCAGATAACGAGTAAGAATACTAACCACTGCGCCCGAGTCCGTTTGGGTGACAAATGTGACAAAACAACCCTAGCTACGTAATATGGCCCCAAGCCCGTCGGGATGGGAAACATCCTAAGTCTTAAATATGCCGCCATAATAACCTTGTGTTGCGTTTCGGTATTAGTGTCCCAGGGTCCTGTACCCCTATGGGACAGCAGCGTTTTCGCGGTGCACCTAACGTCGCAAACATGCAGAGGCGACCAAAGATGGTCGCCATCTAGATGGGCTTGAGGCCCTACCACGTAGCTAGGGTTGTTTTGTCGTGTTTTACGACAGGCCCACCCAGGCCGCAGAGATTTTTATTTTTACTGCACCCCAGCATGAAGTAACAAAGTTTCAAATAAGAACGCCTGTTAATAAGAATCGACTTTTAGACCTCGTCGACTTCTAAAATCAGTTTTCGTTTATCGTCAAACTATGGGAAACCGATGACCGACCCAGGATCGATACCGACCACTTTGGGAATCTCAACTCTAGAGCAAGACTGAGTCCAGCTGTGGGACATTTTGGATTATTCATAATGTTTTATATTCAACTACTAAAATTGCAATAACATCACGACTATCTTGTACTAAAGAAGCTTCGGTAAAAAAGCCTTTATTCCGTCTAAAATTGTTACCCCATCAAAACTGTACGTGAATCGAACGAAATAAAGGAATGTAGTCCACAATAAAACGATTTGAACATGTCCATTTGCTTAACTATTAGTTACAAGCCCTATATAAAAAGGTACGTACGTGATACAACTAGTAAACAATTCTTGAAATACTATTGAGCTTCTATGAAAATAACGTTTTTTATTCAAACGTCTTTGAATAAACCTATAGATTTGTATTAAACTATTTCTGGATGGCAACCGCCCGTAGTTTTCAAATATACCACCATAATAATCTTCAGGTTCCAATTCGTCTACGATAGCGAGTTAATCACAAACATCCGTAGGTGACTTTAATATTTGACTGTTGAAAAATGATTGTGAGTGGACAGAAGGTATTGTTAAAGAACGCACAGGACCAGTTACTTAAACTGTAGCATTAAATAGAAAGACCAATAAGCGTCATGATGACCAGCTTCATACGTGTATGTCACGCCACTCTCTAAACAGAGTACTTGACGCGGAGGGTGGGCAGAAATAGGCAGATGAGTCTGATAGTGCTGGCAATGAAGACAAAGAGATGGTAGAGAGTAGCTTACGCCAACCTTCGCCATCAAGAGATAGCGTATCTTCAGGTGAGAACGCTCCTCTACCCATTGATATAAAAAATTGCGAAGCTAAAAAAGCTGATTTACGTGAAAAAACAATCCTAAAGATAATGTATTCCTAGTTTTAAGTTTAAACTTATATAATTTTTTTTTATTGCTTTAGGACAGCAGACAGGCTGACGGCCCGCTTAGAATTAAGTTACCCTCGCCCATGGGTGTTTACAACACCAGTGGCACCGTGAACACACTGCTGTCGCATAAGGGTATAGGAACATGGGTTACTAATGACGGAACACAACACAAGGTTATTATGGCGGCATACTTAAGACCAAAGGTGGTCACCATCCAGACGGGCCCCAAGGCCCTACCACGTAACTAAGGTGGGTTGTTTTGTCGCCTTTTACGACAGGCCGACCCCGGCCACAGAGGTTAGTATTCTTTCTCCGCCTCTGCATAATTTAACTTAAGTTAGTATTTCTGTAATTTCTTTTTTATTTCTAAGTTGTTTATTATGTTTATTTTTAAATTAAGTATGATTTGATTTGTAACTTATGTGAAAAACTGTTTAATTATATAGTTTAGGCTAAGAGGTAAATAGTGTCATATATTTGCAGGTATTTAGAAAATAAAATCAGTTAGTGTTGAGTCGCCGTTTACTATTGACACGCCCCATATATATCAGTGACGATAACTACTTATTAATAAGTGAGGTATCAGTCTACCTGCTATTCCACAGGCAATAGAAATATATATTCAAAAATATTTTTATATCACAGGTAAACCATATTATTTGAAACAAATCTTTATCTATATCTAATCTTTACAACTACAGCTTGTTCAAAAGGCGTCCCCGGAGAAGAACGAGCAAGAAGCTTAATCTTAACATTATTGTAAACAAGTTTATTTATAATTATCGTACACTGAATAAAATCAAAATTTGAAGCCACGTGATAGATGAATAAGTTAGTCCTACGGATGTTTTTAAATCTAAATAGGTATTCAGATATTTTATGAGACTGAGAAACTGACTAAAATGCAACAGGAACATCACCGAGTGGTATCAAAGATGGGAAGATAAAAACAGGAAGATAAAATATAAAATATGGTATGATTAAAATGGAGACTATCGTGGAAACAAAAGCAAGTGATAATTCTTGAGAGATACTCGGATGTATACATAGACAGGTCTTTGGGACAGACCAGACACCTCGGATGTGTTTGTAGAGTGTCAAGTGTAAAAAGTTTAAGAATTTATTTTATAGCGATATTCTAGCGATATCTTTATTTTGCGCAGTTTTTACAGATAACTGCCTATTTGGGACAGAGTCTTATTATTTCTTTAGCAAGATCCTCCATCATCTAAGGTTCATAGATATATGTGAACGTCTTACCACTATGTACGATCGGTACATATTCTCTCCTTCTACTTATCTCTGTTAGCCGTCATCTAAACATTCACACCTTTTACCGCATTATCTTCTACGCAATTCTCTTTGATTTACCTCTCCTGTGTCAATTCACTCTCATCTATACAAATACATAAAATTGGAAGGTCTGTTTGTAATATTAAAATAACCGCTTTTTACTAAGTGCATTCGGACGTATACACGGTACATATACCAAAACGACATTTTTTACAATTTTTGTCTGTCTCTCTGTCTGTCTGCTTGTTCCGGCTAATCTCTGAAATGGCTGCGATAGCTGATGTAACAAGGAGTAACTTAGGCTAATTTAGGAAAAAAAAATAGTTTTTGTTAAATTTTGGAAATTAAACATTCCAATTTAAGTTGACCTCAGATTTATATCATCAATCATATGAAATAGGGCTCAGCTTAGGCTGGATTTTAGGTTGAATTTCCAATTTAAGTTGACCTCATATATCCAAAAAATGCTGCCCAAAGTCACTATTCCACGCAGACGGAGTCGCGGGAACACAGCTAGTTTCTAATATTTTCCTTGTCACATAGCACATGGATTATATAATACGTAAAAAACCACCAGGGTGTGTTTATCGTAATTTTTTCGAACAAAGAGCTACTTAAAACTTAAATGTACTTACCAAGCGTTGCGGGCACTGTGGTTTCGCCGCAGAAAACATTTTCAGGAAAATCCATTGTGCGAAACGATCAATGGGGGCAAGAGCGACTTAATAATAATACTATTGTGCCAAATTGGATATTATATTGGTCGAAATGTACGGTTGAATGAGTATCATTATATATTGGATATATTATAAAAAATTTGTATGTACAAAGACTGTGGTGTGTGCATAACACTAATACTCTATACTTTTATATGGTCTACGTATTTTTGTAGTAGATTATCCACGTGTTTTCTCCGTCCGTCTGTCAACAATCTCTTAGAAACAATCTATTCGTGATTAATATGAGTATTAAATTTTTTTACCGTCTATATTCACAAATTCTACCTCTGTCCCTAAGTCTGGTTTTGCTCTGTCATTTATGTGCTGAGATGGTTTGGCCATGTCGAGAGAATGAATGAAGAACGTGTGACGAAAAAAGTGTATAAGGCGAGTGTAAATGGAAGCGTTGGAAGGGGTAGACCTAGGCGGACGTTTCGAGACCAGATCAGGGACATCTTGAAATAAGGCCAGGTCAAGAGTACCCTAAACCGAAGGGCATGTATTAAGGGAATAATGAAAGTTGACGAAGTGAAATAAGTATGTAAGGATCGTCGCAAGTGGAATGAAGTGGTCTCTGCCTACCCCTACGGGAAAGAGGCGTGATTATATGTATGTATGTATTTATATGTATCGTACTTCAAATAATTGAACAATAGATTTGTGATAACTATATGACAACACAGCTCATGTCAGTTCATTACACTGACTAGCGCATATAATGCGAAGATTGCTTGAAACAAGAAATATACTAGAAATGAGAGAGTACAGGAGAAGCGATAGACTTAAAAAATGGATGGATTGCGTAAGATGATATGGCGAAAAGGGTGTAAATGTTAAAATGATGACTAAAAAAAGTGAAAAGAGAGTACATATGTTTACATAATGTGAGATGAGGGCAGGAAGATGAAAAGGATGGAAGGCAGGAAGATAAAGTATGGAAAATGAACCTCAAAATTAAATAGCAAAGAAATACCATGGAAACGTTCAGAAATATAAGAGTAATGAACTTCTGAAAATGTAAAAAAAATAACACTGCTTTCAGTGTCCCGTCAAAATAACTTACATGAAAAATGTATTAAAATATAATATTCCAGATAAATTACATGTCAACGTCTGACGTGAGACTGTAGAAGCCTTTACGGGTGTTTACAATTTTTCCAGCTTTATATTTGCGAAGGGGAGATTGTATACAGCTGCAGAATCGCTTTCGAAGTCGGCAATTTTATGTATACAATTTGAAGTAACTAACCCGGACGTGTATTGAATTGACTCTACCGAGAGCATTTCGTTCCTAGTGCGTCGTTAAAGAATACGGATTACTTCTTCGTTAATGTTATTTCAGAAAGCCTGAAGTGGATTGTATATATAATATACACTGACGGACTCATAAACTGCATCAAAGTAATAGACGACTTTGAAATAAATACACATACATATTTAAATTGAAACCTCTAGATTGGTTCGTGAACTTTAAAACAGCGTAGGATCATATCCTTAAGTTTAAGTTTGTGTACTGGAAAGGACCATAGGACTTTTTTGAAGAAAAAACAGAAATTTAAGGAAAATTGGTTTAATTAAAAAATTGGTTTTAAGAATAGACACAAACTTTATGCAAGGGTTTATTTATGTTTTAATAAGGTGTATTACCTCCACGTGCCCTTATTACGGATTCTAATCTAAAGTTCACGAACCAATCTAGAGGTTTCAATTTAAATCTGTATAGAAAGTTTGCATACTTGGTTAAAATATTTATTTCAAAGTCGTCTATTACTTTGATGCAGTTTATGAGTCCGTCAGTGTACATATATCCTTTCCTTTTGTAAATAAATACGTATCCAGAAACACCTAGACGCGAGATGGGAAATAAGAGCTATTACGGATTGTAATCGGTTCGTAGGCAGTTGGCTAGGTGATTGGTTTTCATACGGCTTTCCTCACTTCGAAACTGGTTTATAAGACGTTGGTGTACCAGTCGTCAGTATTCACGTCTTGTCCCCATAGATCAATAATGATAAGACAAATTGCTCGAAGACTTTCTACTTTAATAATTTTCCGAGTATCGCGGGTAGTTGTAAATAATACGGTAAAAGTAAAATTATTTATTGTACTGTTTATTGTACAATAAAATCGCCAATATATAAACTTAATATCTTTGTTTAAATTGGACATCCAAAATTCCTAACGAGGATTCCGTCGAGATATACCCCTCAAATCCCATTTTTTATCATTCTTATCACCATTTTATCATGTTTATCACGCAATTTATTCAACCACACGTGGAAAATGCCCCGAAACAGTGGGGAAAGTATTAATTTTATTTATACGCACCCCCGTTGTAATGTTGAGCCATTTATTGGATACCTCCTGGCAATTGTTACTACGTAACACCTTTTTGTTATTGAATACGTTTTGCTGATGTATTAGTTTTTGGATTCGGCGTTGTTAGCATGTTTTGCTATTTAATCAATTTGACGGCCTCCGTGCCACAACAGCGTTCCCACATCGGTACGATTAACAGGGCATTATATGCGAAATCATATATTGTGTTGTGGGTACAACTACCCACAACACAAGACATCTGCAGCTCACTTTGTAATATGATGGCACAGTATGAATTACCTAACCTTACGAGAGATACTGGTAGTCCACCTCGGTTTGGGATTATAGACTTTTTTTTCTCCATGCAAGGGTTGATTAAAAATACGGCCCTGCAAATACCATAGGCCAAGGTCGGCCTGTCGTAAAAGGTGACAAAACCGTAGCTATGTGCCAGTCTGGATGACAACCACGGTTGTGTTCCGGCATTAGTGATCCAATTACATCCATAGGCGGTTAACTGCTTACAATTAAGCAGGCCGATAGCCAGTCTGCTGTTCTTCAGCAATAAAAAGAAATAGCATATTATAATCGAACTTGTTTTAAGAAACCTCGAAACAAGCTCCTCCGCAAACGGGTCTAATCTAAGCATGTATTATGTACTTACATTATTACTTTAATAACGCGAGGAGCAATTTACTTTTTTATCATTCGCAAATATAATTTGGCATACGAATGTTTCCCGCCCGCCTTTATAGCGATAAGATATAACATATATGTTAGTAATTTTATTTCTACATATAAAATATAACAACCTCAAATGAATTTTTTTACGGTTCTTTTGGCGCGTTATGAAATTTTTTTTACGATGTGCGCACAATCCAACAGCCAAAAAGCGACATGATTTTAATATTATTCATTCAGTTTTGTGAGATCGTAATACAACTGCTGACTTGACTTTTATTAATTGCTATTTATAAATTATTATTACTTAATGTAACTGACTGCGGCGTTTGAATTAATTGAAATAAATAAATTAAATTAAATTATGAAGTTAGCCGATAACTCTCATTAGTTTCCGTGAAGACTCGTAACTATATTTAAAATAGTTCCTCAAATATTCATAAATATACATACGTGTTTTATACATATACTTCTCGTCAAAAAAATCGAAACACTACTGCAAGTATTATTCAGGCGGCATTTAAATGAAAAAGAGGATTGATATCACTAAAAAAATACCCCAATAAATAGCTGGTAGTTTAGTCTATACAATAGTGTACCATAATTCCAAATTTTAATTAAAATAGTTGAATTCTTGAAAGTGTATTCTGTCGAAATTTCTGCACTTAAACACATTTTTTTGCAAAAATTATCTTTTATTTAACTGAGCTCTGAGCTGAGCTGAGCGTGATTGTTAACTAAACTAAAAATATATTTTCCTAAAAAATATGGATACCTCGCCCACAGAAGCCGCCCAAGTCGTGGCGTTGCTGGATGCAGGGCATGGTCAGCGTGTTGTGGCTGCACGATTGCATCTAAGCCTCTCTGCTGTCAATAGAGTGTATCAGCGTTATCAGGAGACTGGTATGTTTACTCGCCTTCCAGGATCTAGTGGACATCGAGACACACCTGAGCAAGATGACCGGTATATTGAGTCAGTTTCTCTAAGAAATTGCCACTCTAACTCTATTCGACTACAGCAGTGGGTCCGTGAGGTTCAAGGATTAACTGTAAGCAATTCTACCATAAGAAGATTGGCGGAGCGTGGCTTGAAACCTCATAAACCAGCTAATGGTCAGAAATTGACGGTAGACCATCGAAGAGCATGCCTGAATTTTGCATTTGAGCACTTAAATTGGTCATACCTTCAATGGAGCAAGGTTCTCTTTTTTAACGAGAGTAAGATTATGCTGTATGGTAATGACGGAAGAAAGCAGGTGAAACGAAGAGAAGGAGAGCATTTTGCACAGTGCAGCATTGAAGAAAGAGTCAGTTACGGTGGCGGTAGAAAAACCGAACTTGCGTTTGTATCTGGACCTCGGACACCGTCATTAAATGGGACAAGTTACGTTAAAATGTGTCTGGAGCCTCGTGTGGTACCCTACGTATATTTTATTGGCAAAGACTTCATTTTTATGCAGGACAATGCCAGGGCTCATACCGCAGGCATTGTAAATGAATACCTGAGCGAAGTCGATATTGCGGTTATGGGCTGGCCAGCAACAAGCCTGGATATGGATCACATAGAACACCTATGAGGTGAGTTTAAGAGACGAGTCAGAGTGAGATCCTGCTTCGGAGACGCTTGGCCAGCTTAAAACAGCTATATAAGAAGACTGGGATAACATCCCACAACACAAGATTGTGACGTTTATCCGTTCCAAGAGGAACTGCATCGAAGCAGTGATAAGAGCCCGGAGAGGAATTACGAGATACTGAATAAACTTTTTTTAACATTTTTCCATTCTACGTCTTCGTTTATCTTAAAGGGTAAAACATACCTGTTGTTGTTTGTTCAACAGGCAATCACAATAGCCAAATAAATTTAATTTTAATTTGAAAA
Organism: Malacosoma neustria; assembly: GCA_963693495.1. Taxonomy (NCBI): domain Eukaryota; kingdom Metazoa; phylum Arthropoda; class Insecta; order Lepidoptera; family Lasiocampidae; genus Malacosoma; species Malacosoma neustria. The sequence continues at coordinate 9,366,219 of OY856397.1, forward strand.
ATTAATATTCTTTAAATGATACCATATAATATCCACAATTAACTGGCATTATTTATATTTTTGGTTAAATGTAAAACTCATTCAAAATCAAACTTCACGGTTGTTTCGATTTTTTTGATGAGAAGTGTATCTATCAGTGAAGATTAAAAAATATTCATAAATATTGTGCGTATATGATTTCAAATTATAAACGGTATTGAATGAGGAGCTATAGTAAAAATTCGTGATAAAAGTGACTTTTATTTTAAAAAAACTTTTTAGTGCATTTATAGATTTGAGGTTAATTGTCGGAATGTATTATTTTTTTATTTATTTACAATTCTTTTTACAAGCTAAGAGTTGTAGCATACGGCAAACGTAACAAGTCTTTTGGTTTGAAAACTGTTAAAAGCTTTGGAAATTGGAAGCTTTGGGATAAGTGAAGTTTAAGGGATCCTTGACTGAAGCCTCTTATGAGGGCTAGTTACTAGTAAGATATTACTTTACCCAATTATATTCTAAGCCGACAATACACAAGCCCGATACGGGTGTATTTGGGTAAGCTCCTGAGCCCTGATGTACGTAGTGGTCGGGTGCGGTTAGGTGATCATAGGGGTCAATAATATACTACACGCGTGCGGTGCCATGCGTTAGGATAGCGGAGACTGTGTGGTCTGATTTGCAGCGGGTTTTAAAGTTTACTATTTTTATCAATACACGAATTTAGTTAAAATTCTAAGAGGGGTTGAAAATCAGTGTCATATTTTGTTTGGAATAAACAGCCAACTTGGTCGATTTTTTATATCTATGTAAATATTTTCTAGCAGTCAAATAGCAATGAAGCATCCTATGTTTTTCAAAGATCAAACACGCAAACTACATTAAGAACGCTGTGACTACTGACTAACTCTCTATACAGTTCAGTAGCTATCATGCCAAATATTTTTCAGTTTTTTTCATGATTCTTCACGGCCTCGAAAATAAGAGTTATTGAAGGCATTGAGGTTAAAAGCACGTAAAAGTTTTATCCTGTAACTGTACTCTATAATTCTCCCTGGACTCGCTAGCTTTGGTTGCAACATAAATAAAATATTATTTTACCCCATGTCATACATAGTACGGTGAAAGAAACTTCTGCTGCGTGCTCATTTCAAATCACAATCCATACTATTCATACTATACTAATATTATAACTCTCAGGATTTAGAATGAGCTCCCGGCGGAGGTTTTCCCATCACGGCACAATATGAGATTTTTCAAAAAAGGCGTTATAAAATATATTCGAGGCCGGCAGCGGGTTGCTAATGCCTCTGGTGTTGCTAACATCTATAGGCGATGGTGACTATTTGCTAGGGTAGGCTATTTGCCTGAGTAGACACTCAGCTCCAGTTATAAAAAATAAATGTGAAAATAAACTCCATTGCTACGTGGTAGGGCCTCAAGCCCGTCTGGATGGCGACCACCTTTGGTCTAAAGTATGCCGCCATAATAACCTTGTGTTGTGTTCCGTGACCCAAGTTCCTGTACTCTTATGGGACAGCAGCATATTCGCGATGCCACTGGCGTTGCAAACACCTATAGGCGACGGTAACTGCTAAATTCTAAGCGGGCTGTTAGCCTGTCTGCTGTCCTACGCAATAAAAAAAACTCTAACGGCTAAACCATTGAACTTATTTTTTTAAACTGAATATCTTTTTTAAATTTATTTGGCAGATCAACGTTTGCCGGCTCAGCTAGTATATAATAAAATAAATTTTCTTTATGTTTAACATTCAACGGATTATCAAGCCTATATTCAAACCAGAAATAACCTCTGAATATTCAAACCAGAAAAATATGGCCAGATTATTTAAAAATTACCTGGCTCACAAACTAATTTCTCGATCCGAAAGTTCATCAAATAATATCATACATCGCTATCAGTAACACCACACCCAATTGCTAGTATTAACCGCTGTTCCATTTAGGTCGTAAATTCAAATAAATCGAATTAACGTTAAGTGCGCTCATGTTAGTGGCCATACACGAAAATTATACAAAATACGTACGTATATTTTATGAATCGTAAATTTAAGATTAAACCCTGTAAGTTAATGTAAAAACAAAAAAGAAATCTGTAAAAACGAAATAAGATACATCTATTTGTCCATATCATAATATTAAACGACGAAAGCCTTTGATTTTTGACCATTGTATCATACAGTAGGATTGGCCTATGAACTTAAAATTAGTGTAGCTATGTTGTGTGTGTGTAAGAATTATCTGTATTTATTTTTTAAGCTATAATTAATATTAGTTCTAAATTAGAGAGACGAGATCAAGGGGCTCCATAGCTCCATTTTACCTAGTCTGGGTTCCTATCTTTCCACTCTGTTCAATAAATAATTATATATGTATATTCTTTCAATATTTTAATATCACTTGTGGGAAGAAATAAATTATTAAGTCAACAGATAGGGAGATGCTCGGAGCGTTTCTGAAGGAACGCATTTTTAACAAAGTGATTTGTCAGGAAACCAGGCACCAACTTGCTTCTCGAATGAGCTGAAGTTCTCTGTCGTAGAACCGATAATCTGTGGGGTAAACGAGAGGAGACCGCGTCTCAGCAAGCGTAGGTCATGGGAGGTGATTACTTGCGAAAAATGTTAAGGAAGTGTTGTATCCGATGATCCGAAGAGTTCAATAGCATGACTTAATAAGGCGATGAATATATGAAATGATATTTAGACTACTTTTTATCCACAACTTAACACACACTAATATCGATCTTACATTCTAGATATAATAACAGCTCATTGTTATGAGCTGCAGGCCTCGGTATACGAAACATCATTCATTTGTCATGAATGGATTGCGTTAAAGATGATATAGTGAAAAGGGTCTGAATGACGATTAATAGAGAAGTGTGAAAGGAGAGAATATGTTGAGCCGACCCCACGAAATGAGAGATAAGGACAGGAAGAAGATCAGTTTATTAAAAGGATAAATAAAAATTACATTAATAAAGTAAAGCATAATATGCCAGCGGCAAACAAAGTCATAACAAAAAGTTAAGATACAAAAATAATTTAAAAATGGCGAGATAATCTCGACCAAAGAAGCGGGATCGAGCTAAGTGGAGCTATGATTGTTCAATTTGAGTGTTGCGCAAAAGAAATACTAGTGTTGGGAATACTTCTGAGTGATATAATGAGTGATACACGACAACTCTAGTTGAGATTCACTTATTACTAACTAAAACTTGACTCCATAGCGTAATGATCAAGGATCCAATATCCGTCCTGATGGGTGTTTATTTTACTTATTTACAAAATAAATATCTCAGTATCCATAAAATAAGGGCTCGAAATGACGTATTGTCAATTGTTAAATTTATCTATCAATAATACAAAATTGGAAGTGTGAAAGTAGCGCCAGTTATCGAAGAACTTAAAAGTAATAGACTAGCGTGGTTTGGCCATGTGATGCGCAGGGAAGAATGCCATATAACAAGGAAAATTATAGAAATTAGAGTGGATGGATATACCAAAACTAAGGTAGACCAAAAAAAAAGAAGAATGGATTGCGTAAAAGATGATATGGCAAAAAAGGATGTGAATATTGGGATAGCGGCTAACAGAGGAGAGTGGAAGTAGAAAACGTGTTGTGCCGACCCCATATAATGTGGGATAAGGGCAGGAGGAAGAAGAATCAATAATAATAAAAAACTCCATACATAATTCTTCGTTTACAGTCTGGTGCAACTGTCATCTAAACTAATATAAAAGTTATTATTTACATATAAATTGACAACAAATTCAAACTGATACACAACAATACAGATAGCTATAGATATACATAGTTTGCGTATCTATATGTATGTGTGTGTGTGTGTGTGTGAAATGACATAGGGTACCTTTTTAAAATTCATACGGCAGAACAACGTTTGGCGGGTCAACTAGTTTAAAATACTGAACTATTTAAAGATACGTTTAACAGCTCTATTAAACAGTTTATTTGTAACAATTAAGGAGTTGATTCTGTAAAAGTCTGTGATTTAGCAGTATATGGTGTTTCCATTTTACATAAAACATATATAATTTTAAGATTACATGTGCATGTTAATAAAATTGGGATACCAGATTGATCGTTCAATCTAAATAATTAATATACATTTAAATATGACACAAAATATTATTAAATAAATACCACCATTCTTCTTCTTGCTCTTACTTATTATGAAGGGTTGGCACAAGTTCTCTCCTTCCACTCTGAAGCCGGGGTCGGTTTGTCGTAAAAGTCGACAAAACATAGCTAGCTACGTGGTAGGGCACCAAGCCCGTCTGGATGGCGACTATCTTTGGTCTTAAGTATGCCGCCATAGTAACTTTGTGTTGTGTTCCGGCATTAGTGACCCAAGTTCCTGTACCCTTATGGGACAGCAGCCTGTTCGCGATGCCACTGGCACTGCAAACACCCATATGCGAAGGTAACTGCTAAATTCTAAGTGGGCGGTCAGCCTGTCTGCTGTCCTACAGCAATAAAAAAAATCTGTAATTAGATATTATATAAACGTATGTAATCGATGAGAGTTCTAGGAATGAATCCATATAAACAACCTCGAAGGGTATTAACACAGAAAAAATAGATTTACATATAAACATGTGTATTATACTAGCTCACCCGGCCACACGTTGCTGTCTCATTATAAAAATCATTCACAATAAATGAATGTGAATGAACACGTGAATATAAACAAATAGATATAATAATAAAATAAATAGGAAATTTCATAAATAGGAAATTAAAGATTAAATCTATACAAATAAATAAAATATGCATAGTATGAAATATATACTAGAACAATGAACCTAAAACTAAAAACCTAAATATGAATTGGAGCAAAATTTATTATCTACAAATCGAAACATAACACAATCTATTAGCTGTCTACGCATTTAACATACACCGCCATCTATTAGGAATTCATAGAATTAACCAACAAATACACACTTCTTCTTCTTCCTTATCTTACATTATATGGGGGCACAACATGTTATCTCCGGAAGGAGAAACATGGAAACTCTCCTCTGTTTTGTTCACACCCTATTTTGCCTTATCATTTTTTACGTAATCCATCCATCATTTTTTGGTCTACCTCTACTCCTGTATCCATCCACTCTAATTTCTATAATTTTCTTTGTTATATGGCATTCTTCTCTGCGCATCACATGGCCAAACCACGCTAATCTATTACTATTAAATTTTTCATCCACCGGTGCTACTTCCTCACTTCCTCTAATATACTAATTTCTAATTTTATCCACACTATTATAGTATAATAAAAATTTAATTAAATTTTTCGAGGAAGAACTCCAATTAACGAGTGTGCAACTCGGGAAGATCGAATGAAAAATGTGAGACTTCGAGAAAGTTTATATACGACTACCAACAAAAAAAGACCGTGCGAAGTGGCGTAGAAAAAGTCGGAAAAAGATGATGATGTCAAACCCCACAACAAAACCCCACTGTTCTTCTACCGCCTGATCCTTTTTTTTTTTTTTTTTATTGCTGTAGAACAGCAGACAGGCTGACGGCCCGCTTAGAATTTAGCAGATACCGTCGCCTATGGGTGTTTGCAATGCCAGTGGCATCGCGAACACGCTGCTGTCCCATAAGGGTACAGGAACTTGGGTCACTAATGCCGGAACACAACACAAGGTTATTATGGCGGCATACTTAAGACCGAAGGTGGTCGCCATCCAGACGGGCTTGAGGCCCTACCACGTAGCTAGGGTGGGTTGTTTTGTCGGCTTTTACGACAGGCCGACCCCGGCCGCAGAGGTTAGTATTCTTTCTCCGCCCCTGCACGGATAAAAATCCTACGGATGAACCGGCTGTTTCTAATAACAAATATTAACTGGGATTAATTATCTGAACGATAATTTGTCGCATATTTTTAGACTGCTTCATCGTCATCCTAGTGGAATGTCGAATTTAAATCCCAATTGTAATCCAAACTTTCCCTTCGGGGCCCGGGGTCCGCTTTCCGACTTTTCTTCTACACTTCGCACGTAGTGAGTTTTTAGACTACTTATTTATTATAAAATTGTACGTTCAAAAGATCTATTCAAGTCATGAAAAGAGTTGTTCAATTGTATCATTCAATATTCTGTATCACTGCCCACTTCAGTTCCTTGCGTATTTCCCGGGGGGATTTTTCCGGGTTGCCATTCGGATACATTAAGTTTATCTTGGCGTTCTTTTCTTTTACCATTTTTATTTCTTCCTGGGAAAAGATCGCTTCACGTAATGTTTATAAGATGTTAAGCCAAAGTGCACGAATAATATTTAATGTATATCGAGTATTTATTTTGACTCACATTATGAGGAACGTGTTGTATAATTGGGAATATTTTATACTGAACGTATTTTTTTTTTATCATTTGATAGGTTTTGATTTGGCTGCTACGACGAAGGGTGATTGATGTGAATGATGCCATGAATCTAAAACATATTCCATATCTAATTGATTCACTTATTACGTGAAATTTCGATATATAATAGATATATCGTTATTGTTAAACTAATATGCTATGTACATTATTGAGATTTCAACATTTTGACTATTATGACTAGTTTGCCACCCAAACTTCGATATAAAAAACCCCTATGTGATTCTATTCATTACATTAATATAAAATCACTTTCAAATAAAATTGTTTCCTAGAAAAATACATAAGAATCCATATCTCAATGTGCTTTTTGCACATGGCACATATTGATTTGACAATGACGATATGCTACTTAGGCAGTTTTTCTCGCTCATTATGCCTAATATAACCTAATTGCTATATACTGACAATGAAGAACAATATCGTCAATTAAGCTGCATACCAAGATATATATATATATATATATATATATATATATATATATATATATATATATATATATATATATATATATATATATATATATATATATATAGTATATAATATGTAGATGTATCCGCCAATATACCTTGAACAACGTGGTATACTTAGTTCCCTCTAGGGGGAGCCCTAGCTTAGTAAGGACGTTGAGGGCTATTAAACTTGGGTGCATTACGATTTATATCTAAATCACTTTAGTATGCTAAACTCCTTAATTTTATTTTGAGGCCTATTTTTTTTATTGCTGTAGGACAGCAGGTGTTTGCAACACTAGTGGCATTGCAAACACGCTTCTGCTCTATAAGAGTACAGGAACTTGGGTCAATAATACCGGAACACAGCACAAGGTTATTATGGCGACATACTTAAGATCAAAGGTGGTCGCCATCCAGACGGGCTTGAGGTAATAACCACGTAGCTAGGGTGGGATGTCTTATCGCCTTTTACGACAGGTCGACCCCGGCCGCAGAGGTCAGTATTCTTTCTCCGCCCCTGCACGGATCTATTCTAATGTCTGCCATATATATTGATGCAATTAGACCCATCCACGCATGCAAAGATAGAAAGGGAATGGCGTAATTCAGTTCATCATTCAGACAGTTCCAAAGTGAATTCTTTGAACTATCCAAGAAGCAATTTGTAAAGTTGCTCAAGGAATTTCAACCTAGCCTTGAGTTTAAAGAATACCAAGGAACTTGTTTCCAACAAAGCCTAGCTATCAAATAGATATAATGTAACAATGTGCGCTTGTGTTACAGGTACTAGATAACCGATATTCTTTTATTTTGCAAATAGATATATATATATACCTAGTCAGGTCATAAGTATTGTCACACAGTAAAAACTTTTCTTTTAGAATGCTGGCCACAAAAAAGTTTATTGAATTAGAATTTCGAATTGTTCATGAAAATAAAAATGTATAACTTTTAGAATTTTACTCATTTTTAAATATAGATTGGACGCCTAAAGAAGACCGTGTTGCAGTTATTGCGTTGCATCGTTGCGGTTACGCGCCAATTCAAATTTTTAACATACTGAAAAATTTGAATATTACCAAAAGATTCGTTTATCGTACCATCAAACGATACAATGAAGACTCTAGTGTAGATGACAGGTCAAGAAGTGGTCGCACTCGGTCTGTTAGGACTCCAGCAGTGATAAAAGCTGTGAAGGCACGAATTCAAAGAAATCCCAAACGTAAGCAGAAACTGTTGGCCCTTCAGATGGGGTTAAGCAGAACCACGGTGAAAAGGGTGTTAAATGAAGACTTAGGGCTTCGGGCATATCGAAGAAAAACAGGACATCGTTTGAATGCTCGTCTAATGGACCTGAGACTGAAGAGATGGCGCGCTTTGTTGAAGCGGTACGCGGGAAAAAAATATCGGGAAATTCTTTTTTCGGATGAAAAAATGTTTACCGTAGAAGAGAGCTACAACAAACAAAATGATAAGGTGTACGCACACAGTAGTGAAGAAGCGAGCAACCGTATTCCGCGTGTCCAACGAGGTCATTTTCCATCCTCGCTCATGGTATGGTTGGGAGTTTCTTATTGGGGCTTAACAGAGGTACATTTTTGTGAGAAAGGTGTAAAAACGAATGCTGCTGTGTATCAAAATACAGTCCTGACGAACCTTGTGGAACCTGTTTCTCATACCATGTTCAATAACAGGCACTGGGTATTCCAACAAGATTCGGCGCCAGCTCATAGAGCGAAGAGCACACAAGACTGGCTGGCGGCGCGTGAAATCGACTTCATCCGGCACGAAGACTGGCCCTCCTCCAGTCCAGATTTGAATCCGTTAGATTACAAGATATGGCAACACTTGGAGGAAAAGGCGTGCTCAAAGCCTCATCCCAATTTGGAGTCACTCAAGACATCCTTGATTAAGGCAGCCGCCGATATTGACATGGACCTCGTTCGTGCTGCGATAGACAACTGGCCGCGCAGATTGAAGGCTTGTATTCAAAATCACGGAGGTCATTTTGAATAAACTTTAATGTCATAAGAATCTATGTTTTGTTAAGTTCATTTTGGTATATGAATGGTTACATAATTAATAAACTTGTTACAATTATTTTACATTAAACATGTGACAGAATTTATGACCTGACTAGGTATATATATATATATATATATATATATATATATATATATATATATATATATATATATATATATATATATATATATATATATATATATATATATATATATATATATATTATACATGACAACCTACACTCCCGCAGGCTTTCCCGCGTGTGACAGTTGCGCCTTGTAGGTGAAGACAGGCAGGTTTGGAATACCGCAGGCGCGGCTACTGACTAAATCATCGGGTCCCGCGGCCTGCGCACTTAAAGCATGTGAAGGAACACGGAGGCGGTTTTAGTGCCTATTAATATACCTATATCAGTGACGTGCGTCCCCCAGCTTAGAGAAGGGGAGTCCCACACTTCCCCACCGGCCGTTCTCATGCGGTGGGGTGTGCGTCATGCATTCCAGCTGCCAAAAAAGGCAAGTATTGGAATGTAGAGGCCTGCTCTGATATAAAGGGTGGTCCGAGTTTATCCGTGGCACAAGTGATAGAAGGACAGCGGGGTTTTTAATGGGTAGTCGGATGTCGGTCATCTATCCTGAAGTCCCACATACCTCTTGGTCTTGGGTCGGGGGAACCCGTCATGTGCAGTTTTTCTCGAAAACAAAGGCAGGTATTGGAATTGTACTAATTGCAAAGGTTTCCTTCCAAAACCCAATTGACGGATTTCACCACCTTTCGATCACACGGCTCGGTGAATGAGTGTATTGTCTCACGATTTCCCATGCCACCCGTTACTCGTAACTGTTTAATGTACCACTCGAGATCTTGTAAGTTAATGTATGTTTTGATAATTGTAAGCGTGTGACCGTCTTTGGTTGCTAATGGATTATGGTCATGTCAATCAGGATCAACACATGGTTCGGGCGTATACAGTAGAATCCGTTTATTATGACTCTGCCTATATTGAACCACCGCTTAATATGAAATAATTACACAGTGAAATTTGGTTTCCATTTAAAATTATTTGTAACAAAGTCGGATATAATGGCTTATAGTGACATGTTGCTTATTACGACCCATTATTAATCAATTATGTCCAGTTATAGTTATCGATGTTTCAAACACTAAGTTAATGAGCAACGCGAAAGTGACGAAGAAGAGGAAGTCTTGTAAGAACCATTACCTGTCAAAGAAGAGGCATTAAAGGCTGCAGAATTATTATCATAATTTGTTCACAGCAATATTGAAAATGATAATTTGACCCCATGGTCTGTCGATGTCTTCTTTACACAATATTATTAGAGATTGTTATTGCAATCCAATAAGGAAAAATAAAAGCAGACAAACATTATTTATTACTGTAAAAATTGAAAAAATATATTACGTAATTGTTTACATATTTTGATTTAATATGCTGTACTTCTCTTTAATAAAATAAATACATACATATATATTATACCTAACAGAAACACGAGGTTGTTTATTTTCTACAAAAAGCTTGGTATGACGTCCGCTTAGTATGACGTGTTTGTGTTGTTTCCTTCGATGTCATTATAAACGAATTCCACTTTGTATGTTTCCCACCCTTTTTATATTCCGGGGTAACCGAATGACCAGTACCACGCCGGAACTCCGGAGGAAGTCGACGGGACTATGTCAGCCTCACCGTTCAAACCCTGCTGCCCAATTTTGCGAAACTGGCTGAGATACTTATATTATGGCCAGCGGCAGCCACAGCGGCATACCGACTAAAATATTTACCATCCCTATTCCATGCATAGTTTTGAGGCGTTGGATTTATTTGTGACTATCTTAGCAGTTTTGAGTCTAAGTGTTGCGTAGAATATTAATTTACAAAAGTTTATAAGTAGTATATCAGTTGTGTAGTACCCAAACGCAAGGCCCTCTGTTATTTCTTTTAACATAATGACGCTGTGTGCATTGCCACAGTATATTTCTTTATCATTAATATATGAACGCGGATTAAAATAAAATTTATTTTCAAATCAGCAAATAAAAAATTAAATGATGATTTTTTGCGCTTCTCCGTGCGCTTTCGCTGTGCAGAGGCGGAGTAAGAATACCAACCCCTACGGCCGGGGTCGGTCTGTCGTAAAATGCGACAAAACAACCCTAGCTACGTGGTAGGACCACAAGCCTATCTGGACGGCGACCACCGTATTGCCTACTGTATTGCCTAAATATGCCGCCATAATAACCTTGTGTTGTGTTCCGGCTTTAGTGACTCGGGTTCCTGTACCCGTGACTATTAAGTGGGCCGTCAGCCTGACTGCTCTTCCTCAGCAAAACTGAAATGTAATGAAAATTTATCTTAAAAAGTCCCCGTCATATATAAGAAAGATAAAAATCAAAATTACCATACGAATGTAAAATTTATTTAACAAAGTGCGAAAGCCACATTGAAATACACATTTTAATCGTGCGATAAAATTAGAAAAGTGAATTATATGTGAGATACAGTAATAAAATATGCAATAAACTGATACGAGATTCGTTTATGTTCGTATAAAATATACGGAACATTTTTGGGTGGAGACATTTATAAAATTTTATATTTTATCCGCCATCTTGAAACGGTCTAGAACTTCTGTGACTATGGAAATATATTCTTACAAGTGTCATCTTGCTCGCACTGAAAGCGCCTTCAGAAAGTAGCTCTCTATTGCTTATAAATGTAATTGAAATGTATATATACATTTAAAATACATATGTGTAACATATACATATTATTTATTTTTAATTTAGAAAAGGAATTTTAGTTTCAAGTAAGACAGTGACTGCGAAGTACTATAGTCCATTTACGTTAAGAAAATAGTAAGTCATCATTGTCCGCCGGCCTAGCTCGCCCTCTGACCAATCAGGTCATCATTTACGAAAGATGATCTGCCGTCAATTGATCACAGTGGACATAGTTTTTAATTTGTTGTGACCTGATTGGTCGTAGGGTAGTGCTAGGCTAGCGGACAACGATTACTCACTATTTTCTTAAAGCGAATGGACTATAAGTAACTAACTACAAAGAAGTAAGCTATGGTCCTAAATATTATAAATAAATAATAATAACTATTAGTGGCACTGTGTTCAAAATTCGATCATAATCAGAATTTCGAATTAAAACGTTATTTATTCCTTCTCAGTTTTAACCATAGAAAAAGAGAATGTCGGGAAACGCTTAGTTTGTGTGTGATTTTTTTATATCTGAGGAGCAGCTGTATATACTACTTATGATTTTTTTTAATAAAGGAATGAAATACTTGGCAAACAGAAAACTCATGCAATTTCAGTTACAGTACTCCTTTATTCTTCACGTTTAAAAAACTAAAACAAACATACTAGACGTTGAGGTCCCGAGGGAAATTTTCTTACGACATGTTAATACGTAGAATGCACTCCATTTTTACTATTCTTCTGTTCAGTCGAGCTATATTATACATACGTTATGTTGACTTTTAAAAATGTTTATAGAAGCTGACACGGCATACGTTGCTCTGATATACAAATTAAAAAAAAAACAGAACTTAATTATATTCAGTTCTATTTCACACCTTCAAGTTTCATTTTCGCGACAAAAAGTAGTCTTATGATCTTCTCAAAAATGTTCAATCTGAAAATATATGGGTACAAGGGCAGAGGTAAACCTAATGCGAGGAATGTGTGATGCATGATATGATGGTTTGTGAAGTGACAGATGAAGAATGCTAGAGTAAAATAAAATGGAAGAAAAAGACATATGATGCCGACCCCAAATGATTGGAACAAGGCCAAGCCAAAGATGATGATGTTCTTCTCAAAGGTCCAATCTATCTCTATACCGAAATTAATCAAAATTGATTCATCGGTTTGTGAAAACGTAACAGACATACAGATTTACTTTCACATTTATAACATTAGTATGGACTTTCAAAAACTCCGCACTGAGTGTAAACTATCGTAAATCTTTTCAACGTTCCCAAATCTTATAGAGAAAGAAGAGAGGGGTTATAACAACATCCGAATACGTACCACTGCTGAGCTCTCCCAAGAGATAATTGATCGTATACCCTTCATACTTGTCCAGCGCAGATTGGTACATACCGATGATGTCGGTAAGTAGATTTCCTCACAATGTATTCTTTGACTGTTTGTAGGTAGCATTTTTTATAATATGCAGACCTAAGCGTTACGTGCCACCGTGGGAATTCGAACCCAAGACCTTTAGATTGGTCTCCAATTCTAATACCACTGAGCTATCAGGTCCATTTTATAATATGCTCGAAAGAAAAATTATCTAAGCGGTGCACGGCACCTACGGATTCGAATTTGGGACCTCTAAATAAATATATTTAGACATTTCACAGAACATCATCTAGTTCCAAGGCATATCAATTGTGTTATGGGTACCTACTAAACAATATTATACATGTGTTTATACTTTTCTTTCGTAACTAAATACATATTATGCGTAAACACCCATGCGGGAGATGGGATTCGAATCCGCAATCTTCACAAGCGTATCGACGTGCGTTTGATTAGAAAAAACTGTCGTCTAGGGACGCCCGAAAGAACCGACGCTTTATAGTATAGAGCGCGGGAACTAAGCGTTAAAAAAAGTGAAGGCCACGCACACTGAAGTGGGGAGGCAGCTGCCACGCACGCGCCGCAGCTCATGTAAAGGTAATAAAGCTGAAGATTTCGTGTAACGATAAAATCTGACGCTTAGAACTGATAAACTGGCCGCGCAGCGAGCGCCTATATGCAAGCGCCCCGAACGTCTCTATAGAAGCTTCGCTTCAAAACAGCCTAAGCAAATACCTAAGTGCATGTCAACGTAGCATTTGAACACGAGATATCTAGGTTAGTATCAGTGTTATACCATTTAGGTACCAAGAAACTTATACTGGGATTAACAAGGTTCAAATGAAACGCGTAAAAATGTTTTCCCCTATATCAAACAGCATAAATCTCTTATTGCTGACGCTAACGGTATCTTCAAATATATAAAGCGAAGATTGTTTTTGTTTACCGTTTGAGCCGGTCTGACTGTTCGCGGGAAATTAAAAATGGCGGCTTATTTGGAGTAAGTGTAAAAGTTATTAGATATAGCAGTATACTAGTTATCAGCATCCGTTCAGGGGTCAAGTAAGGATACTGACTTTTACAGTGGGATCGGCCTGTCGTAAAAGGCAACAAAACAAGCCAAGCTAGGTGGTAGTGTTTCAAGCCCTTCTAGATAATAACCATCCCTGGTTTTTTAATATGTCGCCATAGTAACCTTGTGTTGTGTTCTGGCATAAGTGACCTGGTTGCAGTACTATTACGCAGACAGCAGCGTGTTAACGATGCCTTTAACGTTGCAAACATTCATAGGCGACGGTAACTGCTAAATTCTAAGCAGACCATCCATGTCCGCTGTCTTACAGCAATAAAAAGGGGTATAGGAACCTAGAGACAGGATTGAGGCCCTACCACCTAGATTTGTTTGTTATCTTTTGCGACAGGCGGACTCCGGTCACAGAGGTCAGTATTCTTATTCCACCCCTGCACGATGAAGACTAGAATTTACGTTAAAATCAAACTCTTAGAAGAGATAATATTAGAAACTAGCTGATACCCGCGAATTCTTTCGCGTTGCTTGATATATTAACAAAGTTTGCGTACGCATGGGCGCTACACCGCTTGTCCCACTTCTCCGCGGCAAGAAAACACACATAACTGACGTAGTGCTTATAAAAATTGTTGTTTCTTAAAACTTTAATAACTTTATATTAAACAAAAATATCGCAATCATTTTGACTACCATGTAGCAGGGTTGTTTTGTCGCCTTTTACGACAGATCGACCTCGGGTCAGGTAGGGTTACTATCCTTACTTCACCACTGATATATGGATAAGGTAGAAAACGAGTACAAAAGGGGAAAGGGAAAACAGCACTTGTAAATTATAATTTGAGAAGAAGAAACTGACATGGTATAGGCATGTAATGACATGCAATGTGGATCACGTTACCAGAAGAGTTTTGAACCTGAAAGTAGACGGGAGCAAGGGTAGGTAGACTAGAAAAGCGATGGTTAAGATGTGTGATGAATGATGTAATTTGTGAAATTACCGATAAAGATTGCCAGGATGGAATAAAATACAAGATAAAGAAAATCGGCCGAGCCCAAATGATTGGCAATACCAATAGACGACTGGCAACACCAAACTAATAAATGCATCCGTCCGATCAAAAAATATGGAACAGATTATGATTCTACTAAGGCCACTGTTATCTTGAATCTTGTGAAGAAATCCTCAGCTATAGCCTTATATAAAGTAACATCTAGGAGAGCTCTTTTTGAGTCACACATTCTACTAATAGAACGATACTCTTTTACCCGAGACCAGGAATTCAAAGTATGTCAAATTCAATTTCATGGTGTAACGTAAACGATACACGCTCGTGTAAGGGCTCCCTAAAATGCCCAATTTCAGACACATTAAGCCTCTCATGTACCCTTTTAAGTACAATAATTAATAATCAAGACGCTAAAGCACATAGCTCGTGTAATTAATTAAAGTTTGAATACTTTAGGCGCGAGTTTAATGAAGTTTCTGTGACATTGCAAATTTGTAACGCTGCGTCTCGGATTTCGTTTAAGTAAAAGTGTTTATTGTGCTTTTAAGTGATTAAATCTTAATAGAATGGTTTCGAACAATGTTCAAGTTAAGCATGTGATAGCTTAAGTCCTAACTAAAAGGATATCAATCCAAATTCATGGTAGCGTGATACTTTATCTCACATTTTGAATTTACTTGTACATATTATATTGCACTGATCACTAGTTTGTGGAAACAAATGCGCTTAATTATCAAAAAGACTTTAGGAAGTTTATCTTTCTGAAACTGGCTGCGACTGATAGTGCATACATAGAGTTGCAAAAGACCCACAATTAGGTACTCTTCTTTCTAGTCATTTACTTCACTTAATGAAGGTGGTGTCTAGTCTGTAGGGGCTGCCATAACTCGCCGTATTAGACTGCCAGGTACTTTTATTTAATGCTGATCTCATGCCCTCTGCAACTGGCATGCCGGTCTATTCATCGCAACGGAGATCGCCCGCGTGAGGGCGCTTAAAACCTTCCTGTCCTTATTTCATATTATGTAGGGTCAACATGTCCTCTCCATCTTCTGTATTAGATATCTAGAACAATTGTAATAAAACCAAACGTAAAACCTTAACCAACAAAGCCTTTACCGTTTCAATTTTGGCAAATTATCACACATGATAACACCGGCACAATAGTTATTAGTAGGGCTTAGATAATGAGAGGATATCACCCGAGGCGCGAAACTTCTTGGAAACGTTTCAATATACTCCTATTACAAAACTATTTCAATTTCAAATTTCTAACGAATTTAACATCATTTGGATGTGTATAGCATGTACAATTACTAAATGAATCTTTAAGCACTTCACAATTATCTTCCTTCTCTTATTTACATATTCTACATTATATATTCAGTTTAAAAGGTATCTCTCTATATATCGTTTTAAATTACATATATTTTTCCATTCACATCTTTTTGTCTATACTTTATTTATCTTTTGTCATTTACATTCATTAAGTTGAATAAAATCTCTTCTACTTTCATTAACTATTTGTGTATATTAAATTCTTATTTTGTATGTTTTATATGACTGATGAACAGCAGACAGGATGACGGCTCACTCAAAAGCAAGTAGTTACCGTCCCCTATGGATGTTTGCGATGCTAGAGACACCGCGAATACGCTGTTGTCCATAGGGAGTAATGGAACCTGTGTCAATTATGTGCTATTTTGTGTTATTTTTTCTCCTTTCTCTCTCTTCCCTTATTTGATTGATTATTCACTAATAAATTTGTATCATACAGAATATTTTTCTCTTTACATAAATAAGCTAGCTAGTAAAAAAATTATATATGAGATATTGATAGGCAATAAGACACCTTATAACCTAATTGACTTACGGGAGCCCATTCATAATTAAAATCTAGCTAAACTTTGTTGCAGATCTTTAAATCTCAAAATTAACTTTGCAAGTAAGTAAATACATTCAAACATAAGAGAGTTGTCAATAAATATAAATAAAACAAATTTTTCAATAGCACAAAACATTCAAAGGATAATTCCCAACTAACACAATACAAACAGTGCAATACAAATTACTAAAATGTTCATAACGTCCAAGTACCGTAAATTCAGATTAAATACTTCGAGAATCAGACCAATTAAACGGTCCAAAAACTACAGCATTGTTAATAATAACAACGCAGAGTTTCGCAAGGAGGTCTTCTGGGCCCGCATCTACAAAGTTCTTCCACAAACGGGGGTTATGTTAAAGTTTATGCTTTGAAAGAAAGCATGGCTTTTATGTCTAGTTGCTATGAACACGAAAACTTTGGCTGTAAACTGTTCAGTGGTGCAAAGTTTGAAATTAACCTGCTAGTTGGATAAGGCTTTGTGATAAAAACTGTTTGTTGTTGCGACCAAGTTGATTTTATTTTTGTCTCTCGGTTGGTAGCTTTTAACATTAAATGAATTAAGAATTTTGGTGTGGATTATGCGTGCATTGTAGATGTTTTACTTTTTAGTTGTTTTGTTTATTTTGGTTCAATAAAAAGTTGTACATTAAAACCTGTATCGATTTTCCAAATCCAAAAATTGTCAGATACATTTTTTTCACTATTGAGGAACTGCAGAGAGGCTGGCGGTAAACGTAATAGTACGCAGTTGCCGTCGCTTATGCATGTATGCAACGCTAGCACGCAAACACGCTGCTGTCTCATAGAAGTATTAAACCTATGTCGATTTTAGAAGTACAGTATTAAGCCTTCTTAAGTGTTTTGCTGTCATTGATAATCAAAACTGCATTTTGCAGATTTTCAGTGGCTTTAGAGTGTGCAACAGTACCAACGTCATCCTAAACACCATTGCGAAAATTGTATGACGCACAGAAAAACTGTGACCAATATTGTAATTTTTTATGTTTTCGAGGATAACTGCACTTGACGAAATTTAGGGTCAAAATAATACATATTATGTATAAAGATCACATTGTAAGATAATTTTATCATAAATTGGACCTAATGCAGCATTAATGCTGGCTTAGTAAGCACTTGTCTTCCATCAGGCCCATTGAGTGACGTAACGAATATATTATGACTTAATAGAAGAAATAAAACGGTAATAACAACAACCATCCTTAGAATATAGTCCTTAGTGCAGGGGCGGAGAAAGAATACTGACCTCTGTCGTAAAAGGCGATAAAACAACCCACCCTAGCTAAATGGTAGGGTCTCAAGCCCGTCTGGATGGCGACCAATGTGGTTTTAAGTATGCCGCCATAATAACCTTGTGTCGAACAGCGTGTTCGCGATGCCACTGGCGTTGCATATACCCAAAAGGTAACTGCTAAAATCTAAGTTAGCCTGTCTGCTGTTCTATACCAAAAAGAACATATCAAAGTATGTAAACAAATTTTCACTTTCAAAATATGGATATGAATAAAAATTGTAATTGGATTACAAATTTATTCAAGCCTTCTAGAAAATGCAAACATCAAAACTATTAAAACCCGTATCCGTATAAGAATTGTTCTTTAAAAAATATATTGAATATACCTATAAGCGTCTCGCGTAGCCGAGACTAAGTATTGTCATAGTTTATCCGTTTTTATCCGTGCAGGGGCGGAGAAAGAATACTAACCTCAGTGGCCGGGGTCGGCCTGTCGTAAAAGGCGACAAAACAACCCATCCTAGCTACGTGGTAGGGCCTCAAGACCGTCTGGATGGCGACCAATGTGGTCTTAAGTATGCCGCCATAATAACCTTGTGTTGTGTCCGGCATTGGTGACCCAAGTTCCTGTAGCCTTATGGGACAGCAGCGTGTTCGTGGTGCCATTGGTGTTGCAAACAACCATAGGCGACGGTAACTGCTAAATTATAAGCGGGCCGTCTGCTGGCCTACATCAATAAAAATTTTTTTTACCAACATTAAGTTTTATTTAAAAAAATATAATTAAATTAAAAAATAATTATGATTCGCTCATTTTACTCTACCACTGATATTTTTCTAGAAAAGATGAAAATAATAATTAAATATATTAAAAATATTGAAGTCTACCCTCAGATTTAATTTATGGTTTATTACGCAGGATTACAAAATGGGAAGAATAGGCCCTAAATTTAAATATAATCTTTCAATATGTAGCTTAAGAGAAAGAATTGCCAAGTCAGGTCGGTTACTAAATTCATCCATAGCAAGAAATGAGTTTCACGAATGACACAGACACACAATAAAATAAATGTATTGACAACGTTCACACAGTGCCATCTAATGCCAATGTACGTATAGCACTTGTGTTATGGGAACTAATAATAGTTATTACATATATACTTTTCTTTTGTAAGTACATATTGTTCATAAACAGCCAGACGTGAGACGGGAATTCAATCCATGAACTTCGCGGGCTAACCGTGGGTTAGCCGTTATGCTACGGAAATCGTCGCAATATTAATGTCCTATTAATTCAACTTCTAACGCCTTTAATGTTTCAAGCTGGATTATCACTTGGTCAACATTATTATTTGAAAATGCTTTAGTTACCTCTAGTTTTATTTCTGAGACCACATAAACTGTATCAAATCGCTATTTCAAAATATATAAAACGTAGGTGTTTACTTTCATCATAGACCGCGAGAAAACCTGCAAAGTAGTTTAAAAGTCATATAAAATCTCGGAGACCGTTTCTGAGTGAACAACGGACTGAAAATATTAAAAGTTTCCAACTTAAATACTGTAAATGTATATCGTAAGAGAGCTGTTTGTTGAAGGTTTTCGTTTTTTGTATGAGATATAATTAAACAGTTTTAAGTTCCAACATAAAGACGCTTTACGTATTTTAAACATCTATAATTAATTAGCTGACCCGACAAAAGTTGTTCTGCCATATAAATTAAAAAAACAGAACTCAATTACGTTCATCCCTATATCACCCTTTTAAAGTTTCATTTTCGCGATAAAAAGTAGCCTATATTTTTTTCCAAGGTCCAATCTATTTCTATACCGAAATTCATTAAAATTGATTCAGTGGTTTAAGTGTGAAAAGAGAGAGTTATTTTCACATTTATAATATTAACGATATAAGTAGACGAGTTTTGGTTTTTACCGGAATGCCTTTAGACAGATTTGCGCCACAGTATGGCTAAATAGAAATGCAGCTGTATAAGTACTTAGGCCCGCTGCACATGCCCACACTCGCACTCGTTCACGATACTGCGCCAATGTCGCATTGACATTGGTGGACACGTGTGTGTCCGCAACTGATTTCACGAGTCGTACATCAGTCAGTGTCTCTACCATTCGTAGACGAAAACGAAGCAAGATTGACGCGATTGATTTAAGTTCAGAATCCGACAATGATAACGAGTTTTTAAATAGATTATGTATGTATATATATATATATATATATATATATATATATATATACATACATAACATGTACATATATATATATATATATGTACATGTCCAAAAGAAAACACATGGAGAAAAATTTAACAATTATTTTAAATTTACGTCGTATAAACATTTTTCGCTTTGAACAGCTTCAATAAGTTCCTCCATTTTACAAACACCTAGCAAATGTGGAGTTTGGTACTGCGCCATAGGTTTTAAATACTGCCACTCGCACGCGGCTCGTGATGGCCAATGCGAGTGTGGACATGAGCGGCGGGCCTTATGGGAATGGCTTGACAATCGTGCTTCGCGTGACGTATTTACTCACGGTTGTATTGGGCGGCATAATGTAATATCGCTCAGAAGAAGCAAACGACAGAGGATACATTGTGGCGCCGGCCCTCCATAGCTTTCAGGTGATCCCATGAGCTTTGGAGCATCGAGATCTCGTCGTTATCATGGGACATATCTCTCGCTCTCGACCATTATTCTAGCGATGGTTTGGCCAATCCGGATGGTACACCGTCGCCATCTACGTTACATTTCTCGTACATACATACATACATCTTTTATTTATGTTTCTTCTGTATCCATCCCCTCTCTTAATTCTAACATTAAACTTATTATATGGCATTCTTTCCTACGCATTATATGTCCAAACCAAGCTATTCTTACTACGTGGTAGGGCTTCAAGCCCGTCTGGATGGCGACCACCTTTGGTCTTAAGTAAACCGCCATAATAACCTTGTGTTGTGTTCCGGCATTAGTGACCCAAGTTCCTGTGCCTTTATGGGACAGCAGCGTGTTCGCGATGCCACTGACGTTCCAAACACTTGCTGCTATGAAAAATAGAGCTCAAAATAAAATTAAGGGGTTTAGTATAAAGTGATTTATATCGATCGTAATGAACCTAAGTTTAATAGCCTACAATATCCTACTAGGCTAGGAATGATAGATGTCACTGATGTTGTAAACATCCATAGGCGATCGTAACCGCTAAATTCTAAGCGGGCCATCAGCCTGTCTGCTGTCCTACAGCAATAAAAAAAATTCTGTTACTTTTAAGTCTAATATACATCTCAGCATTCGCGTCTCCTCAGCATGTAACATCCTTTCATCTTTTCGTTTTGTGGCATTCAATACGACAGACCTTATTACGGACTTTTAAATTTTACCTTTGAGTTTAAGTGGCACTCGTTGGCCGCAAATTGTTCCTGAGACCTGTAGCCGTTTCATCTATCCTGCATTTACTCGGTTTTCTTTCATGGCCACCACTATACAATTATTTATATATACAATATATCAATAACACTGGTATCTGTCACTCATTCCTTCAAATCTCATATTTATCGCGACCCCATCTAACCCAGCATTATCAATAAGAATTTGTAAAGAATTCAACCCTTATCGGTGTATTTTACAACCCGTAGTTTGCTATATCCCGTCCCATCAATAATTTAGTTGGGTTTAGTAGAAAAACATAACTTATGGTATACTGCTTGCAAATTTTATATCTCGACGAGATTGCGTTTCCTGACGTAGGGTTGCTTCAAATTGGACTTTTTTTTTAATACCAAATTAAATATCTTTTGATGACAGCCGTAGCGCAACGGACGTCGGAACGTCTACGAGCGTCATGTGTTCTATTCCAATGTACTCAAAATTTTTATGGATAACATGTATTAGTAGAAGACACGTACTTACAAAAGAAAGCAAGAAAAAATATTTTATTTATGAATAAATATATACGCCAATAATTTAGTTTTCCTAAAATGGTATGTTAAAAAAACAGATCATAAAATAATAATAAACAATTGAAAAATAATTATATTATTAACAAACATTCGCCTAAAATGCACTGGATTGATGCTCATGTAGGAATTTCTTTTTAGTTTCAAACAGCAGAATTGGCGCGGACCACCCGATCGCTGACAGGAAATACATGACAACGTCTCATAAAGATACCGCAAAAAGAAACGTAAATAAGTGTCAGTTTAGTTTTCACAGCTGCTACTTTTTTTTATAGCTGAGGAACAGCAGATAGGCTAACGATCAACTTAATAGTAGGCAGTTACCGTCGTCTATAGATGTTTGCGACGCTAGAGGTATCGCGAACACGCTGCTGTCCCATAGGAGTACAGGAACCTGGGTAATTAATGCCGGAACATAATCCAAGATTATAATGATACTTACAAATTTAGTGATTGCCATCCAGACAGGCTTGGTACCCTACCACCTAGCTAGGGTTGTTTTGTCGCCTTTTACGTCAGGCCGTGATAGTAGCGTGTTGCCTCTAACGCCCTAAATATCCATATGCCGCGGTAACTGCTTACTATTTAAGTGGGCCGTCAGCCGTTATTGCAAGGGCGGAAAAAGAATACTGACCTCTGCGGCCGGGGTCAGCCTGCCGTACAAGGTGACATAATGACCCATCCACACAGCTACGTTGCAGGGCCTGAAGCCCGTCTGGATGGCGACCACCTTTGGTATTAAGTATGCCGTCGTAATAACTTTGTGTTGTGTTCCGGCAATAGGGACCCAAGTTTCTGTACCCTTATGGGACAGCAGCGTGTTCGCGATGCCACTGGCATTGCAAACACCCATAGGCGACGGTAACTGCTAAATTCTAAATGGCCCGGCAGCCTGTCTGCTGTCCTACAGTAATAAAAAACATAAATGTTATAATATAAAAATATAAAATGAGCACGAGACAGCCCTAAACAAGGGAGGCAAATGAAATGGTTGAACGGTGTAAAATGCCATAAAAGTTCATTGCTATTCCCGGTTGTATGTACAAGATTCTGTTACATTGTTCTCATATATACATTTTACTGACAGCTAAACTATTTTAATTAATTCCAACATGTAAAACAAATGCGAGGGTAGATGGTCTGTAATAATATACAATAGGGAAATTAAAATGTTTATAAGAGATAAAGAAATTATAAGCTCAGGTAGCGATGGGTCTCATAGAGAGCAACTCGGCTCAGTAGCTGGGTTTGTTCCCCAAAGAGGAAAATAAATAAATATATAATTCACCATATAGTCCCAAAGTAGCATAGCATTTATACTTTTCTTTGGTATAAATACATAGAAACCTAGTCCGCGCGCATATTTTGAAGTACCTTATTTGGAGCCAGAAATGGCTCCAAACGCCGGACTTCTCCGTAGTGTTCAATGTCAAAGCACGCTGAACGTGTATCGCGAAAAAAATTATTATTATGACGATTTGTGCAGTTAAATTGTGTCACAACACATCTGAAATACAAAAGAAGTGTAATAACATCACTTTTCACAGATAAGTTTTCAATATTTCATAGTATATTGTAGTTAAATAGGTCAAAATAGAAATGTTTTGTTTCAATGCTCAGTGTTACCCGAATGTGAAAATATTTTACCATTTTAACTGACTTTATTACTCCGACTAATTAATTTTAAAATATTGTTACTGATTTTTACGCAGGTATGTGATACGTTTGTGTGATTTAGCGATGTTATATACCGGAAATTGTGTTACTTGAAAGTTGAGAAGTATAAACGAATTTTATTTACGGGAACTTTCGGGAACTGGACCTTCACTGACAACATTTCTCAAGTGTATGTGTGCGTGTCACCGAGCGTAAGCACGTAATCGTCACGCCTGTGTGAATCGGTTTAGTGCTTCACTTTTGACACAGCGCTTGTATGTAGACTATCTTTCTATGTGTAATTATTCTAAGGTATAAATACATATTATACATCACCTAATCTCCGCAAGCGTACTGAAGTGCACTATCCCTTACGTCACACAGAACAAAGTTATTATGGCGGCATACTTATAGAAGTCTGTGCTGTGTTCCAGTATTAGTGACCCAAGTTCCAGCGGTGTCCCGAACAGCGGCGTCGCAAACATATAGGCGACGGTAACTGCTTATTATTACGTAGACTGTCTGTTGTTCTTCAGCAATAAAAAATTAGAATATTCTTAGTCTTAAATTTCTGTTAAAAAAATATCCGATTTCATATCATAGGATCGATACCTAATTCTATGAATAACGATCAATTACCTTTCATCCCGAACGTTTTTAATTACATTCCCGTCATCCAATCTAATTTCGCTAAGTCCTCTCCGAAATCGATTACTCGCTACGTCCCGAACGGCCTATAAAAGCCTTATCGGACTTTAAAGTCCTTTAACGATCAATTAACGCAGCTATATTTCCGAGCAGCTGTCTTGGAGCAGGTGATCCTAATTTCATTTGACATTGATATTTCCTCAATAATTAAAAAAATATTTTTACTAAGATATTTATAATTCTTCTTCATGCCCTTATCCCACATTATGTGGGCACAACATGTGGTTTTCATTCATTCTCTGTTAGCAGTAATTTCAATATTCACACCACTTTTACCATATCCTATACGCAATCCATCCATTTTTTCTTTGGTTTGTCTCTCCTCCTCTATCCATTCACTCTCATTACTAACAGATGTTAGCTCTTCATAACACTGAAGCCGTGTGAAAACACATTTTCCTTAGAAAGATTCATTTTCGTACTTGACTTGACAGATTCCAATCGACGCTGTAACTAAACAATAGTATTAATCCTAATACTTTCAACTGTTTTGAAATTCAAACACATTCGAATATAGAACAGTTCCAAATTCAAAATTGCCGGGAAATATGGAAACGACAGAACTTAAAAGACATGCCTAGTATTATTGTCCTTGTCTTTCTATTATATGCCATAAGATATTTATAATTATAAATCTAAAACGGTAGTTTAAATTTTATTTAATTAAGTACCCGCAATAAATTTTTAACAAATGTTTTATTACTGTTTGGTAATTGGAAAAAGGTTACATATTCATATACCTAGTCAGGTCATAAGTATTGTCACACAGTAAAAACTTTTCTTTTAGAATGCTGGCCACAAAAAAGTTTATTGAATTCGAATCTCGAATTGTTCATGAAAATAAAAATGTATACTTTTAGAATTTTACTCATTTTTTAAATATGGAGTGGACGCTTAAAGAAGACCGTGTTGCAGTTATTGCGTTGCATCGTTGCGGTTACGCGCCAATTCAAATTATTAACATACTGAAAAATTTGAATATAACCAAAAGATTCATTTATCGCACCATCAAACGATACAATGAAGACTCTAGTGTAGCTGACAGGTCAAGAAGTGGTCGCCCTCGGTCTGTTAGGACTCCAGCAGTGATAAAAGCTGTGAAGGCACGAATTCAAAGAAATCCCAAACGTAAGCAGAAACTGTTGGCCCTTCAGATGGGGTTAAGCAGAACCACGGTGAAAAGGGTGTTAAATGAAGACTTAGGGCTTCGGGCATATCGAAGAAAAACAGGACATCGTTTGAATGCTCGTCTAATGGACCTGAGACTGAAGAGATGCCGCGCTTTGTTGAAGCGGTACGCGGGAAAAAAATATCGGGAAATTCTTTTTTCGGATGAAAAAATGTTTACCGTAGAAGAGAGCTACAACAAACAAAATGATAAGGTGTACGCACACAGTAGTGAAGAAGCGAGCAACCGTATTCCGCGTGTCCAACGAGGTCATTTTCCATCCTCGCTCATGGTATGGTTGGGAGTTTCTTATTGGGGCTTAACAGAGGTACATTTTTGTGAGAAAGGTGTAAAAACGAATGCTGTTGTGTATCAAAATACAGTCCTGACGAACCTTGTGGAACCTGTTTCTCATACCATGTTCAATAACAGGCACTGGGTATTCCAACAAGATTCGGCGCCAGCTCATAGAGCGAAGAGCACACAAGACTGGCTGGCGGCGCGTGAAATCGACTTCATCCGGCACGAAGACTGGCCCTCCTCCAGTCCAGATTTGAATCCGTTAGATTACAAGATATGGCAACACTTGGAGGAAAAGGCGTGTTCAAAGCCTCATCCCAATTTGGAGTCACTCAAGACATCCTTGATTAAGGCAGCCGCCGATATTAACATGGACCTCGTTCGTGCTGCGATAGAGGACTGGCCGCGCAGATTGAAGGCTTGTATTCAAAATTACGGAGGTCATTTTGAATAAACTTTAATGTCATAAGAATCTATGTTTTGTTAAGTTCATTTTGGTATATAAATGGTTACATAATGAATAAACTTGTTACAATTATTTTACATTAAACATGTGACAGAATTTATGACCTGACTAGGTATATATACGAGTAAGTAAATATACCATGATAATTCACAACACACCAAACCACAACCAAATTAAGCAGGTGAGAGGGCTGGTACCTTTTCCGATGAATACAAGCTTGAATGTGGTGTGTGAGAGATCAGCTCACCATCGCTGTTGAACCTTTATGTCAACCAACTTTTAAATAGGCTTAGCAACGCTCACGTTGAGTGCTATCTTGATGGAACCTGTTTCAACAACATTAGTTGATAATATGGTGTTATTGGTTCCGTCTGCTAATGCCATAATAATACTGCTGTCAATATGCGAGACATTTGGGGAGGAGCATGAGCTAAAGTATAACACAAAAAGAGTAAACTACTGATATTTAGGGCTCATAAATATCCAATGGCCCACCAGGCACCTTCTATATTTCTCAATGGTGTGCTTCTTAGGTTGGTTGAAAGTTTTAAGTACTTGGGACATATTGTCACTTCAGACTTAAGGGACGATGAAGACACAGAGCGCAAAGCGCTGGCGGTTCAAGGTAATATGATTGCTCGCAGATTCGCACATCACTCGTAACGAGGACTCGATGGAACGGCTGGTTGTGCAAGGGAAAGTCGAGGGCAAAAGATTTTGCAGGCGCTCTCCGATACGGTGGACAGACCTCATCAAATCTGTGACGCCTTCCGGTATCAATTATTGCTCGGCATCAACAGCGGTGGCGCAGAAATTGACCGACGCATGACCACGACCACTCTGTCAAGAGTGCACGAATAAGAAGAAGAAGATTCGCTCGATGTACAAGGGAAATAAAAATAACTTTAAAAAACTCTCTTTAAGGCGTTTTGCCAGTCCTTCTACTCGGGTGGGTTGTGGGTGAATTGTGCGCAGCGAGTATCTGGGGCCCTGCGTATTCAGTACAATCATATTTTCAGGGTGCTATTGGGGCTGCCACGGCACTGCAGCGCTCGCGATCTAGACGCTTATTTAGAACGGCTTTAACAGAAAGTATATCCAAAATTTTTTTTTCTATTTATATGACAGAACATCGTTTGCCGAGTCAACACTCTATGCTGTCTAGAAATACAAAAATGAATATCTATTTACAACTCAGGTAGCCAAATATCAGTCGGAAGACCATCGTAGAAGTTACGGCTGACAGCGACCGCAGAGATTTATTAATTTTTTTTATTTTTATCCGTACTGGGCGGAATAAGAATACAAATCCCTGCGGCCGGGGTCAGTCTGTCGTAAAAAGCGACAAAACAACCCTAGCTACGTGGTAGGGTCCTAAGTCCGTCTGGATGGCATCCGCCCTTGGTCTATAAGTATGCGACCATAATAAACTTGTGCTGTGTTCCGGCATTAATGACCCAGAGTGTGTTCGCCGTGCCGCTAGCGTCGCAAATATTTATAGGCGACGGTACCGGCTACCAGTCTGTCTGCTGTATCTCAACCATAAATAACATATATGATGGAAACCTAAGCCCTCCTCCTCCATAAGAACAAGCATGGTATTTTGAAGACCTTCCCTCCCGTAATGGGTCGCGTAGTATTTTTAATAGTAGTTCCCTTGTTTTTTATAATAAAAGGCCAGTTCAAGAGTACCCTAAACCGAAGAGCATGTATGAAGGGAATAATGAAAGTGGACGAAGCGAAACAAGTATGTAAGAATCGTAGCAAGTGAAAAGAAGTGGTATCTGCCTACCCCTACGGGAAAGAGGCGTGATTATATGTATGTATGTAGTTCCCTTGTTATTACGTATAATTGGGTTAACCCAATTTCGGAGCCATGTAACTTTTTAGTCTAAGTCTTTATGACAATAAATTCAAAAGCAATGTTAATAAAACTGGGAACCAAGTATGATTGCGTGGTATCTTTGCCAACGGAGATGCCAAGTCAAAGATAATAAAGATATTGCAATCTGCCAAAATGCATTTAAACGCGCGCGTCTGAAGAAAGACGACATCTTTGTTTCTTTGTTATTTTATTATAATTGAATTATTTTACGGAAATAACATAATTTTTGACTTAAAGATGCATTATTTGAAGTTACCGTCGCCTATGGATGTTTGTAACGTCAGTGGCATCTCCAATACGCTACTGTCCTATAAGGGTACAGGAACTTGGTCAATAATGCCGGAACACAACACAAGTTATTATCGCGGCATACTTAAGACTAAAGGTGGTCGCCATCGCGGGCTTGGGGCCCTACCACGTAGTTATGGCGGGTTGTTTTGTCGCCCTTTACGACGACGAAATATAGTTATATGCGTAAAGTTACTATCCAATATTAAACGCTTTAATTTTTATTTTTAATATTTTTTTCTTTATTTCTACTCGTCTATCTAGTGACTTGTGATCAGACGTCGGAATTAGCTCACAAGTCACAGTCACCACCCTCGGTCTATAAGTACGCCGTCATAATAACCTTGTTTTATGTTCTGGCATTAATGGCCCAGGCTCTAGTAGCGGACAGCAGCGTGTTCGCGGTGTACTAGGCCTCGCATGTCTATAGGTGACGGTAACTGGTTATTACTAAGAGGGATGTCATCCTGTCTATCAGCGAGTTATCTTGGATAAGATTCTAAAAGACATCACGTTTGTTGAAGGACTGATTAGTGATGGAGCTAACGGGTAATGTGTGTTGTCCACCAGCCTGTCGAACTGACGACCTAGGCAAAGATGCCGAGGCTAGACTGTAAACGCAAGCAGGTTTCCTCCATGTTTTCTTTCACCGCTGATAGCACCGCAGTTAGATAGATTTTACCGCATGTTATCGTGGAATTTAAGCCCTTGATCCCTAGATTGGTTTCTGATTGTATTATTTGACTATCACATAGTTTCTGTTTATGTTAAACGCTTAAATAAGTAAGCCAAAAATAGTCCTGCTTTATACATAACATATTTCTTACATTTATATATATTGTATAAAGAGAAGCAAAATTTAAAATAAACACACCACTTCACTATCATCACAAAATTGACCAAGAACATAAACTTGATTGAATTCTAGTAGAACTATCTGTTCCAAAACATCTTGACCGCTCGTCTCATTACTCCCTAACCATTTGAGAGATCAATTTAGATCGAAGGGCACCGAAAACCAATTTTTTCAGTGACAGTAAATTTTTGCTTACGTTATATTTAAAGATAACGCACAGCGAAGAAAAGTCGCGCTTCTTCGTAAGATGGTTTTAACAACTAATAACAATATATGAAAACTAATTTTTTTATCACTTTTGCCTTTGTTAGTTACGTAATTTTCAATGAATATAGAAAAAGTACATATTCGGTTCAATTCTCTATGTAAATAATGCTTTTCGTTTGGTTTTTATGAGCTTTTTCCCAAATCCTAGTAAAATCGTAAAATTAGGGTAATTATCTTTGCCTAAGCCCCCCTTTTTCACCCGCCACTAAAAGGGTTAAGGGTTTTATCGATCTAATAGTCTTCTTCCTTTTACATATTCGCTGCCAGACTCCGAAAAGCGGGAAAGAAAATCTTTTGTTTGTGGACACACGCGATAGTCATTTACGACAACAACATTTGACGACTTCCATGACGTAACGGTTAACGTACTTCAGTACGCTTGCGAAGGTTACGGGTTCATTTGCTGTCTCGCTACTACCTAGTAGCGAGTACCTAGTAGCACCTGCTTTACTAGGCTTTATCCGTGCAGGGGCGGAGAAAGAATACTAACCTTTGTGGCCGCGGTCGGCCTGTCGTAAAAGACGACAAAACAAGCCCTTCTGGATGGCGACCACCTTTGGTCTTAAGTATGCCGCCATAATAACCTTGTCTTGTGTTCCGGCATTAGTGACCCAGGTTTCTGTACCCGTTTGGGACAGCAGCGTGTTCGCGATGCCACTGACGTTGCAAACACCTATAGGCGACGGTAACTGCTAAATCCTAAGCGGGCCGTTAGCCTGTCTGCTGTCCTACAGCAATAAAAAAAGGTGTTTATCTATAATATGTATTTATTTACAAAAAAAAAATTTTTAATAAATTATTTATTGTCATGTAAATTTTTATGATTGAAAGAATGTTAAAAACTATATTGAGATAATTATGTATTGTAGACGATTTGACACGCTGATCACTGCCCCGACTGGCTGGGAGGGATACGGGAAACCAATTCCTGCTAGTCCACTGCTAAAGGATGGTAAATCTAGACCAAGACCCAAAGGTCTCTATATTCGAAATAGTACCGAGCCACTTCTTGTCATTTATTGAGATTAAAATATTACGAAACTGCCATCATGATGTAACATTTTCACATGTGAAAAGTCGCGCGTTTTTATTCACTGTGCGTTGGCCTACGACGCAATGCATGTAAAATGTTAGAGAATTATTGCTGAGTCCGTACTATTGCTTATTGGATACGGAACCTTAGAATTTGAATAAAAGGCACTCATAAAATAGTCGCAGTTCTATTATTGCGAGAGGGTTAATAGGGATGGGAAAATATTACTCATATATCTATATCGATATCTCTATATCGATATCCCATATGTGGTCAATACTATTGACGTTTTCAGCTTAAAAGAGTTTCTTTGATTGCATATCACGATTTATATAACGAAGTTGAGTATGTTAATTTGATGTGATATGTAAATGTCGATAAACTATTTAATTCTACCTTATTAATAAGTGCAAATGAAAAAAGAAACGGTGCAATTTCTTTGCTCAGTAACGATATTAAAAAAACATGATCTTTAACAACCTAAGCATAAAATTCCTTAATTATATACATATAATAAAGGTTAAAATTGGTCAGATATAAAACCAAATTAACATAACGCCTGTAAAATACTGTGTCTATCTAACTAGACAGGAGTTGTACGCGGTATTTACCAAATCCGTTATTCCTGTTTATCTCATATTAAAGATATCGATAATAACACATAAAATAAATTAATATTAATATTTTTTTCTAGTCTTAAAGATTGTCTTGAAATAATCAAACTTAAACCTTTATCTTTTAAATGGTGAGGTTTACGAAAAAACTATAAGAAAGCTTTTTTATAGAGCATTCAATTTTCTACAAATACACGAGAACAGATATTTTTAATGCACAGTTGGTAGAGAAATATGATTTTTTTTTTTCTAATACTGAAGTAAAAAATGGAAAACTGTAAGGCAGAACACCTTCCTATTAAAATTAAGAGTTCATTTTTGGAGAGAATTTTCTAGAGGTATCTAGTAACCTCTTTTTCAGAATACAAAGTAAAAAAATAGTTGTCTATTTTTTTGACCGATCCTAGTAACCTGTTACCGTTAACTATGAATGTTTGCAACGTCAGGGGTACCGCTAACACACTGCAGTCAGTGTAGATAACCAAGGGTGTTTGCCGTCCAGGCTTGGAGTCCTACGACCTAGCTATGGTTGTTAAGTTTTACGTATTCTTGCTTCACCCTTGCACGAAGATTAGGTAAGGTTAGGCAATAAGTAAGGTCTAGTATAGTCGTGTCGTCATCACGGAGTAAAAAATATTTGTATGATATTATTATACATATAATTCGAGCAAGAATATGTCCGACATATAATAAAGCTACGATGCAGGTTTTCAAGCCTTAAAAAATATTAACAGCTATTTAACTCACAAACGGTTATCCGGTACCGGTTATAAATTATAACAGATTAAATAACGGCTCAACGTGAACTGCTCAGCTATATTTCCCAAGAGACTGATGGTGGCCACTTAAAAACATGAAATTTCGAACTAATGACGTTTGGGACTTATAAAAAAATCCGCTAACTTTGAGCGAAATTGTTATATTTAAGCATTTTAGGCAATTCTCAAAGATTTCATTATTTTTGTGAACTGTTGTTATAAGTTAGTTAAGTAGAAAGGGTGAAACTGCTATTTTGGTAATTAAAATTTCAGAATTAATGGACTCCCAGGTACAAAATATATCAGGGCGTTGGGCACCAGGGGAAGTTTGGGGTAGTTTTGGTGGGCATACAAGTGACATGCGTTCCATTGTGAACTATGGGGGCGTACAGGCCCATTGCACGGGAGTCCTTCACTAAGTCATCATTATCTCAGCGTTAAATCCCGGTTACAACCCAAATGTCCAAATGTGAGCTTAAGCAGATCCCGATGCCCGGGATCTGCTTTCTGATGTGTTCTTCTCCATATTGCACGGTCTTCGGCATCCCTGGTAGTCAGTCCATCGGCACGCATATCACCTTTTACGGCAGTAATCCAACACTTTTTGAATCTACCCCTCTGGACCGGTCTGGCGGATGAGGTGGTTAGACATTTGTTGACCTCACGTAGATAGCCTGTTGCTATAAAACGTAACTATACCAGCAAAAGCTAGGATGATGATGATAAAGATGATGATAACAAGATACGACTGTGTTAGATCACTGATAGCTACATGTTCCTTCAGCGTATTAGTGAAATCATCGATAATCCAGGTCGCATCACTAATGTAGAATCCTATCAGAATTTAACCCTGCGCTATAAAGCGGGTCCTCGGTCGACCCCTCTGACCCGTAAGTGTAACAGCACTTTTCGCTTATAGCCCAATTGGTTGAGACTGAATATTCCTCAAGATTTGCACCTTTTAAGAATACACATGACAGCGGTGTCTATGCCACATATAAATTTCGTCCGACTTAACAAAATTATATTATAATTTGAGACATTGGGTGGAGTAAGACTACTGACCCCTGCAGCAGGGATTAACATGTCGTAAAAGACAACTAAACAATCCTAAAAAGACTCCAAACTCTTCTGAATGACATCCACACCACTCTCTAAATATCTTCTAGTACCAGATAGCTGTGTGTTAACGTTTCCCCTGGCGTCGCAAATATCCATAGGCGACGGTAACTGTTAATAGTACAATAGACCGGCAACCTATCTCTTAGACATTAAAAAGACAAAAACATTAAAAACCACAAAAAAAAAGGAAATAATTATATGCAGTGACTTTTCAGACACCACCTTTTTATATTTGACTCACGAACCAATTTGTCGAGTCATTATTATTTTTTAATTTAATTTAAATTCAGAAAACTAATAAGATCAACAACTTCTTCAAGCGAGTATTGTATTGCACTAACAGAAGTCACAAAGTGCCTCTCCGATGAGAAGAGATAGGTTTCTGATAAGATCTGATATGCTACGTAAGAGACAAAAGCTTTAGTGGAAATGAATCCTGGATTTGAGGTGCAATTAAAGATACCGCTTGATTACCACGTACATACATGTAATTCAAAATTATCTTTCAAAACCTTCATAAGGGAAAACATGAAAGGCGATGAGAGAAATTTATTAGTCAAAGTTACGATCCCAAATCGTAAAGAGGGGCTCGTATTTTAGTACCTCGTACTATTGTGGTATAATATTTGGGGGAGTAGTCGTAAAAAATGTTGTATCTTCAAGTATATGACGTTTTGTATAAAAAGACTGTTCCCGCAATTGATAATGAACTTTGTAATAGAGGACTTGTTACTGACGGATAGCATTAATTGAGTAAAAATTTTGCGGTACCCCTGCCACAGCGGTACAGGCCCCTGTATCACTAATATCGGAACACATCACAAGGTTATTTTGACGACATACTTATATTCAGCATTATTGTCACAGTTTAAAAAATATATGAATTTGGTTTTTAATAAGGCCGTTCGAACTTCCAAACCTGTAAGAAATGTTGTGATAGAGCTTTGTTTCTTATTTAGGATCACCAGATAGCAGGTGTGACTATATGAGAATTATCCTCTAAATTTATTTATTTCTCACAAATTACAATAATGCATTAAAAAAATAACAAACTTAGCATACTTATATAATTTATATATAATATATTAATTTTATTATTAAATATATAATAACGAGAGCTTTTCGCAGGCCGAATAGGAAGCGATTATAATTTATTTTTAATTTAATTTTATTTAATATAAAATTACTTACATATGACAGTTAAAGACGCGTTCGCCCGAATAACTTTGTGCATCTGCGCTGGACCAACTTGACACTGGTACTCCGCATCATCTTCTAAAGTTGCATTCACTATTCGTAAATTGTACACGCCATTTCTTCTGTCACCAAACATCGTGTACCGTGAGTACCCAGGGATCACTGATGAGAAGCCTGTAAACAAAGACGAAAGGTAAATTATAATGAAAAAAATAAGCTGCCACGGTATTACCGGTAGATATAAAACATTCAAGTTAATATAAGAATTTATAATTAATAATAAACGAAAAGAAGTACAAATTTTATCTTGTGGCAACCCTATATAGTTCGGATAAGGGCAGGAAGAAGAAGAAGAACTATCGAATGTCAGATTCAATTTTAATGTAAATATTAACATTCTGGTTTTGACATTTCTTAAATTTATAATGTCATTTAAAAAAAAATCCTAATTGAAGGTGTCCTTACCATAAACTAACCGGAAGTTTGTGAATGGTTAAAAATGCAATAACCAAAATTAATACATAACACACTTATAGAAATAATATTATAATTAATGCTCAAATAATTTTATGTTTTAATTTAATATTTATATTTTTAATTTAATATTATAATATAATTTTGCTACAGATATTAACCAGTGGAATTATTTCCGTTTCTGTTATAAACATTTTGATAGATAATTAATTTTGGTTATTGGCAAGTAATGGCAGGAGGGGAGACACCTGTCGACGGGATAGGAAAGCTAGCAAAAATATGATATAAAAAACGGTGAAATACTAAGAAATGAACAGTGTAAGAAAAATTGATATGTGAAAATGACATTTTTATTTTCTAACTTTTATACGAAGATGTATCACTATGATTAATGTGTATTTACCGTTCATCATAACCAATATTATATACATAAGTGTTGTGAACATTAAGTTCAATAATTTCAAACTCATCAACACGAAATCAATGACGCAGTAAGGGACGCGGTTGTAATATGATTCATAGGAACGCTAACGTCAATGGTTCAAATTAAACTGTTACCACTGCGTGTTTTTATTACAAATTTATAAAATAAAACAAAATTAACAAAATAAATAAATATTTACGGTAAATTGAATTTTGAGAGCTTGAGGATAACACAAATAGCAAATTAGTATTCATACTAATATTATATATGTGAAAATAAGTCTGTTCGTCTGTTCCGTTATCATGCCTAAACCGCTGAACCAATTTTGATGAATTCCGGTATAGAGATAGATTGGATCGCGAAAATGAAACTTGAAGAGGGTGAAACAGCGGTGAATGTAATTAAGTTAATTTTGATTTGTATATACATATATAGCAGAACAACGTTTGCCGGGTTAGCTAGTATTGAATACCTACAGTTTTAAACTCTATAAAAATACAAAATTCTATGCCTCGATACAAAACGCCATCAATACGTTGGCATACATAATTCGATTTTATCGCATGCATAGATTTTTATGTAAAAACAATTGGCCAACGCATCTCTGTGACCGAATATGCGTAAAATACCAAATCTACCAAATTGTCCATTTCACGGTTTTATAATCGATTTTTGGATCTTCTATTCACGATTTATATCCAAGCAGGTTTTTTTTTAATTATTGGTCTTTAACATCTTTAAAATATTATTAAACTTGGATCCCTATTGGAAGTGTTGAATGCAATTGTTATCAAGTAGTATTATCTCGGAGTTTCCGTGCGAGATCGAATCAGAAATGAGGAGATTCGCAGGAGAACCAAAGTAACCGACATAGCCCGGATGATTGCAAAACTGAAGTGGCAGTGGGCTGGGCACATAGCTCGAAGGACTGATGGCCGTTGGGGCAGAAAAGTCCTCGAAAGGCGACCGCGTACCGGAAGACGCAATGTTGGTAGGCCCCCCACAAGATGGACCGATGATCTGGTCAAGATCGCCGGAATAGGTTGGATGAGGGCAGCGCAGGACCGATTATCGTGGAGATCTTTGGGGGAGGCCTTTGTCCAGCAGTGGGCGTCTTCCGGCTGAAATGATGATGATGATGATGATAAGGGAAATAACTTAATAGTTGCACGCTCTTGGCATTTTTCATTAATTTTATATTTATACTAAGCTGTACAGTTTTTAGTTTTATAAAAATATTTACGAAAACACCATAGAAAAATAGAAGATAGAAAACGTTTTATTGTCCACCAAATAATAAAAACTAATTAAAATATCAGCTATCCTTATCCCTAATAAGTGATCTCTTCCAGACAACCTAACTAGGATCGCATTAAAGAATACTAATATAACAATGTATACAAAGAGTAATAACAAATAATAAAATTACACATTAAATCGTCGCGTGTGTCTGCACACACGCGACGATTTATGTTTCTTCCCGAACTTATCCCATATTATATGGGATCGGCACAAGATGTTCTTTCCTTCCACTCTCCTCTAGTAGCCGTCATAGCAACACCCTTTTTTACCATATCTTTTACACAATCCATACTTTCTTTAGTCCTCTTCCTTCTGTATCTATCCACTTTCGTTTATATCGCCTTGTTATATGATATTCGTCTTCAAATCATTTCGGGCATTTTTTATTGCTTTAGGACAGCAGACAGGCTGACGGCGCACTTATAATTTAGCAGTTACCGTTGCCTATGGATGTTTGCAACGCAAGTGGCATCGCGAACACGCTGCTGTCCCATAAGGGTACAGGAACTTGGGTCACTAATAACGGAATACAAAGTTATTATGGCGGCATACTTAATACTAAAGGTGTTTGCCATCCAGACGGGTTTGGGGCCCTACCGTGTAGCTAGGGTGGGTTGTTTTGTCGTCTTTTACGAAAGGCCGAGCCCAGCCGCAGAGGTCAGTATTCTTTCTCCGCCTCTGCACGGATAAAAATAGTTTTCATTAATGCATTAATGTAAACTGCTTTGAAGTAATGTTCTTTAATCATATTTTAATAGATAAGCGATTTAGCTTTTCCGACATCCACTAATAAGTGATAACCATATTTAGATCTACGTATAACAATTACATGCTCTGTCTACCCCAAAATGTATGTAATACGAGATGAACACAGGGACAGATTAAACGGGTCAATTTGTATAGGCGGACAATTGATAGAGGCATACCGTAAGGTGACACTGGACACGGGAACCCTAATTACTAAAAGTATCAAGTCACAAGACATTGCGATTTAATCACAAACAGTAAATATTGCACTGTAACAATCGAGTCATTTAATTATATAGTAAACAGCTGTTTGCTTATATTATGACTACCAGAAAACTGATATTATATCTCTCTGTGCAGGGAGGGAGTAAGAATAATAAACCCCGCGGATGGGGACGGCCAGCCGTAAAAGGGGGCAAGCCAATCCCAGCTAGGGGGTAGGACACCATATTTGTCTGGATAGCAATCACCATTGAAATGGACAAACCGAATTAATCTCTGTAAATGATAAAACGATGAAACAAGTTGAAGAATGATTATTTTTTTAATAAAAATATAACAGAAAATCAAGCAAACAGAAAGATAAAGGCAATAGAACAGACACGTCAAAAAAGCCAAGAATAAAAAACTACATCAGCTATCAAAATAGCAAAGAGGTCTGCAACAACCATTACTCTCTAAATATCCATTCATTATAAATAACACAAGCCTACCTGCTGTTCTACAGCAAAAAATAATCTTATTTTATAAAATAATCATACATTATTATAAATCAATATCTAGGTTCAGAACGTGAATCAAACCCGTAACCTTGCAGGCATTCCGGTGTGTTTTCTATTGCGCTATGGAAGTCGTAAAATAATTTAGATAAATATTTTACATAAATTCCGCTATTCTCTATTCACTTTGGCCACAATAAATACCCGATCAGACATAACGCTGCGAGCCATCAGTGACTGGTAAATCCTTTGAAATTCTGTTTCTATTGCGACAGTGACAGACTATATAACGACGCACAAAATACAAAGCGGTTAGTATTCGACACTTCAAAGAGAATAATGAAAATGATCATTGTATCACCTACTCCTATAATATCGACGTATAAAATATTCCCACTGTAATATATTGTTGGCAACACCAACGCCCCTGTCTCTTCGCCATTAAAAGCAGTCACAAGTCGATTAAAGTCTTTTATTATAGAAATACTAATAACGTCCAAGCCGTCCATCCTGCGAACCATAACAATCTCAACATTAATTTATTCACCATATCATTTTTTATACAATGCATTCTATTCTACCACTCCTCCTGTATCCATCCATTCTCATTTCTATAATTTTTCTTTATTTTTTATTTTATTCGTACCTACGCATTATATGGCTATACAATGTATAAAATAAGTTAAAATAATAAGATCTTCTATAAGGTTATTAAAAAAAATGGTTCATTCAAAATATTGTCCATCCCTAGAGATCACAATCTCTCATCTTTTTAGCCACATTTAACGTAAAAAAAACTACATGTTCTTCAGGGATGTCTAGATATCTATGAATCAAGCCGTTCTTTAGTATTTTCGTAAAAATAGAAGCACTGCTCAGCTAGACCATGGAATGGAATTGATAAAAAAATTAGATGTCATGATCAGAATGTCTGATCAATACAGCGGGTCACTATAACGCCCTTAAATGTTTAGTAAAATAATTTACCGCTCATAAATTATAATGATCTAATAAAATCCACCTCTCTTAACTTTGACATTGGATAAAACAGTCCCTAAAGCGTTGGAACCATAAATAAAAATTGAAAAAAAAAACTCACCAAGTGCGAATCCGTCTTTGGCCCATTGCACCTGACCTCCCAGATTGGCAACGGCGCACTCCAAGACGGCTTCTGCGCCCTCCTGCACCCTGAGACTTCGTGGAGCTATCCTGAAGTACTGTTGTTGGAAACCAGCAACTATTGCCAGCACTGAAACAAAAGAGATATTACTGGTAACAGTTATAAAATCTAGTTTTTCTTTCAATTACTTTTTCAATTAGACATGTATTTATTTATTTAAATTAATTAAAGCAGTCGGAGCCAGTTACATTAATCAATAATAACTAATTGATAAATAGCAATTAATACAAGTCAGGTCAGCGATTGTTTTAGAACGTCTCATAAAACTGATTAAATAATATCAGAAAGTTATTGCAATAGTCCCAAAAAAGTCACAATTATGATTTATATCCAGGAAATGTAAATGGTTTGTGTGCATTGAGAGCAGTCAATTATCTTCAGGTTTATATTATTTATAGTATCTATAACAGAAAAACTCTGTTGCTTAATTTTCACTAGGTGGCGTTGTATAATTGTCGAAGTATATTTATTTTATTGCCATATAGAAATGATTTTGCCAAATTATATATTTACGGTGGCAATGTTTATCTACCGAAAATTATACAAATACGTTTATTATGAAAATAAAATACAATAAATTATCACATAAATCTTAGGTCTCCAAACTAGGTCAACCTGTATCTTTAGGACCTCCTTCCTATATATACAATTCTCGTGTCACGTTGTTGTTCACGATGAACTCCGAAACTATCGAACCGAATTTCACGTTTATTTTTAAATGTTTCTTTTATTGCAGCAAGCAAACTCAGCTAGGTGGTAGGTCTCTAAGCTCAATATTTCCATCTCATCATAGTCCACAGACAGAATCCAATCAGTTAGTTGAAAGTAGCACCAGTAATTGAGAAGCTGAAAATTATAGACTACACTGGTATGGCCATACAATGGGAACAGAATAATGTCATGTAACAAGTAAAATGCAAGACCAGAGAAAAGATGATAGATTGCGTAAAATATTTTACGCAATCTATATCTTTTCTCTGGTCATCATCTGATATGACAAAAAAAGTGTGAATGTTGAGATGACATATTGTGCGGACCACTAGAGTAGGAAGAAGTTTATTGCTCAAATAAGCCAAAACTGTTGGACAGAATTTGATGAAATTTGGCACAACGATAATTTATAGTCAGAAATAACGACTATTATTTACCTTCGAATAGTACATAAACATCTCACACGCGAAAGAAGTCAGAATACTAATATTACACAAGCAGTACCTAAAAAACTTGTGAAATACAATAATGGAACATCGCGTGATGATTTTCACTCAACAAACGCGTGTATAGGAGCTCTTAGTTTCATGTGTACGGTACTTGATATTGGGGTGTAATTTTGTTGAAAGGATAAAGCGGTGGCGGTGAGAGTGGATGAATACAAAAGGAGTAAACCAAACAAAATATGGATGGATTGTATAAAAGATGATATGAAAAAAGTATGATTTTTTTATTGCTGTGGGACAGCAGACAGGCTATCGGCCCGCTTAGAATTTAGCAGTTACCATCGCCTATGGGTGTTTGCAACGTCAGTGGTATCACAAACACGCTGCTGTCCCATAAGGATACAGGAACTTGGGTCACTAATGTCGGACCATAACACAAGGTTATTATGGCGACATACTTAAGACCAAAGGTGGTCGCCATCCAGACGGGCTTGAGGCCCTACCACGTAGCTAGGTGGGTTGTTTTGTAGCCTTTTACGACAGGTCGACTCCGGCCGCAGAGGTTAATATTTTTACTCCGCTCCTGCACGGAAATACATTTGGCCCTTAGATATAATTTGTGAAATACTGAAGAATAGGGCTCCTAGCTACACATTTGCTACATCTTGTAACTCTTCGACCCGATGACCGAGATATAAAATCAAGATATAAAAAAAGAAACTTGTCAGTTTAAACCAGTGTTTGTAGCCCATAAACAGTTACTCTATGTCAATTAAGTTATGGTCTCTGATTTGGCACAAAAAGTCTAAAACGAAACCGTGCTTAAGCCTGCTCTATATACTACGAAAATTGATGCTAATCATAGAAAGGCGAAAAGTGAAATATCTCGACTATGCGTTCAGGCACGATAGGCATATGCTGCTTCAGCTAATTATAATGGGGAAAGAGAGGCGCTGGACACAAAAAGAAGTCCTGGCTGCGAAACATTAAGAGAAGGACCGGTATAACCTCCGTCAAACAATTGTTTCATCTCCCTTGATGAAAACGAGTACAACAAGCTAACAGCCAACCTTCAGGATTGAAGAGGCACTTAAGGAAGAAGAATATTAATATAGATTTATCGGGCTAAAAACTTTATGGTCGTCTTTAAGGGACCTTGTCAGGTTCATTCAATCCGATTAATATTTAAAAATGATTTGAGGAGAAATATATAAACATTTATTTTTATTTACATAAGATTAGTTTGAGATGGTTTGCGTCATCTACACGGGTCGATTCAAACAAGAAATGCAAATGCTAGTTAAATCGCTCTCCGCTCCGTTCGTCACCATACAAGAGGTCTAGAGTGCGTTCACCTTTGAAGCGTTTTGTCGCGCCGCATAAGTGGAGCTCGTCCTCTCGAATACATACCCGCGTTATTAGCTACTGATCCGACGCTATCCTTTTGTTCCTCAGACGTCGCGAGGGGGATGGGGAGCCGTTGCGACTGTTTGCATATTTCTACTGTTGTTAAAGTTTTAGCTATTTACCTATAATTTTTGAGACAAGTTCGCTTTAAGTTCTAAGCGTTTTCCAATTGACGATTTTAAGGATCCGATTACATTTCTTATTTAGACTGGATAAATATATTGAGACATTTCATACAGCGCAATTTAGTCCCAAAGTAATTAACATAACACTCGTGTTATGGGTACTAGACAACTATTCTGCGTAAATACTTTTTTTTTGTAAGTAAATACATTTTTTATCCGTGCAGGGGCGGAGAAAGAATACTAACCTCTGCAGCCGAGGTCAGCCTATCGAAAAAGGTGGCAAAACAACCCACCCTAGCTACGTGATAGGGCCTCAACTCCGTTTGGATGGCGACCACCGTTGGTCTTAGTATGCCGCCATAATAATCTTGTATTGTATTCCGGCATTAGTGACCCAAGTTCCTGTACCCTTATGGGACAGCAGCGTGTCCGCGACCCATAGGCGACGGTAACTGCTAAATTCTAAGCGGGCCGTCAGCTTGTCTGCTGTCCTACAGCATTTAAAAAAAACTAAAATGTTTATTTATGATATTTACTTACAAAAATTGTACCAGAATATATTATATATAATGGTATTTAAAATTTTTAAATCGTCATTATAATAAATGGAATCGATGTTTTCTGATATAATTTTTTTTAATACCCAGATGTGGGACGGAATTGTAAACCATGTGTCTCTGCAAGCGTACCAATGTGTGTTAGTTGTTACGCCACCGATCGTCATTCGTCTGTAAAAGTTACTTAAAAATAAAGAGGAAAAAAGTGTCCTCCACAACATCACCCACGTGTTTATGCAGGTGACACTGACTCAGGTATATGTGGCACCATTATTTAAAAAAATAATTAAGCACCGGACGTTGATCATTAAGAATACCGTAATATCAAAAAACGGCTTTCCGTCTTATACAGTGTGACACAATCTTTACACACAAAATACTGAAGTTCAGAAATAAAACGTTGTGTTATTAGACTTGTTTGATAGTAATAAATAAATGTCCAGGACAGTTCGCTCAGCGCCATCTAGAACCTAAGTAAGCAGCAGAGCAGTTGTGTTCTATGGGAGCTAAACACTACTGTAATACTTTTTTTTAGAAAATAAACATATGTATTTTTTGTTGACGGTCCACTTAGTAGTAAGAAGTTACCGTCACCTATGGATGTTTGCGACGCTAGAAGCATCGCGAACACGTTGTCGCTTAGGATACAAGAACCTGGGTTACTAATGCCAGAACACAACACAAGGATATTATTGCGGCATACTTATAAACCAAGGGTTATTGCCATTCAGGAGGGCTTGCGGCCCTATCACGTAGGGTTGTTTTATCACCTTTTACGAGAGGCCGATCCCAACCACAAGGGTTAGTATTCATACTAACAACAAGAGAGGAACCAACCCCGTGATATCCCAAGCGGTCTAAATTGCACAAACCGTTGCGCCACGGAAGTCATTGAAAATGGATACGAAGATATAACCTTTGGTTCTGTTTCGGAAACCAACATTTCATATTTTAAATTAGGTTTACATTTATAGAGTTTTTATTGCTCATAAAAAAATGTTTCACTTATAATGACCTTAAATATCCATACTAATAATATCAAATTGAATACTTTCAATTTGTCTGTCTGTCTGTTACGTTTCCACGCCGGGTCAGCTAGATATTTATATACTAAATTAGCTGACCCGGAAAACATTATTCTGCCATATAAATTTAAAAAAGTAGCCTATTTCCTTCTCCAAGATCCAATCATTGTCTAAACCGAAATTCATCGAAATTAGTTCAACGGTTTAGGCGTGAAAGTATAACAAACAAACACATTTCACATTTATAATATTATTAGTATGGATGAATTATAGCGACCGAACATTTTGAATAAAAAAATTGAGTTTGGATATTCTAAACATATAAGTTGGTACAGAACTTTTCAAATTACATTACGAAGTTCAATTTCTGTCCAAGTATTTTATGTGCGCAGCATAAACCTGTTGATGATTAAAAAACTAGTCTACGCTATCCCGACTGGAATGCATTTTTATAAACATTCAACTATAAACATTCCTCTATATGGCTTGTCATTACAGATACTATGTGAATATATAGTTTTATCTAAGGTAAGATACCTATTCTACTTGACCCGTTCACGGGGGAGGGGAAGGACTTCAATATACCACGCTTGGTCACAATCCTCTTTATTGTTATTATACTTTAGACCAAGGGTGGTTGCCATTCAGAAGGGCGTGGGACTCTACCACGTAGAAGGCGTCCATACGGCTTTAGAGTCAATTTTGATAAGGAATGTTTCAACTTTCTAAAAATTCCTTTTTAAAACAGTGTACGAGTACATACCACATAGCATCAAAACATAAATAATATCACTTTCTATAAATTAAAATTACTTAGGAGAGCTTCGATAAAAGCTCATTATGAGATCATTAATTCTGTAGATTTTAAAGTAGGGTTCTATTGGGTGGAGTATGGTTTTGGTAACAACGAGAAGCTATTTTAATGTTTATCTCCGTGCAAAGGCGATGTCAAAAAAACTAACTCCTGCGGCGGTGGTCGGCCTGTCGTAAAACGCAGGGCCTAAAGCCCGTCTGGAGGGCAATTGCCATAATAACTTTGTGTTGTGTTCCGGCGTGACCTCGGTTCCTGTACTACGTAGGACAGCAACGTGTTCACAATGTATGACGTCACAGGCGACGCTAACTGCTTATTATTAAATGGGACCTTAGCCTGCTATTCATCATCATCATCTCAGCGTTCATCCCGGTTGCAACCCAAACTTCCGCTTCGGTGCCCGGGGTCCGCTTTCCGACTTTTTCTACTCCACTTCGCACGGTCTTCAGCCTTAGCCTGCTATTCCTCAACAATAAAAAAAT
This sequence comes from Malacosoma neustria, assembly GCA_963693495.1. Taxonomy (NCBI): domain Eukaryota; kingdom Metazoa; phylum Arthropoda; class Insecta; order Lepidoptera; family Lasiocampidae; genus Malacosoma; species Malacosoma neustria. The sequence continues at coordinate 9,411,110 of OY856397.1, forward strand.
TACATGCCGACAGTTATTCTTTGGCTACACGGTTAGCTCGTGATACCGTATTTGCACTGAGCGGTCTCAGTTTAACTATCATAGAGGAAAATATGATGTAGCTATTAAAGGTTGGAAGCTGTGATATCAAATTACTAAGCTACAGATAAACCAAAAGAAGGCACCGATGGCCAAGATTGGTCCAAGATGGGCTATCGTAGAGCTCAGATGAAGCCACGTCAACATGGTCGTGCATTGCTGCTCCCTGAGTTTACGCCGGAAGGCCCTGAAACTTCCCCAATAACAGAGTTGTTTTCCCTGTGAGAAGAAGATCCAGATAGATATCAAATAGATTTCATCGGCGTTTCTACAATGTTGAAAAAGAGAACTATCCATAACATGGGTCCTCATCAGAGCCACGTTGGAACTCTGGGGGAAGACGACACGGGTATGTGGGGTTCTAGACCCTGGTCCTACGACCACGCATCTGGATAGCTCTTTCCTGCTCTGGCTGGCCTTCTGTGAGGGTTCGAACAATATACCCATCACGCTTTGTCCAGGATTGATTACTGCTAATCTCGGCACGCCGGTTTCCACGAGACGGTCCGTCAAACCGTTACCTCTAGTTTAGTCTTCGAATCAAAAACCAATAGTTTACATTTTTATACTCTTCTTCCTGCCCTTATCCCAAACTATGCGGGGTCGGCACATAGTTTGGGATATCATCATATTATCTTTTACACCATCCATCGATCTTTTTTATAGTCTACCTCTACTCTTGTATCCATCCATTCTCAATTCCAGCATCCTCATTGTTACATGATACTCCTCTCTTCGCATTATCTGGCCATACCAGGCTAACCTATTACTTTTCAGCTTCTCAATCACTGGCGCTACTTTAAAACTTCCCCTAATATACTCATTTCTAATTTTATCCATTTTCCTAACTCCCCTCATCCATCTCAACATTCGCACTCTGCTGCAACGACCTTCGTGGGCCAGCACTTAACGGACTTATATATTTTTATAATTTTACTAGCTGACCCGGCAAACGTTGTTCTGCCATATAAATAATAAAATGTCAAAAAATAAACCAATAAACAAATAGACTACCCCTAACATTTAGGGGGATGAAAAATAGATGTTGGCCGATTCTCATAGATACCGGATAAGCACAAAAAATTTCATCAAAATCGGTCAAGCCGTTTCGGAGGAGTATGGCAACGAAAACTGTGACACGAGAATTTTATTATAATTTTTATTTTTTCATATCAGATTACATTGATCCAATTCATTACAATGACGATTTTAAAAATTAAAATACAATTATATACGATATAATACAATTTAATATATGCCATTTAAAACCATCATAATTAAAACGTTAGGAAAAAAACGAATTATTATAAAAGGATTTCTATTTGCATTTCTGTTCCTTTAAACACAGGCCGATGTATACTAAAGACATTATTTCTAAATAACTTGGAAAACAAATAACTACGGAACCCTTTTGTTTACTCCGCTGACAACCTTTTTCCTGTTAAATCAATATTGGAGAAATGTCAACGGTAATTGACTTACACAACTTTTCTACGGACTAAATACTACAAGTTGGTATGTACGGATACTTTCCGAGTTCGCTCCTGGAGTTTTACCGGCCTTTATAAGGAATCGCCTTCACAAATGGCAAGCTAAGCTACGCCTTAATATTTTTGGATGAAACTTAACTACACTTCTTTGCAAAAAAACGGGCATCTTACAGTCATTGACTTTTCTATGGATATTATTAATGTTTGTCACGTAGCTAGGGTGGATTGTTTTGTCGCCTTTTACGACAGGCCGACTCTGGCTGCACAGGTCTGTATCTGCACAGATAGAAATATACTAAAATACTAATCACAGGCTTAATTCTCCGTATAGGGGCGGAGTAAGAATGCTGTTGTAAAAGGCGACAAAGCAAGCCAAGTTAGGTGGTAGGTCTATAGTCTCTAAGCTTGTGTTGTGTTCCGGTATTAGCGTGTTCTCAGTGCTTCGCAAACATCTATAATCTTATAGATGATCCTCCTTATTATCCTCAGCAATAAAAGAAAATTCGAAAGCGACTAAACAAAATTTTTTTATTGCTGATCGATAGCAAACAGGCTCACGGCCCTCTTACAATTGAGCAGTTACCGTCAACTATATGTGTTTGCAACGCTAGTGGCATCGCGAAAACGCTGGTGTCCCATAAGGGTACAAGAACTTGGGTCACTAATGTCGAAACACAACACAAAGTTATTATTGCGGTATACTTATCTTAAATATTATCCGTGCAGGGGCGGAGAAAGAATACTAACCTCTGCGGCCGGGGTCGGCCTGTCGTAAAAGCCGACAAAACAACCCACCCTAGCTACGTGGTAGGGCCTCAAGCCCCTCTGGATGGCGACCACCTTGGGTCTTAAGTATGCCGCCATAATAACTTTGTGTTGTGTTCCGGCATTAGTGACCCAAGTTCTGGGACAGCAGCGTGTTTGCGATGCCACTGGCGTTGCAAACACCCATAGGCGACGGTAACTGCTAAATTCTAAGCGGGCCGTCAGCCTGTCTGCTGTTCTACAGCAATAAAAAAAAATAAAAACTTAAGACTAAAGGTGGTCACCATCCAGACGGGCTTGAGAGGTCAGTATTCTTTCTCCGCTCTTGGATGGATAAAATAAAATTTGGCGCAACGATATATGTCGGTTCCATCCCAACGGAGTAAAAAATATTTGTATGATGTAAATCAATTATTCCGCCTTGCGTGTATGTCTGTCATATATATATATATATATATATATATATATATATATATATATATATATATATATATATATATATATATATATATATATATATATATATATATATAAAATTAAGAATGGTAAAAAAAATGGTAAAAAAGTAACATTAGTTATCTTCTTTCGAAAGTCAAACGAAGTTTAGTATTCGCATCTTGAAGTAAATTGTTTAATATTTTTTCAAGGCATAACTGCTTTATAGTCTACAGCATGAGAAGGCCATTTTGTTATCCATTCTGTTATCAAGGTTAGGCATCACTAGCATTTGTATTTCTTCTGTTTTTTTCATCTTATAGCTCTTTTTGGAAAGCACAATTCAATTTTCAAAGCAGTCGGAAATTTCATCTAGTGTCTTCTCCCTTTAAACATCTGTCCCTGAAGGTCTACTGAAATTAGCTTCCAAGAGTTTAGCTCAGAGACAATACTCAATTACTTAGAGTGTTCGTTTGCGGTCGGGTTCGTTCGGTTCGTATACGCTTTTACGAAGATATGTTTTATAAATTTGAGCAGTATAGTATGGTTTATGTAGTACCGCCCTTACAGCCAAATAACCAAGCCTGGGAAGGTTTTATTGGGCACCTTTGGATTTCTTTTCCGTTGAAATTCAATACAATAAAAAGGTTCTATAATATCTTTAAATAAAGGAGATTTTATTTCAAACTTCGAATACTCAGCCTTGTTACTTTTTGTTGGCTTTGATTTTTCCAATTTTTTGGAAGATACATTTTATGAAGAATATGTCGCTATATTTAGACCGTACTGGTCAACGAAATAAATAAATGTATGATGAAAATTGACACAGTGCCATCTAGTCCCAGTTTAAAGAAAGCGCTTGTGCCATGGATACTGATATACTACTTACATACTTTTGATTTGTAAATAAATAATCACGTACACCCAGAATCAATACGGGATTTAAACTCGTGGACCACTGCATGTTTCGACGTTGCAAACCGTTGCGCCCACGGAGAAAACTGGATAAGAAATGCTTTTTCACGTAATCAACACTGAACGCTCCGCAACAACAATGTACTTTTGACAAAGGTATGTATAATTCCCATTTCCCCTAGGAGGTTTCCACAAGGGTGGGAGGCTTACGCGAAAGCATATGCCTCCATCCCAGACTACGAGGTGTAGAAGAACATTATTATCATCATCAAACTCTTGCTTTGGTGTCCGAGGTCCGCTTTTAGACTTTTATTTTCCACTTCGCACGGTCTTCGGCTTCCTTGATAGTAAGCCTATTGGCAAGGATGTAAAAGAACACCGATGTTTTAGTGGGTATATCCGTGGGTTCTCAAGTGAATTACAGGAACGCACGGGAGGCCCTCAAGAGATGGGGTGTGCATGAAGAATTTCCACCGCGTTACGGACACTTGTTATAAAATTAAACCATTGATGTTTACCTACATAATCACGGGTAGGAAAAATACTTCTTCTTCAACTACTTGTTGATTTTCACACTGAAACACCCAGCGATCGGTCATTCTCGCTTATAATAGATCGAATTACTTACCTGTTATTATTAATTGTCTCCGTCCCTCTCTTATTCACCCCGGCCTGGTTAAAGTGGGTCAAGAATTTACTTTGATTCCAGATCATCGGTCATTATTTAAGTTTGGTTTCTAAATTTAAAAAGGTAAATAAGTGTAAAATATTAAGTTTTTTTTATTGCTTTAGGACAGCAGACAGGCTGACGGCCCGCTTAGAATTTAGCAGTTACCGTCACCTATGAGTGTTTGCAACGCCAGTGTCATCGCGAACACGCTGCTGTCGCACAAGGGTACAGGAACTTGGGTCACTAATGCCGGAACACTACACAAGGTTATTATGGCGGCATACTTAAGACCAAAGGGGGTCACCATCCAGACGGGCTTGAGGCCCTACCACGTAGCTAGGGTGGGTTGTTTTGTCGGCTTTTATGACAGGCCGACCCCGGCCGCAGAGGTTAGTATTCGTTATCCGCCCCTGCACGGATAAAAACCTGTTAACTGTTTATGTCAACTTTTCACCCTTCCTCCCTTTGATGATTATCCATAGTATATGACCCCCATTCTCTAGTTTTTTTTATATTGCTGAATAACCACAGACATGCTGACGGCCCCTATGGACGTTTGCGACCGCGAACACGCTGCTGTCCCATAGGGGTACAGGAACCTGGGTCACTAATGCCGGAACACAGCACAAGGTTATTATGGCGGCATACTTATACACCAGGGGTGGCCATCCAGACGGGCTTGAACCACTTGTTTTGTCGCCTTTTACGACAGTTCGACTCCGGCTGCAGAGATTAGTATTTTTACTCCGCCCCTGCCTGGGAAAAAGTTAAAAGCAAACTAAGTACGTAATAAGTAGTTTTCAAACAGAAAGATGAAAAGTAATAATTTCGTATCTTTATTAAATAGCGTTTCCCGCGTGACGCCAGCAATGCATGCATACCTATAGTTAAAAATAAAAACTAAGCGCTAAACGCGCCATATTTAAATACTGTTTATCTCTACTACCATGCCCACTTCCGACTATCGAGTCGGCCTGTCGTAAAAGGCGATAAAACAACCCACCCTAGCTACGTGGTAGGGCCCCAAGCCCGTCTGGATGGTGACCACGTTTGGTCTAAACTAAGCCGCCATAATAACCTTGTGTTGTGTTCCGGTATTAGTGACCCAAGCTCCGTACCCTTATGGGACAGCAGCGTGTCTGCGATGCCACTGGCAATGCAAACAACCATAGCAATAAAAAATAGCTCGTAAAGCTGAACTGGTTACGTAGTTTGGGTACGTTCTCTTACGAAGTCATGTGTAATATTATTACCCTTGAAATAAGCGTTTAAAATCATCTAGTGGAAACAAAACGGTCATAAACGTAGAGGTTGTATTGTTCAACTTGTGTAGGGTTGTAACCCCTATAAATATGGGTTCAGGCTAACGAAACGTCGCACACTTGCGACACACTACACTCGTAACTACGAATATATTCACAGTAGTTTCTCAAATTTGACAACCTCCGTGACGTAACGGCTAACGAACATCGGTGTGCTTGCGGAGGTCATGGGTTTGATTCCCGTCCAGCGACTGGATGTTTATGCATATGCGACTTCGGGCGCATGCGCACCACACCGCTTGTCCCACTTCTCCGCGGCAAGAAAACACTAAACACGTAGTGCTTATAAAATCGTTGTTTCTTAAAACTTTAATAACTTTATATTAAATGAAGATATTGCAATATTTTTTTAGATAAGGGCCAAGGGGCTAAGAAATAAAACTTAGAAAATTTAAATGAAATTTTTCCAGTAGATTTGTCGTGATGCGTGCACAACTGCAGACCTGTATCATTTTATTTATATAGAAGATTATTTCGTAAATCACACAAAATTGGGTTATATTAATTTTTTTTGTTTATAATAATAATAAATTATTTATTTGTCGAATAACACGGTCTATTATTTACATTATAAAAATCAATCATAAAAAATAAACCAATTAATAAAATAGTTATAGTAATAAAAATTTAAAATGTCACATTTAACTCATAGACACACAACAAAAATCATGCAAACGGATTGTGCAACCCGCAGCAACCGCAGTTGGCTACTTAGGTCTGTAAGCGAACATTTTCAGGATGCTGTTGGTGCTGGCCCGCAAGCTCTGCACCAGGGACATGCCTCGTTTGCGCGTGGTGTAAAAGTAGGACATACCTGTGTCTGGTCACTGGCAGGTCTAGTGTGACCGCCGGCAGCGGGAACTTTCACTCGGGGTACACTCATTGGAGACGTCTGGCTGGGGGCCTAGCAGAGTAATGCCAAAAAGGCGATCCTGCGAAGCCCCCTCTAAAGCCAAGAGTGACGACCGGGGTTTTTAGTGGGAAGGCCCGCGGCCCTTGCCCCCGGTCCGCCCGAGGGGAGTAGGCAGCCCCCTCAGGAGGTAATACCACATACCCCACCGGCGTTCCCCCGGAGGCCGGTGGAAACTGTAACAGTTTTCCTCGGTATAAAAAAAATAGGACTTTTTTTTAATACCCGTTTAATACCCGTTCGCAAACATACCCAATGCGCTACAGGAGTGACGCAACCGCATCAGCGCCGTAAACTGTATTTATTAAAAGAGCGTTAAGAAGTATGATAGGAGTTTAACTGAGTGACAGGATAAGAAATAGTGATATAAGGAAACGTTGTGATTTGAAAGAAGATGTAGTGACAAAAATTGAGAAAGGTATGCGATTGACGAAAAAAGTGTATAATTTAGTGTGAATGGAAGTGTTGGAAGGGGTAGACCTAGGCGGACTTTTCGATACCAGTGGCGCCGGGGCGCGGCCGAGCGTGGTTCTTGCCCCCCCCACGTCTCGCGAAACTGAGGTGAAGCGCGCGGAGCTGCGCGACGAGGTGCTCATGGTGGAGTGGAAGGAGCGCCTCGCGCACCCCAGCGCGGGCCTCGCCACCATCGAAGCGGTGAGGCCCGTCCTGGCTGAATGGTTGGAAAGGCGCCACGGCGCCCTGACCTTCCGCCGGACGCAGGTCCTCTCGGGGCACGGTTGCCTCGGGAGGTACCTGTGTCGCATAGGGCGGGAGATGACGTCAGGGTGCCACCACTGTGGCGCGGGCGACGAGGAGGACACGGTGAACCACACTGTCGCCGTGTGCCCTGTGTGGCGCGAGGAGCGCCGCGCCCTCGTCGCCCAAATCGGCGTGGACCTGTCGCTCCCGGCCCTGGTTCTGTCCATGGTCGGGGGCGATCCTGGATGGACGGCCGTCGCCTCCTTCTGCGAGGCAGTCATGTCCGCAAAGGAGGCGGCGGAGCGGGAGCGGGAGTCGACCACCACACTCCCCTCCCGCCAACGCAGGCCACGCCGGCGGCGCCGGAGGGCCAGTAACGACCTCCGGCCGCCATAAAAAGCGGCCGCGGGCGGCCCCTCGGGGTAGGACCCGCCGCCCGCACTATTGCCGCGAGGGTGAGGGCTGCGTGCTGTTCCGCGGCCCCCCTCAACTCCTAGAGTTGTTAGGAGAGCGCCGGGGGGACGAAACCCTGACCCCCTGGCGCCAACACTTTAGAAGGGGCCCGCCTTAAGACAAAGGGCGGGCCGGCGCCGGCCCGGGCCACGAGATCGGCAGGCCATATATCCGTGGGCCCGGGCGTAGGCGATAGGAGAACAGCGGGGTTTTTTAGTGGGTAGTCGGAAAAATCCCGGAGTCCCACATATCCCTCGGTCCCCCGGGCCGGGGGAACCCATCAAGAGAGGTTTTTCCCCGAGACCAAAAAAAAAGGCGGACGTTTCGAGGACTGATCAGGGACGTCTTGAAAAAAGCCCAGGTCAAGAGTACCCTAAACCGAAGGGCATGTATTATGGGAATAATGAAAGTGGACGAAGCGAATCAAGTATGTAAGGATCGTAGCAAGTAGAAAGAAGTGGTCTCTGCCTACCCCTACGGGAAAGAGGCGTAATTATATGTACCTATATATATGTATTAAAAAGTCTCAAGTGTGCACACACTCTAAAATTTTATTTGTTCGATCCACCCCAATGAAACTTTAATTGTTCCAGGTAACTTTAAATTGACCGTGTTAGTTTTGTTTTGTGAAAAATATTGCTTTGTTTTTAATTGTTTTATGTAACAAATTGTTTTAGTTACGTTTGTTTTTATTAATCAAGCGGGAATATATTTGAGCATTTTATCTTTTTTAAAACATGTAAATTCCGATTTTAAATTTAACCTAGGTTTTGTGGTTAGAGTTGAAGCGTGTATCACTAGTTACCTAACTTTCAAATGCTCTTTTGTTCCATCTCTAAATCAAAGATACGAAAAAAGAAATGATAAATTAAAAAAAATATATAATGTAGAGAAATAAAAATAATTGTTCGATCCTTGCATAAGGGTATTTGAAATCCCGCCACCTGATTTTTGTTATCTACCCTCACTCTCGGTGAGGTAATAATGGTAAGCGAGGGTGGGACGGAAAAATTGTGCTTCTTGTGTCAACGTTTGACAAAGGATGACTGACGCCTTTGCATCGTGTGCGATATTTATAAATACTAACAAAATAACTGACGGGACGGTCGACCTTCGACCTCCCTGGTTACTTTAAACTTTATTTGGCCGTGCCATTACCATCTGTGTGTTGTGACATTAGCTGGTGTCGTGCAACAGTTCCTCAGCGACCTGAACCGGGAAGGGGTGGAATCAAAGTCAGTGCGAATTTCTTTGCCCGTTACAAAACACCGCGTCTCTCTAGCCACCGCTCCTATCCCATCCTCTATCATACAGTCCACTGCTCTCGAGCTGTCCTTATTCCTGTACGGTGCAATCTGGACCGGCATCGTACAATAATACATAGCGACAATTGGTCTCAAATCTACAAATGCACTTTAAAAGTTTTTTAAAGATAAAAGTCACATTATACACGAATTTTTACAAAGGCCTATCATTCTCCGGCGTATATAATTTAAAATCACTTGTATATTTATGAATAAATATTTTTTATCTCCATTGATATTTATTTATATCTGGGGAACAGGAGACAGGCTGATGAACCATTTAACAATAAGCAGTTACCGTCACCTATAGATGTTTGCGACGCTAGATACACCGCGAACACATTGCTGTCCCACAGGGGTACTAGGCCACTAATGCCGGAACACAACACAAAGTTATCATGGCGGCATACTTATAGAACTATGGCGGTTGCCATCCAGGCGGGCTTAGGGCACCACGTACTAGGGTTGTTTTATCGTCTTTTACGACGGGCCGACCCCAGCCACAGGGGTTAGTATTACCCCGCAATAAACTTATAAATATTTAAGAAACTACTGTGTATATAGTTATGAAATTTGACGGAAACTAGAGAGACAGTTATCAAATAACTTCATCATTCGCTTTCCGGCTATTGGCGTGCGCGCGCATCATAAAAATTTTACTCCCATATTTTTTTCAAACGCGCCAAAAGAAGTATACTTAACTCTAACAATAATTTGATAATAATAGTAAAGATATAGATAGACTTACCACTTAAAATGGCGACTAAACCCCCTAATTTGGCACACATCGTTAAAATAATACACTAAAAATCACTATACGTCACTAATCATCTCCACATTTCGTCACTAAGTCACACTTGATCACTAGGTTGAAAATCTTGGCACTAATAGAGTTCACAGTAAACACATTTTAGTTTTACGTGTGCTGGTGTTCTGAAACAATAAAAAAATATATATTAAAAAAATGTTACTACTTATTCACAGCAGATTAAGAGGTTACAATGCGAAGACAGCTCAGAGACGCAGGTTCGATCCACACGGGGAAAAATGTTTATACGAAGCAAATTGATGACCGAACGATTAACGCAAGTTGGTAAGCTCGCAGAGGTCACAGGTTCGATTACCGCCCCGCATTTGGGTGTTTATGTATAAATTTATTAACAAAAGAAAAGTATGCTACATAATTTAGGACTAGATGTCGTTGTGTGATTTTTTTATATTGCTGTAGGACAGCAGACAGGTTGACGGCCCGCTTGGAATTTAGCAGTTACCATCGCCTATGCGTGTTTGCAACATTGACATCGCGAACACGCTGCTGTCCTATAAAAGTACAGGAACTTGGATCACTAATGCCGGAACACAACACAAGGTTGTTATGGCGGTATAGTTAAGACCAAAGGTCGCCATCCAACCACGTAGTTGTGAGTTGTTTTGTCGCCTTTAAGACAGGCCGATTCCGGCCACAAAGGTTAGTATTCTTTCTCCGCCCCTGCACGGATAAAATTAAAGTCTTAAATCGTTATTTTTCAAGTCGGCGTGACAAATGCCAAGTTGAAAGTAAAAATCATTTTCTATGAATCAAAGAAGAGTATATAAGAGAAGTAAGAAGAGCTATATCATATAGGAGAGAAGTTGAAAACATGTACAGCTATAAGCTGCAAATTATAGTTCAAATATCCGCCAGAATGGCGCTAGTGTAGTAGCGTATGATATGAATGTAGCTGCAAACGACGACTTGAAATATGCCAAGTTAAATATTATCTATCCCTCTAATAACCTTTGGCGCTCTACCATCCATAAGAGAAACGAAGAAGAAAGATATCCGACCTCGACTATCAATGTAAGAACTTTATTCGCATTGTCATCATCGTCAGCCAATAGTTGCCCACTGCTGAACTGGACATCTTTACATTCAGTGCCAACGGGCAACCTTCGCGGAGATGATAGCGTCCTATCAGTAATTTTGTATTTCTGAGGGAAGCAGACAGGCTGACCGTCCACATAATATAATAGTAAGCAGTTACCATCATCTATGGGTGTTGCTACGCTAAGGGCATCGCGATCACGTTGTCCGCATGGAGGTACTGGAAATTTGGTAGCCATCCAGACTGGCTTGGGGTCTTACCAGCTAGCAAATTGTTGGACATTTCTCTTACAATCTCTCTCTATGTTAAGTTACGAACCGATGACATCCGTAAGAGAAATAAATGACTAACATACGAGTAGCTCGCTAAATATGTAAGCTGGCAGTAGACCGGTAATTGTAGGACGTCCACAAATAGAAAGATGGCCCTCATATGTACAAGTCGATATCCTAAAAAGAAAAGACAGTATAACCCTGCCATAAAGTAACATGCCAAAAGTAAGGAGAAATGAAAAATTAATAAAGTTATTACCAAATTTAAATCCGACGGTTATTTGGTGTGAATTTTTTATAGCAGTAAAGGGAGGTAGGGACATATTATGTCAATTTTTACAACTCCACCGCCCTCGGGGCTGGATCGTTTTTATCTACAATATTAATGTGTCATTCCATTTTTATGAGTCGTTCAAAATGTGCTTTTCAACGGAAATAAAAAAGGCATTTGATTTTTTGGGATGATTAACGTTGAGATGCGTTCAGATGTCCACAGTGATTTTATCCGTGCAGGAGCGGAGAGAGAAGGAGAAAGGCCGCAGAGGTTAGTTAACCTCTGCGGCCGGGGTCGGCCTGTCGTAAAAGGCGACAAAACAACCCACCCTAGCTACGTGGTAAGGCTCCAAGCTTGTCTGGATGGCGACGACCTTTAGTTTTAAGTATGCCGCTATAATAACCTTGTGTTGTGTTCCGGCATTAGTGACCCAAGTTCCTGTACCCTTATGGGACAGCAATGTGTGCGCGATGGTAACGTGCTAAATTCTAAGCGGGCCGTCAACCTGTCTGCTGTCCTACAGCATTAAAAAAAAGTGAACAAATTTGTTGGGGCCTGTGAAAGCCAGTGCGAGGCCGCGGGAAATCTCGCCACATTTCCCGCGGGCTGGCACTCCTAGCAGGAACATCGGTATGGTTATTGGGTATACTATTGACATAACATTATTGGAGGAGTACAATTATATAATACATCCCCTAACATCCCGCTTCTGAGCTCAGGCCTACCCTTAAAGGGAACGAAGAGTATACCCGTTAGGCTTGTCCAACGCAGATTAGCGAGTTACAGATATCAGTGAACTCGGTATGCGAATCATGATCATGAAGGAAAACTCCTTCACCGTCAGTACATGGCAATTATGCTGTAATATGCACGTTGGTCAAGAAAAACTGCCTAACTGATGTCTACGCAAGATTCGAATCCGGGACCTTTTGATTGGTTAGTAGTGGTTGATAGAGCTCCCAGATACCTCAACCTCTTCCATCTGCCAAGGATATGCTCGTATAATAAATAACAAATTCAAATCTGCTTCTTCCTTATCCCAAACTATGTGGGATCGGCACAAGATGAACACATTTTACACAATCCATCCATCTTTTCTATGGTCTACCTCTTCTTTAATAACAAAATCAACAACATATTAATAACATATGAAATGCTTGTACAAACGTACAGACAGATATGAAAACAATATAATAGCCTCTCACAAACATTTTGCCCGCCTACATCGGATTTTGCTTGTCATGCATGTTATAAGCGAAGACGAGTTAATAATTTAAATATTTCCATACTATGGCGGCATTAATCATGAAACGACCTTGTGTTCCGGCATCAGTGACCCAGATTCCTGTACCCTTATGGGACAGCAGCAAGTTCGAGGTGCCCTAGCGTCGCAAACATTCATAGGCGAAGGTAACTTATTATTAAGACTGTCAGCCTATCTGCTGTTCCCCAACAAAAAATATTATTGTGTATTAACGTTTTGTTATAGCGTGTTTAAAATTATTTAGTCATTAAAAAATGTCCCTGTTATATAAAAAGGATAAGATTATGGGGTACAAAAATAAGAATAGGGAAGGTATAAAAGAGGGTATGTTTTCAAGTCACTAGAAATAATCTCCTACAATTTTCGAAGACGTTATGTTTTTCCTTTCGAAAATGGGAGGTTACACAGCATCCGGTATCATAAATGTTCCACTTCCTTTTCACTAATTTCCTTGTTTCTTCTTGATCGATATAGGAAAAGAGAAGATTAATTAAAAAAAACATGCGGGGCAGTCTTTGGGGACTGCCGATAGAAATGAAAACTAGTAACTTGTGAATTGTATGGTCGAGCTATTAGATTATTATTTTCGGTTTATAAAGAAGTGTTTATGATCAAGCATTAAAGTTTGTTCACCCAAAAAAATGTTCAAGGCGCCTAAAGAAGTTTTCATTTCAAAAACTCAACTGTATTTCATTGTAATAAAGTCGCAATTCGAATAGATATGTATAAGTAATGCAATGCAATCATTTATAAAATAAACCTTAAGTCATTATTAAAATGGTTGGTATTACTGGAGCAAAACTCCATCTTGCGTTTTACGAATTCTTACGATCAGGACACGTGACCTGCCGCGAGTTTAACATTTTTTTACCAATCACAAAAAAGTGCACAACGCCGCTAAAGAAGTTTTCATTTCAAAAATATAATTGTAAATGTAAAAGTGAGATGGGAATATAAAAAGGTTAGCGTGGTATAGTCATATTATACTAAGAGAAGATCGTGTGACAAGGAATATACTAGAAATGAGAGTGGCCGCATAAAGGTAGAGGTTGATAAAACAAAAGACAAATGGATTGCGTAAAAGATACACTGAAAAAGGGGGTGAATGTTAAGATGGCGACTTACATATGAGAGTGGAAGCAGAAGACAGGTTGGGCGATTCTATATAAGGGAATGTACCCCTACCACATAACCTATTTATGTAAAATTTTTACCCCTTTCCTCTCCTTGGTCACCATCTATAGTACATGAGACCATCCTTCCCTCTTGTATAGTTTAACATAGTAATGCATCAATCAGAAAGTTAGTACAAATATTTTTTTTAACTTTAAACACTGCGCGCCATATTTAAATATATGTAGCTCCCCCTCCTTCCTGTGACCAAGCTAGGTATTTTAAAGACCTAGCTCCCTCCTTAACGAGTCACGTATTAAGGGTACGATACGTGATAATGACGACAATGTAATGGTGACAACACATTTTTTCTTGTCATGATTGTATCCGAAGCTATCACTTCGGAACCTGAGATACATAGAAACCTGGCTGTGAGAACTAATAAAAGGAGAAAACCGTTTCTTGCCTTTTACGACTCTCTAGGAACGAGATGGGGTCACCCTGGCCGAAATAAAAAACATACCATTTGTTTAGATTTTATGTTAAAAATTCAGGAAATATAAAGACGATGTACCGTGAAAATTGAAACTATTTATTTACCAAATTGCGAATCTGGACGCTTTACGCTTGTCATTTGTACCACAAGCCATGATCAACTAGGCTGCGCGTGGGCAAGCGGGTGTCGCAAGTCTAAAATCAAGTTTCAACTAACTTTTTTAAAGTGTGGGCAACGGCTACCTTATTTTGACACAACCACTGCCATTCGTGGTGACCTATTGAGGTAATTTCTTTAAATATTTTTGATTAATTAGTAGAATTTGATACTTTATAATTGTTTCATGGAATAATTAATATTTGCTTTTCTTATTAAACTAAAATTGCTTAGAACATAGAATATATATATAAAAATATTGCTTAGAATAGAATAATTTATTACTATGAAGAAAGACTAGAATAATAATATACACCAATGCAAAGCGACCGAACTTTTGCCACCATTAAACACCATCAAAATTAAAACCATCAAACGATCACCCTTTACAACGGCTTAAAAATGAGTGTGATACTCAAATTATTTCTAACTTTTAAGTCAATTTAAATGTTAATTTTAACTGTATTATGAAATTTCAAAGTTCATCGTCCATTGCTCATTAGTACTAATATTTAATAACGGAACCCCTTTATAAGCTAAAGCGTGATGTTAGATACTCGCAGCTTCTGACAAAATTTACTTTGCCTATTAACATATCAAACTTTGCCGCCTAATAATATTTAACTAGCAAGTTAACGAATAATATAATAGTGGTAATATCACGACTTGGTATTAATGGGGTAGGTAAAGTAGGTTCCAAAAAGTTTTAAATTCTTACACGCGTTATATATATTTAGCACATGAAGCAACTTTACGTCGATGCGTTTTCCTGTCATGTTTTTCTAAATAAAGAGTCACAAATATAGACTAGCTGACCGAATAAACATTGTTCATCATCATCATCCTCATCATCATCTTAGCGTTGAATCCCGGTTGCAGCCCAAACTTTCGCTTCGGCGCCCGGGGTCTGCTTTCCGACTTTTTCTTCTCCACTTCGCACGATCTTCAGCATCTCTGGTGGTCAGTCCATTGGCATGCATATCAACCCCTACGACGTCAAGCCAGCACTTTTTGGGTCAACCACTCCTGCCGGGACCCAATAAACATTGTTCTGCCATTTATATAAACAAACATTGAACTTAATTACGTTTGCCTATTTCGCATCCTTAAGGTTTTTTTTAAATGTAGCATTTGTCCTTTTTTAAGCTCAAATCTATCGCTATACCGAAATTTTATCAAAATTGGTTCAGCAGTATATACGTGAAAACGTAACAGACAGTGTTACTTTCACATTTATGCTACTAGTATATGTTTATGGGGAAATCTGAGCCCAGTAGTGGGACGTCATAATTGGAAACAGCAACTTTATACGCGTCTAACCGAGGTCACACTCATGTGCGTAAAAAAGAAAAAAAAATGCGACATCGGCAATAAATTCCAACATACGTTGAACACATGCTCGTATTCACACGGCTTCAAGTCTGTTTTATGTAAATAATATAAACTATTATAAGTAAGCTAATGGGTGGGAGAAGTCCCACCAAGATCTTCGAAGTAGACAACCTGCATGGCGCAATGACTGACATCGGCTGCGGCGGCCACGGGTCGATTCCAATCTTGAATTTATGTATAACTAGTTGACCTGGCAAACGTTGTTCTGTCATATGAATTAAAAAAAGTACCTATATCCCATTGAATTAGAAAAAAAGTAAAAGCCTATGTCCTATAGATTGTACCTTGGATACAATCTATGACTATACCGAAATTTATCAAAATTGGTTCAGCGGTTTAGGCGTGAAAGCGTAACAAACAAACAAACTCTACGCATTTATAATATTTTATGTTAGGAAGTTAGGATTATTATTATTATATATGTATATATATTTAAAGAAAAATATCAAACGAGCATAATTAGTATAAGTTGCCAAGAATCCATAATACAACTTGCTGCTTATTTTAAGACTAGATGGCGCTTTGTCAATCCATAAATAAAATAAACGGGCACTGTCAGAAAGCTAACCAATTCGTTAAAAAAACTTACATATCGCTGTTTAAGCCTAGAAATTAGAATATGGCTAACCCCCAATTTTTTAGGAAATCTTAAACCAAATGATCTACTATTGCTAATTCACAGGTGTTAAAAAAATACAGAAAAATAAACCTTTTCAGGAATTATGGTAAACGCAAAGAAAATTGCCATGCTTCTGCCTCTTTGATTAAGGAAAGGAAGTGCCTCTGAAAGCCACCGCTGTATTTTAACTCTACAATGTGCCCAGAAAAAGTAAATTTATACACAATAAGAATTAACTTTATTTACGAATTAAATCCTCATTAAGTATGTCTGAGTGCGGAAAAGTTACTATAAATTTGCATTAAAACAATAATCTTCGTAACTATAATTCAATGTGAGTATATACGTGTCACATCTGCTAAATATGGATAACACATTGCCCCTACGTGGGAGATGATTCCTATATACAGGATGATGCGACGTCAATTTTCAATTTAAAAGGTTAATGAACTTTCAAATATATATTACAGATATATTACAAATAACTTATAAAGTATATTATATTAAATTTCTTCGATCGATGCATAGAGGGTAGATCGTATCACCTTATTTTTGTGAACTACCCTTCCTTCTGTTAACTAACTCTTATTCTCACGTGATGTAGAAAGTTTTTATCTCTGTTTAGGAGCGGAATAGGAGTACTGACTGTCAACAAAACAACCCTAGCTAGGTGGTAGGACTCCAAGCCAATGGTCAATGGTAATGGCACCCAAGGTCTCAATCGAAAATGGCGAAGAAACCGAGGTTTTCATACTTGCGCTGTTAAAGATTCTCGACTATTATGGTGAGAAATGGCAGTTTTGAATAAGTAAAAGCCTTTTTTTTAGTCATAATTCAAAGACTAATGATTCAATACCTAGTCAAAATGCAAAAGTTAAACACAATTTACTAATAACCTTCAAGGTTTATACGAGTACATTACATATAAAGGAAGACCTTTAGATAAAGTTATAAATACTTATCAAAGAAAAAAAAAATACATCAAACATTTAGTTAATTTGTAACGATGTAATTACATTACATTTCCGAAAAATTTGTTCTTTGTAGTAATTAATTTTAATATCTATTATAAAAGAAAATGTAAGTAATCTAAGCTGCAATGTATTTTTAACAAGACCAACTTTGTGAGGAAATGCCTTTCGCACGTCGAAAGTACGGCAGTCGCGGGTTGATTCCCTGCCCGAGTATTTATTACATACCAGATTAATCCAATTCATTAAAATTAGATGAGGTTATGTGAGGTGTTCAGGTATACGGCATATTTACTGTGAATAGGCATATGTTGTCTATGAATAACAAATTGTATGTTTTTTTTAGTTATTTAATATGTATTGTTCATTTGTTGTGAACTGCAGCAATAAAATATTCCATTTCTTAATGAGTCATGTCATTCTAGAAGGCCTCTGCGGAAGACCAGCGTTGGTTTCTTTTATCCAACTATGCTGAGCAGAAGACCTTTTAGGGCACTTATATCTGTAATGAGATTTTATTTAGCATGTTATTATTTTGTGCTCTAAATAAACATTTTTTCTTTCTTTCAAAATGACTTTAAAAATTAAAATACAATTATATATTAAAGTACAATTTTTTTAAGTATTAAAAATATTATTTAATTGTGGCCAGTCTACCCTATTCGCTATTATGTACAGGATGCTGCTAGGACTGCCACGGACTCTGCTGGCCATGGATGCAATACGCTTTCTCATCAACGCGAGCGTCCGCAAACATGGCCGACATGCTACAGTAGCGCGACAGTCCTATCAACACCCATGCTTTGTTGTATTGGAAACGTAAGGCCTCGTACGATTATATGTATTCAAAGTAAAATTAAAGTAAAATATATTTTATTGCCCTCAAAAATAATTTTACAATTCAAATTACACTAATAATAGTACAAAGCGGTCTTATGGCTGTGAGCGATTTCTTGAAGACAACCACATGGACGAAATCTATTAAAAATAACTAAATGGGTCGGTTGAGTGCACATAAGTAACTGTTTTTTTTTTATTGCTGTAGGACAGCAGACAGGCTAACGGCCTGCTTAGGATTTAGCAGTTACCGTCGCCTATAGGTGCTTGCAACGCCAGTGGCATCGCGAACACGCTGCTGTCCCATAAGGGTACAGGAACTTGGGTCACTAATGCCGGAACACAACACAAGGTTATTATGGCGGCATACTTAAGACCAAAGGTTACTTTGTTGAAGTATATAAACATAAATATCATAAGTATATTACAAATTATGCGTTGATAAATAAATAGTATTCTGTCACCAGTCTATTGAAGGACACGAACGATTAAGCATTTGTTATATTTAATGGCTGTGCACTCCAAAGTCTTATCGCTTGGTTAATGAAAGATTTGTTATATGATTGCGTTGCATGCTGGGGTGTCATTAATCGCAGGTTTTCTGAAGATCCCAAGTCTTGAAGGAATTGAAACCGTTCTTTAGGTAATGACTTTTAGGGTTTAACAGTATTATAAAGCATAGACAGAATACGGGTGAAAGCGTAAAGGCTGATTTGAGCTTATTGCGAAATTCGGATATGTGATCATATTTACGTAAACCAAATATGAATCAACAAGAATCCTAATATGAAGAAGTTTTGGAGGCTTTATATTTATTTACAAATGAAAAGAATATACGTATAATATCAGTTGAATAGTGTCAGTAACGAGCGCTTTGCTGTTTTTGATACTAAAAGGCGCACAGTGAATAGTCACTATATATTGTATATTATCTAATATATAAAATTCTCGTGACACAGTTTTCGTTGCCATACTCCTCCGAAACGGCTTGACCGATTCTCATGAAATTTTGTGAGCATATTGAGTAGGTCTGAGAATCGGCCAACATCTATTTTTCATCCCCCTAAATGTTAGGGGTGACCCACCCCCAAAATTTATTTTTATTTTTTTGACATTTTATTATTTATATGGCAGAACAACGTTTGCCGGGTCAGCTAGTCTATATGTAAAATAGTCTCATGGGAAAGTAACCTATATATTAATAAAAAAAAACATTATTCTAAAATAATTACAAAAATCTCAATTAATTAAATTATAAAGAGTACGTGGGAACTGGGGATATATATACCTAGCTCCGAGGAGGTCAAGCGTGAAGATATAATTAAGGAATGAAGAAAACCTTACCTGATATTTATAAGTATTTAATAAAACGATTCGTAATTACCAACGACCTTTGACATTTATTAATATCAAGATACTCAAATAGGCCTGTAGAAAGTTTTGTATATTAATTTTGTCTTTTGATTAATTAATATAATAATTAAAAATTTACTTTCGTATTAGCTTCCAGTATTCGATTATTGACCATCTCGAAATCTACAGAAGAAGCAGGCGCAGGTTTATGCGGTTCTCTTTGCGACACTCTAGCTATAAAAATAATGCCAGGGAGGTCACGGCTGTCCAGATTTTGATCGAGCCTTTCTGGGGGTCACAGGATCGACTTTCAGTTGATTTTCGATGCCTCCGGCTCGTGCACATCTATGGAGATTTCTCGGGTGACACTTTACCGAAAGAGTAAGAAACTGTATTGCACTATTTCTAAAAGAAATACATTCTGCACTATATTCGCTTATAGCGTAATATT
Source organism: Malacosoma neustria (assembly GCA_963693495.1). Classification (NCBI taxonomy): domain Eukaryota; kingdom Metazoa; phylum Arthropoda; class Insecta; order Lepidoptera; family Lasiocampidae; genus Malacosoma; species Malacosoma neustria. Next base: position 9,431,214 of record OY856397.1, read on the forward strand.
TATATTATATAACATTATATTATATAATTTTACTATTATTTTTAATGTAATTATAATACATATATAACTTGTTTTTGAATAAAAATTATTATTATAGCTCGACTATGTCATATATATCATTTTTGCGTTCTTATGTATACGAGGGTTGTTTGATAACTCCGTGACTTTTTCAATTTCCCGCGCAGTAACTTTAATGCAACTTAGTTTTTACTAAACTCGAAAATACAATTTATTCTTAAAAAATATTATAAAGATTTTTTTTACAATTTATTATAACATAAAAAACAGCGTATATACTTAAAAATATTATTAGCATAGATAGTGATTCACTGATAGATCCCTCCCCACGGCAGGTGTGTCAGCAGGTGCTTGAGACTAAGTGGGCCCATGCGTCTCAAAATACTACTTTACCTGCCTTTACCTTATTAATTCAAACGTGACGTATTTTAAACTGGTTTTATCTAGATTTTGTAGTATTTCCAAATTATAGATTACTAGTTGACCCGGCAAACGTTGTTCTGCCATAAGAATTAAAAAAGTAGCCTATGTCCTTCTCCAAGGTCCAAACTATGATTATACTAAATCATCAAAATTGGTTTACCGGTCAACTGAACTCTAACGATTTTTGCAGTGCACGCCAAATAGCTCGCAAATGGCAGAATTTGTTCCTACTTACTTCACACTTATCGTTATATTTTGGACAATTCACACAACATCTTTATAAATTATAGCCTATGTGTTATTCTGATGTATGAGCTGTATTATTGTAAAGATTAATTAAAATCCATTTAGTTTTTTGCGAGAAATATTAACAAACATCCCCCGCCCGCTTCGCTGGTTGAATAACAGAAAAAAGTAAATCGAAAAATTTTTACAAGTTTTAATACACATGCGCACTATACCAACTTGTCCCACTTCTCCACGGCAAATAAAGACATCACTGAACACGAATTGCTTATAAAATCATTGTTTCTTAAAACTTTAAGGGCCAAGTGTCTATGAAATAAAAATTAGAAAATTTAATAGAAATCTATCGATTAGTTTTCCAGTGATGCGCGCACAACTGCAGACCTCTATCATTTTATTTATAATAGAGAAGATAATGGATATAAAGGTACATAGTAACACTGAAAATAAAAAAGATTTTGGTGGTAGATCTAAATAAAACTAACTGAAATAAAGCAAAGAATGGCTTTAAGAATATCAGCCTATGTCCTCCCACATTAGGCGAGAAAAACTGCCTAAGCTGTTCCTGTAACCGTGGGATTCAAGCCCGAATTCCTCTTCTTCCTGCCATTATCCCAAGTTAGCCTCCTCTGTTAGCCGTCTTCTCAACATTCAAATCCTTTTTCGCCATATTTTTTACGCAATCCATTTTTTTGGTCTACCTCTCCTCTTATATCCATCCACTCTCATGTGTACCATTTTTCTAGTTATATGGCATTCCCTCCGCATTACATTACTTATTACTATTTACTTATTATTATTTGACTTATTATTTACTTATTATTATTATTTTATTTAAAAAATTTGTAACAGCCTGTATATCACATACAAATTGGTATTGAACTGAAGTGTGTTTGCGGCGTCAATTTGAGTCGACCAACGCGACACGAACGCAAATAAGAGCACGTGTTCGTTCTCTATGGGGTAGGCAGGGATATTTAAAAACTTTATAGGTTAATTGATTGTATGCAGAATTAGATACTCTTTGTAGCGCAATGGTTTTTGCCTATGGGGGTCTGTGGTTCAATCCACGGCCGATTCCGGATCTTTATATATGTATATATCGACGCTTGAAAGGTAACTTTCCAGTAAAATGAATTGAAGTTCAAATATTTTGAACAAGACATAAACTATAACAGTTTTAAGCTATAAATATATGTTTTTTTATTTCCTTATAAAAGGTTAACCTTGGAACAGCACTTAATCTCAAGCTTTAGACGCTTCAGATGTAACCTAGATGAAGAATTTATTATAGTTCAAGTTAGTCTTCAAGTTTAAATAAAAATTCATTCAACATAATTATATTTTAAATCCATTCAAATTCACGTGCAGTTATCATAATATCCAGTTTTGTGGGCGTATTAATATCCAATAACAAAATTATCGTTTAACGATATTACATGTTATGGGGACCAATGAATGTAGGACACGGCGGCGAAAATCAACTGCCGAAGACTCGGATTTTTTATTACTGGGACAGCAGACAAGCTGACGGTCTACTTAATAGTAACCAGTTATTGTCGCTTATAGATGTTTTTGATGTTTGTTGTTAGTGACACCACGCTGCTGTCCCATAAGGGTACAGGAACTTGGATCACTTATGTCGGGACACAACATTAGTTTATATTGGCGGCATACTTATAGATTTTTTATCTGTGCAACGGCGGAGAAAGAACACTGACCTCTGCGGCCGGGGTCGGCCTGTCGTAAAAGGCGACAAAACAACCCACCTTAGCTACGTAGTAGGGCCTCAAGCCCGTCTGAATGGCGACCACCTTTGGTCAAGTATGCCGCTATAATAAATTTGGGTTGTGTTCCGACATTAGTGACCCAAGTTCCTGTACCCTTATTTTACAGCAGCGTGTGCGCGATGCCACTGGCATTGCAAACACCCATAGACGACGGTAACTGCTAAATTAGCAAACAGGCTGACGGCCCGCTTAGAATATAATCCTACAGCAATAAAAAAGGTGGTTACCTCGTAGCTAGGGTTGTTTTGTCGCATTTTACGACAGGCCGACTCCGGCTCCAGGGATTGTTATTCTTACTACAATCCAGAGAAGAACGCGAATCCTTGTATAACGGCTATTTTATGGTAAAAAGTTCCGTGAGTGTTCAGAGGCACCCAGGGTAAGACACACCCCTGATTTTAGGAAGATTAACCCGGGTAAGAGGTGCACGATCCTTAGTCGTAGCAATAGAGGAACTCTGGGGTCTTTTCAGTATACCAGCAACGTAAGTTCCATAGTCAAAAACGAGAAAAGCGCGGGCGCATTGCTCTGGGATCCCGTAACTTTGAAATGGTGGGATGTGCGTCAAATATTTCCACTTCATCAACGAAAAAGTTCTCCGTGATGAGGCAGAGTATGGATACCGCCTCCTGTGGTCGAGGTCAGCCTATCGTCAAAGGCGAAAAAACAACCCTAGCTATAAGTATGCCACCATAATAAACTTGTGTGGTATTTCGGTGAGATGTGACCAAGTTCCAATATCCTTGGGCGGGTAGCAGCGTGATCACGGTGCCCACGCGGTCACTACTTATTATTATGTGGGCCGGTAGCTTGTCTGCTGCTCCTAAACAATAAAAAAGTCACCTTTGCAGATTGGATTATTTTGGGTGATGATGGTATTCTTAAAATCAAGGCATATTATGAATTAGTGATGAATAAGTCAATTTTAGACTATGACAAAACATTGAGTCGACATAGACATTTTTTTATTTCCGTTTCCTGAAATACTTTCACGTATGAATTATCCGTAATGTTATTGTTATAAATATATCGCTGAAAGATCGGAGTTGTAATCCAGTCATCACCAACTGAAACCCTTTGAGATTTTGAAGAGATTAAATAGAATTCTTAATTGATGTATTCTTTAACAAGTGGAAGTCAGCAGGGTAATGGCCTTTAAGAATATTAACCCATGCGGCTGGAGTCAGCCTGTCGTAAAAGGCAACAAAATAACCCTACCTACGTGGTACGACTTCGAACCACCCGTATAATAATATGTAGCCATAATAATCATGTGTTGTGTTCCGGCATTAGTGACCCAGGCTCCTGTACCCCTGTGAAACAGCAGCGTGTTCGCGGTGCCCCTAGCGTCACGAACATCCATATGCAACGGTAACTGCTTATTATTAAGTGGGCCGCCAGCCTGTCTGCTACTCTTCACCAAGAAGAAAAAGACCTTATAGCAAGTAGTCACCGGCGCGTATGGACGTTTATAACACTATTGACAACGCGATGACAAATAAAAATTCTGCCAGAAGCTCATTCCAATCTTGTCTGTTAATTCCTTCAACCAGTTAATATTTGGATGATAATTTTTTTATTGCTGTAGGACAGCAGACAGGTTGAAGGTCCACTTAGAATTTTGCAGTTACCGCCTATAGGTGTTTGCAACGCCAGTGGCATCGCGAACACGCTGCTGTCCCATAAGTATACAGGAACTCGGGTCACTAATGCCGGAACACAACACAAAGTTATTATGATGGCATACTTGAGACCAAAGGTGGCCATCCAGACGGGCTTGGGGCCCTACCACGTAGCTGGGGTGAGTTACGGCCGCAGAGGTCAGTATTATTTCTCCAACCCTACACGGATGAAAAGTATAATATGTAGTATATATAACACAAGGGCTATGCTACTTTTTTTATTTTACACAATGCAATCAACACTGATATGTCCCAATATATTAATTTATATACGGAGAGTCGAATTAATTATTGAAGCAAATTCTATGTTTTATTACAAGACTTTGAGGATCAAAGTACGAAAGTAAAATATACTCGTAAAAGTGGCTAAGATTCTTTACTTCTGCTCCTATCACACATTTGCCTTGGCACAAAAGATACTTGCACTATCTCATCCGCCATTTTGAAATTAACATCTATAGTCATCAACCAGTCCATCCATCTTTTTTGAACTACCTTCTTAATCCATCCGTTTTCATTTCCAGTATATATATCTTATTACAGAACCGTGTTCAAGTAGACGAAAAAATACTTAATACGTATCAATAACCCAACAAGCCCGACAATACTTAAGTTAGTCAAGTTATACTTAAGTGACACGACCGGATGAGGCCGACTTTATACGGCTTGGGAACCGGTTCGAATCCGGTCTCAGGCAATTTTGTCATAGAAGCGTTTTTTAACCTTATTACAAAAAATTGGACTAGTTTAATTCATTCATTTTTGTATTAAGTTAGTAAAAATATTATTTTATTTATTTGGCAGTAATCTGTAATGAAATGTGTTTATTTATTTATTGTTAGAACTGTGTACATTATAATGTTGGTAAGTACATTTTATATCAACAGTTTGCCTTTTTAATAGTAACATATTCATTTATTTGCAATTATAATTTTTTTTATTATATTTAATTGTTTTATTAATTTGAAACACAAAATTTGAAAAAAATATAGAATTAAAATAATTTTAACAATTAAGAAAAAATAATTTAGAAGTAATTTATGAAATTAATAAATTAATATGTATCTATTTTTTTTATGTCAATTCCATAATAGTTTGCCCTTAATTAGGAAACTTGTCCTTCAGATGTTCATCTAAGTTTTATTACGACTTCTCAATTAACATTATTTTGTTTCAATTTCTTTTTAAAAGAATCTTGTAGCAATTTGAGCAAGTGATTATACATATGTGTGTCTCTGTTATGTTAATTAAAAACTTAACTGTGTACAAACTTATTAACTTTGTTGTTTTGATGACGGATTAGAGTTTAAATGAAGAAAGACACTATACCAAAGTTTTTAGTTATAGAGCCCACATAATTGGCCAGTTTTTTAAAATGAATATATGCCTAGACTGTATCGGCTAAATCCATTGCCTAGCGTCTTAAAAACTGCTAACAACGATGTCCACTGTAATTTTATTTTATATCGTGTATTGTATGAAGGGTAAATAAAGGTAAGAAGACTAAGGGAGAGAAGTTGAAAAAGTCTTCAGCTGTATAGGTCAAAAACCCATAAGGATTTTTTAAGCTATATGCTTTGAATGTAGCTGTAGATGACGAATTGAAATATGCTGAGTTTATCTATCTATAGGCTGACGGCCCACTTGATAGTAAGAAATGACCGTCGCCTATGGATGTTTGCGACGCTAGGAGCACCGCAAACACGCTGCTGTCCCATAGAGGTACCTACTCTTATAACTAAACTAGCTGTGCCCGCGACTCCGTCCGCGTGGAATAGTGACTGGGCAAAATTTTTTGGATATATCTTATGGTTTATTTTGCATTACAAACCCTATAAACCCTAAAATATAAATGAAATATGCAAACAGTCAGTATTATTGAATGCATCTGTTACGCCAAGCGCCTCCGGAATACGTGCGTTCGAACCTACAAAGTCCAGCCTAAGCTCCTATTTCTTATGATTGATGACATAAATCTGAGGTTAACTTAAATTGGAAATTCAACCTACAATGTTCAGCCTAAGCTGAACCCTATTTCATATGATTGATGATATAAATCTGAGGTCAACTTAAATTGGATGTAAAATTTCCGAAACTTATTATTTTTAACAAAAACTATTTGTTTTTTCTAAAATAAAAATAGCCTAAGTTACTCCTTGATACATCAGCTATCTGCCAGTGAAAGTCACGTCAAAATCAGTGCAGCCATTTCAGAGATTAGCCGGAACAGACAGACAGACAGACAAAAATTGTAAAAAAAGTTGTTTTGGTATATGTACCGTGTATACGTCCGAATGCACAAGTAAAAAGCGGTTATTTTAATATTACAAACAGACCCTCCAATTTTATTTATTTGTATAGATGTATAGATTACACTGATACGATTGTGGCGCCATTTTAATTAAATACATTTTGACGGACACTTTTCAAACACGGAATAGATTCTCCATTCTCAAAACTCCTTAATTTATTGAACAAAATAGAATAATCGTTTTTTAATTAGTATTTTTTAAAGACTATAAAAATAATATAGTTATAACGCCACATAATTAAGTAGGTAGCCAATATGCAAATTGCTAGACTATTGACATGAAATATAATCTGATTTGGTTTTGGCCATGACGAAAACATCTGTTTTTTAATTAAACCTGTTTTCGATATTCATTCATAAAAAGTATTTTTAATTTATAAACCTGAATATCCATACTAATATTATAAATGTACAAAAGTACTAATATTATAAATGGTATAAAGCTGGATTGGACCTTGGACATAGGCTACTTTCTGTCACAAAAATGAAAATTGAAGGGGGTAAAATAGGGGTCAACGAAATTATGTTCTGTTTTTTTTTTTTATTTATAGTGACCCAAGTTCATGTTCCCTTATGGGACAGCAGCGTGTTTGCGATGCCACTGGCGTTGCAAACACCTATAGGCGATGGTAACTGCTAAATTCTAAGCGGGCCGTCAGCCTGTCTGCTGTCCTAAAGCAATAAAAAAAAGGTAAGACGGGAATCGAACCCGTGACCTCCGCAAGCGTACCGAAGTGCGTTATAAGTTACGCCACAGAGGTCATCAAATATATATATTACAGATAAACAAAAATTATATACTTAATATACTTATATTTAAAAAAAACAAGGAAAATGCTAAAAACGAGTGAATAGACGAAAGAAAGGGGCGATCTATCCAGATTGTATAAAAGACGACATGGCAAAATAAATACGAATATCCAGATGACGTATAATAGAGAAGAACGGGACGAGAGAACATGTGCCGATCCCACATATTTTGGGATGAGGGCAGGAAAACTTGTATTTAAAAAAAATCTCTTTCATTCATTCATACATATCATTCATTCAACGTTATTAAATTACCGTTAAGTGTGTATAAGATTACAACACTGGGAAAATACATCGAGATATAAAAGAAAAATAAATTTGCCTTTATTGCTTTGTCAAGTAAAAAACATCCGTATAACTTACGCTTCTTTGGATTGCAAATAACCCTTCCTATTGTATTTTTGAGGAGTAATTTGTTGATTTTACGAGACCTTTAGAAATTTCATTGCTAGGAATGAAAACTTATAAAATAAACTTTGTTATTGCTAAGGCGTTCCTTATAGGTGCCGTTGCAAATAAGCGTACGGTCCAAATAGGGAGCAGTTATCGTCACCTATATATGTTTGCGACGCCAGGTGCATTTCTAACACGCTGCAGTCTACGCGCACTTCACTTATCGGAACATTAATCTTTTTATTTTTTTTACTTCAACATGGTTATAATATATGAGATTTGTTTCTGAGTAAAATAATTATTACAGTTATTTTGGTGGCTTTTTGATCAAAAGGACGGAAATCTACGTAAAAACATACAGCTAGTTCTAAGACCAGGATTTTGACTGACTGTAAATTGTCAAGCCTTTCTAATATTTGATGCGAATCTATACGTGAAACCACCTAATCTTATACTAAACTGACGGCAAGACCTTGTTTATAACATTCCACGCTGCAAAACATCATTTGCGCAGAATTTCGCGAATTATCTGTACCCTAAATTATATAATGATTTTAGCAAAGTAATTAAATTAAACAAACTTCCCATTGGTAGGTGTAAGAAAGTTTTGAGTGATTATTTGTATGAGTTGAATTATCAAGAATTAGAAGAGATTATCAAAACAATTATTTAAATATTATATTACATCTTACTTAAATATAACTTACATACATTATATTCATATAGTATAATCATTGTTTCTGTTAATATATGTGTCATGTATATATTTCTTTCCGTCCTTCTTTCACAAATATTTTATTTTATAATTATTATTTATTTTTACTGCTATATCTCATTTAACTACTATATAATTTATTATTAATATAATGGTAACGTGTTGGTAGGCCCCCCACAAGATGGACCGATGATCTGGTCAAGATCGCCGGGATAGGTTGGATGAGGGCAGCGCAGGACCGATCATCGTGGAGATCTTTGGGGGAGGCCTTTGTCCAGCAGTGGGCGTCTTCCGGCTGAAATGATGATAATGGTAACGCACATACTGGCCCACTGGAATACACAATTAATTAGTTCAGGGGCCAGGAGATTTTCTCTAGTCAAGTAAGTTGTTTGTACATGAACTGTTGTGCTATGTATCTTTTATGTTTAAAATTGTATCTCATGTATAAATAAATATATACGAGTAAACATACATTGACGTAATTCCATCCAAACCAGGTTTTTTTTCATCAAACAAATGCTTTCATCATCGTAAGATCACCCCACGGTATAGTTAATACATTGAACATCACGATATGACTAGTCTATTTGCTTAGCTACTACGCCAGTCATCTTCATATTTTTTTGAAAATTCTATGGCCTGGTAACAAGATCTTTAAGTCAACTTCCTATATTAATAGACTTTAGCGTTCCAACGATTTAATGTTAAGATTATTAACATTTTAATTATAAGAAAAAAAGACGTTAATGTTGAATATACTTTTTGTTGGCAGTATACAGAATGTAATAATACTTATTATATACGAAGACACGTATACGCCATGTACACATTATGCATTCCTTTTTAATAATTGTATATGTGTTCTTATGTTATATTTTTAATCCCTTTCTCACTTTTCTAAACACCGTTAATAATAAGTTCATATGTTTTAAGTTTCAAATATCGAAAGAATTGGATTATAAAAATTCTTTATAGTATGTATGTATACACTTAGAAGCCTTATAACTTAATAATACAAATGAAATTTAAATGAAATTATAAGTTACATGATGACTTCCGTCGCGCAATAGCACTTCGGTACACTTCGGTACGGGCGCACAGGCCACGCGTTCGATTCCCGTCTCGCGTCTGGTGTTCAAGTATTTTTTTTACAAAAAATAAGCATACATGTAGTATATCAGTTGTCTAGTACCCATAACACAAGTACTACTTTAGGACTAAACGGCGCTGTATAAATTGTGCCAATATATTTATTTAATTTAAAAAAACTAATAAATTGATAAAACAATTTGATAAATAGTTTTATAACTAGCTGAATCATATTTCTCTAATAAAACACAATAATTTACTCACACACAAACGAAATTATTATGCTATATCTATTAAATTCAAACATTTTCTATTTAATTCAAATTTAAAAACAAAATACTTTTAGCGACACATAGTGACCGTCTTTTCACTATAGCATAGACTACAGTACCTATAATAATCTACGGCATACACTATCAAAACCTAATTGTCATTTGTATTAACTAATTTAAAAAAAAAAGTGTTCTTTAATTTTCGACTTTAATACTTAAACAAATGTTTATAATGAGATACGTAATTTGTAATAAAAAATGGCCGCTGAAATATTTATTTATATAAAGTTTAAACGCATGGGTGTTAATAATCATTGAGTTTTCGAATTCTACCCTTCACTACAAATGATACTCCATCAAATTTATTTGGGAGAGAGGGATTAATTTATAATATTTATCATAATATATAATAATCGTCGAATAAATAATTGTAGTTTTATAAAATAGTCGCCTATTTTATAGTCTAATTTTGAATATAATTCATTTAAATTTTATAACAATTATTAATAACAAATACTTATATAATAATAAAATTCCAACCCAATTTGAACACACTAATAATAAAAATTGTAATAAGAGTGTATATTTTTGAACTAAGAAAATAATTCATTATGAACATTAATACTCTTCCTCTAAAATAATATAACCTAAAATATATACCTACATAAATGATTCAAATTAAATGCTTTAATATGTTTTATAAAAATCTCACACACACCTTACCTCCAACAAATTAATCAAGTACAAAACACTATCACTAAAATACTTACTTAATAAAAAAAATTAAAAAAAACACAACACTAGCACGGTGAAATCCCACGGTTAGGAACCGGTATCACCGGAAATCGGTATTAATTCAAAAACCATCCGGTGAAAACCGGTTTTCGGAAAATCACTAATAACAAACACTGTAATCCAAGTATTTTGTCTCACGGCGCCACAGGTGTGTGGGCTCTGACACAACACGCGTCCACACGGGTTGAAGGCTCGGTGCCGTTTGCTGGGTCTCGCTGAGGCTGCGCTGCACGATGCGCGGATAGCTCCCGGGTCTTGCCTAGCTTCCCGACGCTCTCTTGTTTTGAATGCGCGGATACATGGTCGGGATGTTTGCTTATCTCAGTATGTATCCCGTTAATTAATAATAATAAATACTAATAATAATAATAATCTATATATTTTTATATCAAACTGAGTAAATTGTTTTTATAAAAAATAATATATGAAAAATGTAAAACATCTACAAAATAACATGAGACATACCTTACATTGAATATAATGAAAATGATTTATTTCAGAAACCAAGTTCCATACACAGTCTCGAAATACAATATTATTACATAAATAAATTTCAAAAATTAATACAATAATTGCATGTACTAAAAATAATAATAAAGATTATAATAATACTAAAACTTAATATAATATTAATAGAGTATGATACTAAATCAATTTCTGTGTGATATTTTTTCAATATGGGAGATATTGATGCACTTAATAAATAAACAAATAATGCTGGGACATTTAACACAATGCCATCTAGTCCGTAAGTTACATAGCACTTGTGATTGATATGGGTACTAGACAACTGATATACTACATATATACTTTTCTTTTGTACATAAATATATATTATACATAAACACCCAGACGCTGGACGGGAATGAGTCCCGTGACCTCGAGAGTCTTAGTTATTTGGATTTTTGTATCAATTTATGCAACTACTGTGCGATCTATATTTCACAGACTGAATTATGATTGTTGAAGTGTTTAATTTCTGATAATTTTTAAACTGATTCCTGCATAAATTCTTTCCGTGCAGGAGCGGAGTAAAAATACTAACCCCTGCGGCAGGGGTCGTCCTGTCCTAAAAGGCGACAAAACAACCCTAGCTACTTGGTAAGGCCCAAGCCCGTCTGAATGACAACCTACTGGTTCTAACGTGTGTGTCTTCCAGCATTATTGACCTAGATTCCTGTACCCCTATGGGACAGCAGCGTGTTCGCGATGCCCCTGGCGTTGGCAACATCCATAGGTGACGGTAACGGCATATTATGAATGAATGAATGAATATACTTTATTGCACAACACACAAAATATATACAATATAGGACAAAATAAACAAAAGATTGTACAAACGGCGGCCTTATCGCTGGAAGCGATTTCTTCCAGGCAACCTTAGGATGGATTAGAGTTTGAGAGGGCTGAAAGTGGGGTAGTGTTGCATATTCATTTAAAACAAATACATAAATACAGACAATACATATAATGAATACATACATAAATACGGTGCATAAATAATATATAAAAGCAAACATATAATCCAGGGAGTAATTTAAACAGCCTGTCAGTTCTATTACATAGAAACAACGACAAAAAGCAGGCAAAGGAAAACAACATACATGAACGCTTACAAATAGTTTTCCAGATAGTAATCCCTTACAAGTCTTTTAAAGATCGGGAGTGATTTAGAAAGCCGGATATCTTCTAGCAGAGAATTTCAAAGGCGGGTGATCTGAACAGTAAAAGACTTTCCAGAGAAATCAGACAAGTGATGAGGTATTTTAACAGCTGGTTCTCCGAAGACCTAAGATACCTTAAATTGCCGGTGTGAAGGAATTGGAACCTTTCCTTAAGATAAGATGGGGCTTGTGGATTGAATAGTATGTTATACAAAAACGAGAGGACATGAGCATTCCGACGAAGACGTATAGGAAGCCACTTGACCTTAGCACGAAATTCGGAGACATGATCATACTTGCGTAAACCAAATATGAAACGGATGCAGAAGTTTTGGAGTCGCTGAAGTTTATTTATATTATTAAGTGGGCTGTCAGCTTGTCTGCGGTTCCTCTGCAATAGAAAAATAACTAAATATATTTGGTCTTAATAAATTTGAAAATCACGCTTCATGTATTACATTAGTTGTTACAAAAATTTTACCTCGAAGAGGACATACACTTTTTTACTAATTACATATTTTATAGTGCCTATTTTGAGAATCAGGGATCAATAATACTTTTGGACTCAATCATGACCAGAAGCATATTTTTAGTTATTATATATTGGTTATTTATATTTGTTGTTAAGTCTGATAAATATATATTATTATAATTGTTTACAGAATATACAATAACATATTTACTTAAAAATATATTTATATTTTTATAAATTTAAAAAAGTTGCATAAATTATAAGGGGCTGTTACCCCAAATTATAAATATTGTATATTTTACATCGTTAAAAGCCTTTGACACAGCCGAAGTCAATAGGAATTATGTACTGGCACAAATTAAATTCTAAAATGCATACGGAACTAATCTTTTGCATATTAGCAAAAACAAGCAATACTTCTTATCAAGAACTCTACAATTCTGAAAGTTTGATATAAACCAGACATTCATGGCGACGGCGACGGTCTCAAGTACTTAAAAATGCAAGTACTTAAAGATTTTGAGTTGCAGAGAAATGTCCAAAAGTAGCTAATGCGACCCCCCGCGAAAGCGGCGACCGAGGCGTTTAGTGGATCTGCCGTCGTGATATAACTTACTAGGATGTTTTGAGAATCACAAGTTTTTAGCCCAAAAATATAAGTATGGAGGATATGAGGTAAAGAAAAACTATATCTGTGTATGAACAGTGTCCATCAAAATGTTGCACTACAATAGCATCAATGTAAAATATAAAGAAAAGCGCTAAACGTTATTAGAGCAGGACAGCATTTTTATCCGTGCAGGGGCGGAGAAAAAATACTGACCTTTGCGGCTGGGGTCGGCCTGTCGTAAAAGGCGACAAAACAACCCACCCTAGCTACGTTGTAGGGGCTCAAGCCCGTCTGGATGGCGACCACCTTTGGTCTTAAGTATGCCGCAATAATAACCTTGTGTTGTGTTCCGGCATTAGTGATCCAAGTTCCTGCATCCTTATGGAACAGCAGCATGTTCGTGATGCCACTAGTGTTGCAAACACTCATAGGCGACGGTAACTGCTAAATTCTAAGCGGGCCATAAGCCTGTCTGCTGTCCTACAGCAATATAGGTGGGATTTTGAACTATAATTTACACCGTACAACTCTACAAAAAAAGTTTCTTTTACTTTTTTCATAAAACTCACCGATTAAAATACTATATTAAAGGTTGAAGTTTGATTATTTAGCTTGGGTTTTTTCGTCGATCTTTACGACAGGCCCACCCCAGCCACTATGGTCAATATTCCTACTCTATCCCTGCCTATGTTCTGTCCAGAAAATCAGGCTTAACCAAGATGCTGTCTTGACTGAATAAAAAATTCTGTAACAAATCTGTCCTGTTAACCTGTTTATTGATAAAACTTTATCATTAAAAACCGGTCTGTGTATAACTTAAAAAATAGTTATCTAAAATTACTTATCAAATTGATTGCTTTACTCCAATACCAGTATTTACAAGTCGACTAGGATTATATCATTGTGTATATGAAGGAGGAGGGGGGGCAAGGTCAAGGGAATCGCCCTCGTCATAGTAAAGGTTCCGTAGGCGTTTAATAAATTTAATTATACATATGACATAACATGCCGAGGTCACGTTTTCGATTAATATATAATAAGTACTTATTTACAATAAATAATATAAGTATTGCTTACTTTATACTTATTATATAATCATATTATCATCAGTTAAATAGGCTTACGCACAAGATCTCGTAGTTCATTGTTAAGAAAATCAGTTGTAACAGGATGATAGTAGTGGCATAATTTCCGTCGAAGCCCATTCATGTCATTTCCAATTCTTGTGCTCAGTTAATCAACACAATAAAAAAGTTTAAATTCTCTCCGTGTAGAGGCGGAGTAAGAATACTTACCCATCCCAGCTACGTGGTAGGGCCCCAAGCCCTTCAGGATGGCGACCATCTTTGGTCTTAAGCATGCCGCCATAATAACCTTGTGTTGTGTTCCGGAATTAATTTCCAAGGTTACTGTAACCCTATGGAACAATAGCGTGTTTGCGATGTCTCTAGATCGCAACCATCCATAGGCGACAGTTACTGCTTACTGTTAAGTGGGCCGTCAGCCTGTCTTCTGTTCCTCAGTAATAAAAAAAAATCAAGGTTTTATCTCCGTTCGCAAAAAACAACATCAGAAAAGAGTAGAAACGTTTTGCTACGTGGTAGGGCCCCAAGCATCTCTGGATGGCGACCACCTTTGGTCTTAAGTATGCAGACGGACTTGGGGCTCTGCAAAACAATCTTTATAATTAAAACCGTTTCCTACCAAGTGTACTAGAAAATCATTACCTGTTTTTTTTTTTCGGAAAAAAATATTAATTCACAGTATTGGCCATTTGATACATCTTGCCCAGCTTTCAGGCACTTTATAGATGCCATCCCGGCTTGTACAAAGCGTTATAATAATTACTGCTTAAATTTTAATACAATTTTGATTCGATTTAAGCAACCCTAAAAAAACTCGACACGAAACACGCACCTGTTCTTTAAAATGTCGAAACAAAAAATAGAGGTCCCTCTGACGATGCACTGGAGAAACCAAATTATTGATTCAATAATCCATAATTTTTAAAGGAAAATCAACCTTGTAAACATTGTAATAAGGTTTTAATAGAAATATTGGGTATTTAAATTAAAATTGCTGTAACATAATAACCAGCCAATACAGAACTGTAATATAAGTATTCTGATACGAAAATATGCCTTATCTATTACGCAATAAAGATAATACATACAATTACAAGAGTTCAAGATTATTATTTGTGTTCCGATACCCTAAAAACAAAAACGGGTTACTTGTACAAAAAATATGGGGCAGGCAAGCTACCACATTTTTGGGAGATTGTAAAACAATTATCAATGTTTGGGAAAATAAACAAAGTTTTTGTAAATTGTAGCAATCATTTTGACAGGACCAAAAGTTATATACCAGCGACGTCCCACAGCTGGGCTCGAACAGAGGTCCGGATAGGGAGGGCCCTAGAGATGAATCCACAACATCTAAGTCAATCCCTAAGTGTAAAATTTATAGAATAATTTGTAATTGTTTATCTCTTGTATTGTATCTTTTTCTTGTATGGTGTATAAATCTCTTTTTTTCTCATATTTTTCTCTTTTTGTTTATGGTATAAATTATTTTAATCCAATTTATAGATTTGGTTGATTGTCTTGTTAATATTAATATTACTTCGTTTACTTTTTAAGTCCGAAATTTGTTAAGTGACGTCATTTCAATTCAGGACAGGACATCAATTTAGGACAGTTTTCTAAGTGGATTATTAATGTATGTATGTGTATTATGGTGTCCTAAATAAAATGTTTTCTTTCTTCTTTCTTTCTTTCTTTCTTTCTTTCATTACCGGGTTTTAACGGAAGACCAGTGCTGGTTTTTTCTAACCAGTTTATGCTGAGTAGAACCCTTTTAGGACTAATTTTAAGTGTTTTTAATTATATTTTTTAATTTTGTATATCTGCTTGTGGGTTGTGGTCCTAAATAAATATTTTTCTTTCTTTCTAAAACTAATTAGATATCACGTAATTTCTTTTCGTTTTCTTCTTTTAGGGATTGAGATAAAACAGTTGCTAAACCAAATGTATTATAACCACGGTCGCAAAACCACAGTCTTCTTGTTCGGTCTTGGTCGTGAAAGAAAAGTCACCGTACAAAGAAGAAAACAAAACTTTTGGCCTTTTACTGTACTCAAATGTCTCTAGCGGGCTTAACCATAATATTTCCGTTGTCTAGATCGCCAGGGCGTCGGTAACAAGCTGTCGTGCGTGTGGAGGTACTAGAACGTGGTTATTATGGCGGCATATTTAGGAACTAGTGGTGGTTGCCATCCATATGGGTTTAGAGTCCTACCACCTAGCTAGGGTTGTTTTTTATTGCTGTAGGACAGTAGTTACCGTGGCCTATGGGTGTTTGCAACGCCAGTGGTATCGCGAACACGCTGCTGTCCCATAAGGGTACAGGAACTTGGGTTATTAATGCCGGAATACACCACAAGGTTATTATGGCGGCATACTTAAGACCAAAGGTGTCCCTACCACGTAGCTAGGGTGGGTTGTTTTGTCGCCTTGAACGTCAGGTCGACCGCGGCTGCAGAGGTCAGTATCTTTATTCCGCCCCTACACGGAGAGACGCTATTCTTCAGGTAATAACTTTTTTACTAATATTTTTGCCACCATAGGTCATAACCAAATCAAAACATTTATTTGTTCTCATAGCGACAAGCGTTGCGTTCTGTTGAATTTCTTTATTGTTGTAATACAGACAGGCTGACGACCCATTTAATAGTAAGTAGTCACTATCTCCATCATTTCCATCACCACCATCATTTTTATCCGTTCAGGGGCGGAGAAAGAAGACTAACCTCTGCGGCCGGGGTCGGCCTGTCGTAAAAGGCGACTGAACAACCCACCCTAGCTACGTGGTAGGGCCTCAAGCCCGTCTGGATGGCGGCCACCTTTGGTCTTAAGTATGCCACCATAATAACCTTGTGTTGTGTTTCGGCATTAGTGACCCAAGTTCCTGTACCCTTATGGGACAGCAGCATGTTCGCGATGCCATTGGCTTTGCAAACACCCATAGGCGACGGTAACTGCTAAATTCTAATTAACCGTTAGCCTGTTTGCTGTGTAGGACAATAAAAAAGAACCATCACGTATAGTACACAACACAATGTTATCTTCTTCCTGCCGTTATTCCAGCTGTGGTCTTCTGTGATCTTTTACACAATCTATTCATCTTTTTTTTGGTCCACCTCTCCTTTTAAATCCATTCTCATTTCTAGCATTTCCCTGGTTATATGGCTACACCAGGATAACCTTTTATTTATTATTCAGCTTCTTCAAGTTATCATGGTCGTATTAAGAAACTAGGGTGGTTGGAATCCAAACGGGCTTGGAGGCCTACCACGAAGTAAAATAAAAACTTTGCTGACCTCATGGCAGCAATCAGCTCTTAGCTGAACAAGACATACAATTACGTATTCCGCGTTCCAGCGTCGCGGAAACGCATCGGACATAAATTATAGGCCATCATGCGAACTGTTTCTATATTCAGGAAACAAGAATTATGCTGATTGAACGCTACGAAGCCGGTCATGGTATTCATAATTGATTTATATATAATTTCTTTTTATCTCTCTGTGCTTGTAGACGAATGTCTTCGAGCATTGCGTCGAGTATTAACCTACGGAGTTGAGACGTAGACACTGACGGCAGGACTGGTTCACAAATTCAATTCAATTCACTCAGCGGGCCATGGAGCAGGCAGGCTATAAATGAATGAATGAATGAATATACTTTATTGTACAACACACAAAATATTATACAATCTTCTTCTTCATCTAAGCGTTGTATCCCGGTCGCAACCTAAGCTTTCGTTTCGGTGCCCGGGGTCCACTTTCCGACTTTTTCTACTCCACTTCGCACGGTCTTCAGCATACGACGTCAAGCCAGCACTTTTTGGGTCTACCCCTCCTGCCGGGGCCCGACAAAATATATACAATGTTATATAATAATGGCTATGTTGGGTGTTTATCTTATGGACAATATCTGAAATGTGGAAATTCATAGAAGAAAATGTAGCTCGCTAAACATGCAAGCTAAAGTAGCAACGGGCTGGTCTAGTTGATCACAGGATCAATGAACGTTGGAGCAAACGTGTCTTGGACTGGATATCGTGTTTAGGCAAACGTGGGTCGCGCCCCAGCCCGATGAACCGATGACCTGCGCAAGGTTGCTGTCGATGCTGGATGGCAAAATCAAGGAACCGCTATGTGTGGCGCAAACGACTGGCTGGTGAAGACTGGTTGGTGACGATGACGATATAATTTCTTCTATCATCAATAGTTTCCACAGCACTTCCACAACCTTGGGTTATATTACTGAAGTCTTAGTAGGTACCCCAAATTTTTTTCTTAATAACTATAGACTGTTTCTTAGGGATAATGTATCGTTTTGATGGAGAAAGAATTTATTATATTAGTTCAGTAGTTTTTGATTTTATTCGTTACAAACATACAATTTTTTACTACTTATAATAGAGTAGATGAGTTTATTTGCTGGCCATGATGTTATTATCAGATATGCTGCTGGGTTGAGGATTTCAAGAAGGTTACTTTGGTGATCACGGTGTTCAGGTTTTCTCAAGAAGATCTCCTTCACTTTTACGTCGGACGCCTCCCGGCAAGTAAGGTGATATTCGTTATTAGGCGCAAGGAACTGGTTACAAGTGGAAGATTGGGATAAAAGAAGATAGGCCTATGTTCAGCTGTGGACTAAAGTGTAAGAAAAAAGTAGTGGTGTTATGGGAAATTAACCCTTAACCTATGTTTTGGGTTTACACATTATCAGGAATATAAATCGATAATAAATAAATAAATATTTTGGGAAATTTCATACAACGCCATCTAGTCCCAAACTAATTGGCATAGCACTTGTGTTATGGGTTAAACAACATATATACTTTTTTTGTAAATAAATACATATTAAATAAATAGTTAAATATTTAGTGACAATTTCATGACCAGTAAAAACGTATGACTAAGGATAATTTCGAACCTGTGTATCTTTAAGGTACCCTCTGAACCGTGACCATAAGTCAGCCGGGTCACTGACTATATGACGGCCGTGGGAACCTCTTTATACGCCATTGTTAGGTTCGATTCTCGAGCGGGGAGTTGTTTATAATGAATTAAGTTACGTTTTTTTAAATACGTTCGTTTACGCAGCCGTGGTACACACACGACACAGACAAATCTAAAGTCCCTGATTTGAAGCGTGCACTGATTATGTAATTTTTCTCGCTTAACTCGTTTATATAACATAATTACCGTCTTGGACTAGCGTGGCGGGTACTGTCCATTCCCTCTTGGGAGGAGTTGGAGGGGAGGTTTGAGCTCAACAGTGGGCTGTGGTGAGATGATATTATTTTATACAGTCAATTTCAGCTAGGAGGGACCAAGCCCGTCTGAATGGCATCCACTCTAATATGCCGCCATATTAACCTTGTGTTGTGTTCCGCCATAAGTGACCCAGGTTTTAGTTCCCGATTAGCGATGTTCATAGCATCGCAAACATCCATATGGGACGGTACTGCTTACTATTAAGTGGGAAATAACCTGTCGTTGTCCCAGAACAGTAAAATAATCATTAGATTGCAATATAAATTTCAATAAAATGTTGTCAGAACTTAATTTTATGAGTTTTCAAGAGAGCGTTATAAGCTTTTGGCTACCACACAGCCCTACCCTACGATTAAAGTTACGATAAAAAGTCAGGCAATATAGTAATCATTATCCTAGCGTTAAATTCCTAAATATAATAAAAAAGTAATAATAAATTTCATTAAAATGTTGTCAGAACTAATTTTATGAGTTTTCAAGAGAGCGTTGAAAGCCTTTTGGCTACCACGCAGCCTTACCCTAAGATTAAAGTTATGATAAAAAGTCAGGCAATATAGTAATCACTATCCCAGCGTTAAATTCCGGTTGTAACCCAAACTTCCGCTTCGGTGCTCAGGATCCGCTATCCGACTTTGTCTCCATTACACACTATTCGACCCTGATATTGAGTTCATTGGCACGCATATCTGTTCTTACGACGCCCAGCACTTTTTGGGTCTCCCCCTCCTGCCGGGGCTCTTCGGAGGCCTCATGACCAGACACTTGTTCCCAATATAAGTAGCCGGTTGCCATAAAAAGTGTGACAATATAGTAGGTATGTTTTTACTATTTAGAAAGGCAAACAAAATGATTGCAAAACAGCGAAGGTTGAACATTCGCGCGGTAAATGTCGGCATACTTTGGTGCGTCTCCATTGCGATTCACCTCGTTTGATTTGAATTATCACTTGTTTCGCATTTGATTGGGTGTACGAGACTCAATAAGAAATTGACACTTACTTTGGAGGTCGTTTACTGAATATATTGGGATAATTCACACAGTTCCATTTAGCTCCACAGTAGCATAGCACAGTTATGGGTACAAGGCAACTAATGTACTACATATATACTTTTATTTTGTAAGTAAATACATATTATAATTGAACACCGAGACGCGAGATGGGTACTGAAGAAAGTTAGCCGTTACACCACAGTCAGAAGTGTCTTTAGAATTAGAAACGTACAGACCAGACTATTTTATATAATACTAGCTGACCCGGCAAACATTGATCTGTCATATAAATAAAAAAAAAAACAATAATAAAAGTATAGTAAGCCTATGTCCTTCTTCAAGGTTCACTCTATCTCTATACCGAAATTCATCAAAATTGTTTCAGCCATCACGGACTTTTGTATCATTCTTTTTAAAATATACTTACCGTAGTATATTAATTTGATCTATCACGTAAGGTTTAGCCAGCGTTTGCGATTTAAGCGCACAAAAATATATTTGTTACGACATCACATTACAAATCTATACAAATAAATAAAATTGGAGGGTCTGTTTGTAATATTAAAATAACCGTTTTTTACTAAGTGCATTCGGACGTATACACGGTACATATACCAAAACAACATTTTTTACAATTTTTGTTTGTCTGTCTGTCTGTCTGTTTGTTTCGGCTAATCTCTGAAATAGCTGCACCGATTTTGACGAGACTTTCACTGGCAGATAGCTGATGTATCAAGGAGTAACTTAGGCTATTTTTATTTAAAAAAAATAGTTTTTGTTAATAATGTTAAGTTTCGAAAATTTAAATTACCAATTTAAGTTGACCTCAGATTTATATTAATAATCATATGAAATAGGGTTCAGCTTAGGCTGGACAATGTAGGTTTTATTTCAAATTTAAGTTGATTTATATCATCAATCATATTATGAAACTAGCTGTGCCCGCGACTCTGTCCGCGTGGAATAGTGACTTTGAGTAGCATTTTTGGATATATCTTATGGTATATTTTGGATTACAAAGCCTATAAACCCTAAAATATAAATGAAATATGCAAACAGTCAGTATTATCGAATGCAACTGTTACGCCATGTAAGTAGTTTTTGTTAAACATGATAAGTTTCGGAAATTTTAATTTCCAATTTAAGTTGACCTCAGATTTATATCATCAATCATATGAAATAGGGTTCAGCTTAGGCTGGACTGTGTAGGTTGAATTTCCAATTTAAGTTAACCTCAGATTTATGTCATCAATCATATGAAATAGGGTTTAGCTTAGACTTTGTAGGTTCGAACGTACGTATTCCGGAGGCGCATGGCGTAACAGTTGCATACGATAATACTGACCGTTTGCATATTTCATTTATATTTTAGGGTTTATAGGCTTTGTAATCCAAAATAAACCATAAGATATATACAAAAAATTCTGTCCAAAATCACTATTCCACGCGGACGGAGTCGCGGGCACAGCTAGTCTTTGAATATAATATGTAATATGTATTATACATATAAACCGTTCTCTTGAATCACTTTATCTATTAAAAAAACCGCATCAAAATCCGTTGCCTAGTTTTAAAGATCTAATCATACATAGGGACAGACAGCGTGTAGTGGTTTATTTTCTATTGGGATAGATAAAATTTAAAAGTCCGTATTAAGGCCTATAGTATTGTATGGATCGGAGATGGATGAAATAACATTACGTTCTGCAGAAATAACATTGTTAAAATGGATATGTAGACGAAGAAAATGGATATATGTAATTATAAATGAGTATATTAGAGGAAGTGTGAAAGTAGCTCCAGTAGTTGAGGAACTTAAAAGTAGCAGACTAGCGTGATAAGTCCGCGAAGGAGGTAGCGGAACGGGAGCGAGAGCGACTCGGTCTGCTTCCCTCACTTAGGGACCCTCTGCCGGATGATGGCGAACGACCTCCGGCCGACATAATGCGAGGTCGCGGGCTGTTATCTCGGGGCAAGGATAAGTTTCTCGCAATATTGGCCTCGGAGGCGAGGTACGTTAGGGCTCCGTGTACCCGCCCACCCTAGTGGGAAGAAGAATCGAGGGGTGTGAATGCCCCCGGATGCCGAAGAATTCTTTCCTCAGTATGTTGAGGCTCGCGTTCACTGTGGGACAGTGCTATTTGGGGTGGCCAAGAGAACCTTCTCTTGGCCACCCCAGGCCCACTAAAAAACCTCAGGAAGTCGGCACAGTGCCTGCGAGTTCCACACGAGCCTGTCATGACCCCGCGCGGTAGTGTAAGGGCATTTTTCCTCCTCCGGCACACAAAAAGCGTGTTATGGCCATATAATGAAGGGGTGAATGCCATATAGCATGGAAAATGATAGAAATGAGAGTTGGTTACAGAAGGAGTAGATAAAAAAGGCAAAAAACGGCATGAGTATTAAAATGAAGACTATCAAAGAAGAGTAGAAGGAAAAGGAAAAAGAAGATGCTGTGTAATTATGGAATGTAAAGGGCCGTAACCAGTCGAGCTACAAAATTACTCTCACCTTCTGAAAGTCCTAAAAAACTGATACTCGCTAAGAAAATTTATGTATTATTTTACAAATAAATCAGAGAAGTAATAAAGCTCGAGAGAATATAAAAATTATCATTAAATACTTAATATCAACAATTTTATTGCTTTCCTAAACATTCAGGTATCACGCCCACTCGCTTAGATCCATTAAAAATACTTTAAAACTTACGACATTAAAATCTACGTGACATTACGTATTTTTAGCTTCTGAAGACTGTACGGAGCTTTAATTATTATAACGCCCCATAGTTCCCACTATTCCATTCATTCCATTGAACGCCTGGTAGTGCAGGGCAAAGTTGAAGGCACCCGACCACGCTGGAGATCACCAATGAGGTGGACGGACCAAATAAAAAGCACCGGCGACGGTCCTCTGCACAAATGCACAAGGAGAGCGGCAATTCGCGAAGAGTGGCGTCGTATTGTTAAACAGGCTACAAAAACCTCGACGTGACGGCCACGACCACTCTGGCAAGAGTGTAACGCCAAAGAAGAAGAAGTTCCCACTACTGGACTTAGGCCCTCCCATCACAGGTCGCCACGCTTGTCCAAGGCGGATCGGCTTCACATACCGATGACCTCGGTATGCAAGGTTCCTCACAATGTTTTTCTTCACCGTCAGTATAAAATATGGCAATTATGCTACAATATGCACATTAGGTGAGAAACACTCCCTAAATTTTTATCCGTGCAGAGGTCGGCTTAGCTACGTGGTAGGGCCCCAAGCTCGTCTGGATGGCGACCACCTTTGGTCTTGAGTATGCCGCCGTAATAACTTTGTGTTGTGTTCCGGCATTAGTGAACCAAGTTCCTGTACCCTTATGGGACAGCCGCGTGTTCGCGATGCCACTGGCGTTGCAAACACGGGCCGTCAGCCTGTCTGTTGTCCTACAGCAATAAAAAAATGCATGCAGGACCTCTAGATTGGACTACAAAAGTAATGTAACTAACCCAGGTCCCTGTGCCCTTATGGGATAGAAGGGTGTTCGTGGTGCCCCTAGCGGTGCAAACATTCATTGGCGACGGTAAATGCTTACTATTAAGTAGACCGCCAGCCCACCACGCCAGCAGACATGCTGTTCCTCAGAAATAAAAGAAGATAACACTGCGTTACCAGGCACCTTGTCAAATTTTTGGTCTGTAATATGAATTATAGTCGAATTTCGACCATTAGACGACTACTAGTTACAATAGAGGTCAAATGGATGCCTTTGGTACCCTGGAGCATTGGATACCATCTGGTATTGGACTCCACGTACTTAGATATTTTAGCGGCTTCCTATTTCTCAAATATAGCCCTGGAGACCGCTGCCGCACAAGAGGATTTGGAACACGAATATGCTTCCAATAGCAACGAATTTATATATGTAGCTTTCAGTGTAGAAACTCTTAAATTTATTACTCAAAAGACACTTAAAAGATGTCTTTCTGAATCTAAAAGCGATGCCATCTAACGCGGTAATACAGCCAGCGTTTTTGGAACGTTCCCGACTGTTCGTGATCTAAAAACTATAATATATTTATAATTCCGTTGCGTTTTATTTTTAATACCTTAATATTTATTCATAAAATAAATAATATCCTTCAATTGTTGACGGTGAATGAAGGTCTTTTTCGACTCCCTAGTTACGCGATGAAGCGGAATTATTGTATCTGACTGGACCAACTGTTAGACGAAACCCATAAAACACCATACATCGCATTTTAGTCGTAATATAATCGTCCAGAAATATTTGAACTGTCACCAAGTTAAAAAATTATAAATAACTCGTTCATATTAAGCTGGAAACTTTTAGGGTCATTGGCTGTTGGGTTATTAAAGTTACGACTGATATTGAAATCCAATTTTAGATTTCAACTTCAAGTCTTTATTGTAAAGAGGGTAGACGTATTGATATAATTTGATGAAATATTTTGAGGATCGAATAGGGCGATCTGGGTACGTTTGATCTTCAGAGATTTTGTGGCTTTTTGCGTATGCTACCGTCTGCTCAACGGGGAATGTTCTGAGCTGGTTATATTTTTTTATTGCTTTAGGACAGCAGACAGGTAGGAGATATGAAGGATTGTAATTTGACACCAACGACGACCCAGGACAGAATGACCTGGCGAATAAGGACCAGGAGAGCCGACCAAATAATGGGACTAAGGCTAGGCAGAGAGAGAGAGAGAGAGGACAGCAGACAGGTTGACGTCCCACTTAGAATTTAGCAGTTACCGTCACCTAAGGTTAAAGGAATTTGGGTCACTAATGCCGGAACACAACACAAGGTTATTATGGCAGCATACTTAAGACCAAAGTTGGTCACCATCCAGACGGGCTTGGGGCCCTACCACGTAGCTAGGGTGGGTTATTTTGTCGTCTTTTACGACAGGTCGACCCCGGTCGCAAAGGTCAGTATTCTTTCTCCACCCCTGTACGAGTACAATAAGAGTACCCTTGTCGTTTTTACCCCCACACTGATAGCCATCGGTTGTGCGTTCATCCCCATTTCCTAGTAGTACCTGTGCGAAAGTATCTCAATAAAATTTATGTTGCGTACTCTTCAGATTTGGAATAGGCTTCAAACTGAGGTTACGAATGGGGTTTAAAAACAGTTAATACATTTCTTCCAGGCTGGTAGCAGATTGGTAATTCCGTTAATGTTACAAATACCAATAGACAACGGTGACCACCATCAGATGAGCAGTTTGCTCATCTGCTGAGTTTCAGCTGTAAAACTAATATAAAAAATATGCATGCTGAAGTGGCAGGCGGTCACGTATGTCTCAGACACGATGGACACTGGAGCAAATGTGTCCTAGATAGACAATTAGGACGCCTTCCAGCTCGATGGACCAATGACCTGCGCAAGGAGTCGTGACTGGATGCAAAAAGCACGAGACCGGGATTTGAGACGCTAACTAGGGGATGCCTACATCCAACAGTGGGCAATGAACGGCTGGCGACGACTACTCGTATTATCAGCGAAATTACTCGCCAGAAAAGAACGCATAATACTTTGTCCATCGACTTACACATTAAAGAGTAGAACCTCGTCTATTACAACATGAAGTTTTAATTTCATAATTAAGGAGATAATTCTGCATCACAAATATAAATAAATTGAGACAATGCACTTGTGTCATGGGTATTAAACAACAGGAAGCCCTTATTCAAAACTATGTGGGATCTGGGCAACATGTTCTCTTCTTCCACTCTCCTCTATAAGTCCTCAACATTCACATCTTTTTGCCATATCATCTTTTATACAATCCATCCATTTTTTTATATGGTCTACCCCTCCTTTTGTACCCGTTCACTCTCGCACTTTCTTCTCTTCTCTTCATACATATTACACTAAACACGTAGACGCAAGACGGGAATCGAACAAATGATCTCCGAAAAGGTATCAATAGATAGAAAGCGGACCTCTTCCGATTTAGAACCCATACACGATTTGAAGTCATAAATACACTTAAATGACTCATATCCTCAATTTGGAGTCAAAAACGGTCAAAATACTGTTTTTATCGTCACAGCATCCTGTATATCGCCCTCTGCGAAATCAACAGACATAAAACTTATCGTTATAATAATAATTCTAAACTAGACTAACTTTACAAAGGCTCCAGTATGATAAATGAATATAATGTGACAATTAATATAGTCCAATCCAGTCTGCAAATAAGTAGCAGAAAGCTTATGTTATGGATACTAGATGACTGAATACCAAGCTGTCGCGACAGTTGCGGAAGTATTTTTTTGAAGTGATAACTTCTTATGGGAGAGTAAACTGCTTCGTTACGTAACGCGTTACGGCGCCAGTCTGTCTGGCTTTCCTTTCTCTCACGCATACGGCAGCGCTAGGCAGGCTCTTCCTCTCTCACTCTAACCCACAGCGCTAGATCTATTCGAATTGCGACTTTATTACAATGAAATATAGTTGAGTTTTTTTTTTCTTATAAAGAATCTACATTAGGGAATAATTTAATTTAATATAGTTTTGAAACAGTTTTTGGAAAAGTTGGAAATTCGTAAACTTTAGTCATTTTTAAATTATTTTTGGTTTTATTAATAAGTAACCTTTCCTTACATTATCATATTAATATACGTAAAATTTAAGTAATAACTTAAGCTTTTCTCAAGTTAAACAATTTCAATATTAAATATTTCAACTTAGATTAGTTTAAGTTATCACTTCTGTCGGGAGTCTCGAGACACACACGTTTTTTTAGTTATTAAATATGTAAAGAAGTACTTGTCTCCGTGCAGGGTTATAGTGAGAATACTGACCTCTGCGGCCGGGGGTGGCCTGTCGTAAAAGGCGACAATACAACCCCAGCTAGGTGGTCGGGTCCCAAGCTGTCTAGATGGCAATCCTCCCTGGTCGCCATAATTAGCGACCTAGGTTCCAGTATCCCTATACGGACAGCAGCGTGTTCATGGTGCCCCTGTCGCAATCATCCATAGGCGACTGTAACAGCTTATTTTTAAGCTAGTCGTCAGTCTGTCTACTGTCCCACAGCAATAAAAAAATCAGTAAACCTGATATCATATATTAAAATATTATCTTTATATTTTATATTCATTTATGTAATCGTGAGAAAACTTGCTGCCTTGTTTTTATCTGTTAATGAAAACAGCATTAATTTTGCATAAAATTTACATGTTTGGGTTCATTGGGTACAAGTTTTTTTGTAGTGAGAAACAAGGATAGTACAGCTTAAATGAAATTAAATGAAAATTTATTTTTTTATTACATGGTTACTAAAGATTACATATACCAGCTGGATGACCGAGCTTAGCTCGGTATTTTTTTTTATAAATTGTGTTTTTTGGAAATTGACAATTGATTTTCTTAGTCTAACCTCAAAGCAAACATTGACTTCGTGTTACTTAACAACGCCATCTGCTGGAATAGTTTTAGTGTTGTTGTGTCGTAAAAGCAATTAAAAAAAAATAGTATTATTATTCGCCGATAGATGTCAGGAAGAGTCACCTTTTTGTAATTTTTCTTCCAATAAAAAAAAGCTAATAAAATGACATTTTTTAGAAATGATTCCTAGCTAGATCGATTTATCGCCCCCGAAACCCCCCGTATACTAAATTTCATGAAAATTGTTGGGGCCGATTCCGAGATTCCAATTATATAAGTATATAAGTATATATATATATATATATATATATATATATATATATATATATATATATATATATATATATATATATATATATATATATATATATAAGTATATATATATATATATATATATATATATATATATATATATATATATATATATATATATATATATATATATATATATATATATATATGTATATATATACACACACAAGAATTGCTCGTTTAAAGATATAGGATAAGAAATATGCTAAAATTGATTTTAAAACTACACTATATACGAAAAAAAATAAAAAAAACATACGCTAACTATAAATAATATATTGATACCAAATCGCTTTCAGCCGGAAACGTTCCCAATTCGCCAGCTTCACTACTGCAATGGCAACGATCCTTTGCCCTTTATCAAGCGTTATAAAAGATCTCGATAAAGGCCCCCCCCCCACGGCCCCAGAGATTCAACACCGAAAGGCGCAAATATGACTCCTCGCCTATTTTATGCTAAATATTTAATTTAACTCCGTAAGTTGTATCTTTGGTGCGAAGAGTTATTTTATGTTTTTTTATGGATGTAGAACAGCAGATAGGCTGACGGCCCGCTTAGAATTTAGCAGTTACCGTCGCCTATGGGTGTTTGCAACACCAGTGGCGTCGCGAACACGCTGCTGTCCCATATGGGTACAGGAACTTGGGTCGCTATTGCCGCAACACAGCGCAAGGTTATTATGGCGGCATACTTAAGACCAAAGGTGGTCGCCATCCAGACGGGCTTGGTCCCTACCACGTAGCTAAGGTGGGTTGTTTTGTCGCCTTTTACGACAGGCTGACCCCAGCCGTAGAGGAGGAGTATTCTTTCTCCGCCCCTGCACGGATACGATTTTATGAAGATATTTTGTTTTACTCTTAGTGCAAATGTTAATTTTATGTTATGAATTATATTGGTATCACCCTTGCAGACTAAATAAAGGTCCAGGGTTCAATATCATACCATGCACCACTTTGGTAGTTTTTATCTTCTAATGTTCATATCATATTAGCTGACCCGGCAAACATTGTTCTGCCATATACATTTAAAAAACTTGGATTGGATTTCCAAAAAATCTGTTCTTACTTAGCATCTACATTGCGAAATCGCGAAAAAGGAAGTCGCTTGACGCTATACTTCTGTATAATATTTGTCATAATAAATTTGACTGTAATTCATTAATTAAAGTATGACCACATTTCTGTATTTCGCGCACAACTCAAGTGGCTTCCCATTCGCTCTCGCCGAAATGCTCACATCCTTTCCCTTCTATACAACATTTTGTTTAATCCCAAAACTCCCAATTACTTAAAGGAGCGATTCCAGTGTCTTCAGGAATGACATTCTAGGGCCTTGAGGACGTCATTGAAACTGTGTTTAAAAATGCCCAGTCACACTTCCCAGTTCTATGACAAATCTTTTAGAGCACAAGCAATTAGACTGTGGAACATATTACCAACTGACATAAAACAAGCCAAGTCTATATCATCCTTTAATACACTTGTTAAAGAATTTTATTTAAAAAGCTAATATACTATCACTACAGAAAGTTACATTATTTATTTATCTTGTGATTATTCTTGTCATAATAAAATTATTACTGTTTTACATATCTATTTCTTATATATTACATGAATTATATATTGCAATATATGTATATGCGTATATATGTATGTATGTATAATTATAATATTTGTTTATATATGTATGTAGCATATGTTGATTATTTTAAAGCGCATACCGTATTATAATTTTGTAAATCCTGTCCATCCAAAGGTTGTCTGGCAGAAATCGCTACAAGCGATAAGACCGCCTATTGTACTTAGCATACAAATGTATGTACCTATTAATAACCATACTGTGTATGTGCAATAAAGAAATATTATTATTATTATTAATTAGTAAACTGAATATCCATGTTCCGCAGAGATATCAAACAATTAGAGAAACACGTACTTGTAAATCATTTACTTCTCGCATTTGTAAAACTGCAGCGGGGGCTCGTGCCCCTCTTAATAAGATTATGAGAGAATATAATAAAAGCTTCCCGGATGTAGATATATTTCACCTTTCTACTACTGCTTTTAGGAATGGTGTAACTAAACAATTGGTTATGCAAACTGAATGACCATCTGTATGTATATATATCTCTTTCTTTTTATTATAGATTTATAAGTTATGTTAAGGATGTGTAGTTTTTAATCTAATGTAGTTTCATCATTTCAGCCGGAAGACGCCCACTGTTGGACAAAAGCCTCCCCCAAAGATCTCCACGATGATCGGTCCTGCGCTGCCCTCATCCAATCTATTCCGGCGATCTTGACCAGATCATCGGTCCATCTTGTGGGGGGCCTACCAACATTGCGTCTTCCGGTACGCGGTCGCCATTCGAGGACTTTTCTGCCCCAACGGCCATCAGTCCTTCGAGCTATGTGCCCAGCCCACTGCCACTTCAGTAATGTAGTTTACCTTAGCTTAATTTTTTTTTGCAGTTTGTCACTGTGGGCAACGATACTGGTTTTACCATTAGTAATTTAAATTTTTATTTTACCTCTATTATAATTTTTATGGTAAAATTGTTTGTAGCTCCTAATAAATTAAAAAAAAAGAAATGCTATGCTAAATTTTAATCGGGTGTATGGTTTTAGAGACTATACACCCGAGACTCTTGATGAGTGGCATTACCGGTATCTGTAACCTGCCAATCCGCCTCTATTATTTACTCGGGCCACCCGCGTGCAGCTGTGGGGCATTATTGACTATTATTATATAATATTACTAGATGATCCAATAAACGTTGTTCTGCCTTAAAAATAGCCTATGTTCTTCTCCAAGGTCCAATCCATCTCTATACCGAAATTCATCAAAATTGGTTTAAGCGTGAAAACGTAACAGAAAAACAGAGTTACTTTCAAGTTTATAATATTAAGTATAGGTTATATATAATCCTAGATTCTTATCAAGAATTGAACTCGTGACCCTTGTAAGCGCACGCAATACGCATGCCGTTGCACCACGGAGGTCATCAAGTGGATTCTAAGCTACAAATGCAACCGAGATTAATCGTTAGAAGGAAAACATTCCATTACAAATATAACAATTTTAATGGTATGAATAAAATTAATTATTAACAAATAAGAATTACAAACAACAATTCCAAAAATAGGTTAATTAATAACAATTAATTAACCTATTTTTGGAAGATGACTTTAAGAAGTTGGCTGGCCCAGAATGGCTACATATTGCAAAAATCGGACAAATTGGAAAGCCTTAGAAGAGGCCTTTGTCGAAAGATAAGCTGTTGTAGAGAACATTATGACCGATTGTCAAGAAAAGCTAGTTTTTATTTGTAATAAAAAAAACTTTTGTAAAAAAGAAAACCAGCAATAAAGGCCTATTTTTTTATTTTAACCTATTTTGATATCTGCTCACTCCCCATAGCTAACAGCGTGATGGTAATTCCAAGTTCAGGAGCTCGTTAGTTCTGAATGTTCCATATAATTGGGAGTAGTAATTAAAATTCTCCCACGGCCAGAGAATGGGATTTGTTCATAGGTTCGAATCAGTGCGGTTATTACACAACCTGTCTTATAGATATACAGGTTGTTTCAAATATAGTCGTTTAGTTTATTGTATACTAGACGAGGTAGGTATTTTTATAATAGATCCGTGCATTAAGAAATATAATATGTGGAATCAATATACGCTGGCTTTTGTTTAAATAAACATTTAAAGACCTGAATTCTATAATATTTTGCCCCCCATGGGGATGGAAAATAGACATGACCGTTCAAGAACACGAGCATAGCAACTAATTTAGTCGTCATCATCAGGTTTCGCGACCTATAGCATTACAACCCAAACCTTTAAGGAGTACTCAAACATACTTAAATGGGTACATGGGTTCGATTTCTAGCTAGAAAAAGTATACATGTAGTACACAGTTGTCTAGAACCCATAACACAAGTACTATGTCTACTTACTTTGGGACTAGATGGCGTTGTGAATTGTGCCCCATATCTATACATCTATACAAATAAATAAAATTGGAGGGTCTGTTTGTAATATTAAAATAACCGCTTTTTACTAAGTTCATTCGGACGTATGCATGGTACATATACCAAAACAACATTTTTTACAATTTTTGTCTGTCTGTCTGTCTGTCTGTTTGTTCCGGCTAATCTCTGAAACGGCTACACCGATTTTGACGGGACTTTCACTGGCAGATAGCTGATGTATCAAGGAGTAACATAGGCTATTTTTATTTTAGAAAAATAAAATAGATTTTGTTAAAAATAAGTTTCGGAAATTGTATAGCCCAATTTAAGTTGACCTCAGATTTATATCATCAATCATATAAAATAGGGTTCAGCTTAGGCTGAACATTGTAGGTTGAATTTTCAATTTAAGTTGATCTCATATATCCAACAAATGCTGCCCAAAGTCACTATTCCACGTGGACGGAGTCGCGGGCACAGCTAGTATTTATATATAATTCAATTTTATATATACATTTGTCAGATATGAAAATAATAATAGATAGTAATTAAATTATTTTAGAAAATGAAACAGCCTTTGTAAACGTCTTGGTATCGAGCGCATATCTAGGTAACCCTACGCCGGTCACACTCTGCGGCGTCGTGTGGGAGGGTCCCACGAGCCTCGGACCCCGGCCACTACGGTTGCCCTTGATAGAACTTTATATGTTAATAAATCAAATAATTAAGGGAACTTTTCGAAGCTTTGATGCGTTGGTCCTTTGATGGCGTCATCATCCCATTACGATGTTAGTCCTAGTTCATTCTAAATGTATAGCCCAGGGTCCTTAACAAGAATAATCACTAAGCAATATTTCAGTCCATCTTTATGCGTCAATGCTATTAGATGACTGTGCTTTATCTTAAAAAATAGTTATGGCTATATGTTAAGGTCACAAACCATCCTGGGTTTTTACCACAAGTTTATTAACTGGACCTGTATGTAAATATCTATGTAACTATATATTTATGTAGCGGAATTTTCGGACTCGATTTTTACTCACTTTTTTATTGCTGGAGTTCGACAGACAGACTGAAAAAATAGCCGTAAGATAGCTTTAAATTAATAAAAATCTTTACCGATTGGGAGTTGACTATAATAAAAATAATAAATAAATAATAAATAAATATTTTGTGACAATTCACACAGCGTCATCTAGTCTCAAACTAAGTATCACTTGTGTTATGGGCCCTAGACAACTGATATACTACTTATATACTTTTTTTGTAAAATAAATACATAATTTATAACGTACATAAACACCCAGACGCGAAGCGGGAATCGAACCCGTGACCTCCGCGAGCATACCGACGTGCGTTATCCGTTACGCCACCGTTAATACAATTAAATTAAAATTTAAAAAAAACAAATATACACACTTTTATATCTAATAGTTTTTTAACGCATATTACTTAGTTGTAATTAACAAACAATAATAATTAATATATATTTAATATATACGCTATATTGTAAAAAAATTAAAACAAGCAACCAAATATATTATTAATGATTTAATATTCAAATACTTGTTATACTAATTCAAATACTTTTATTATTAAAAATATACTATTTTCACTACATATTAATTTAACCATAGCAACTCTATTACCTCGTCCTGTTTTCAAACAGAATTGTCTTGGTTCCAACAATCCTAGTTATTTAAATTTGCGGTTGGCAACCCTACTATATACGCCGCTTATATAGGTATAGCCATATTGTACATGGCTATATAGTTTTATATAACTTTTATTGGATTTAGAAAACGGAGTCAATTAGTTATTAACTACAACTCTGATGGTTGGGTAGCTATTCTTCCTTAAATAAAAATATTGTAAGTAGAAAATAAAACAAAAAATACATCGCCAGTATTGCACGATATAAAAAAATGATGTAATCCTGTAAATGGAAAGAGAACAAAACGAATACATTTGAAGACGAAGCAACAGATGCACACTGACGAAATAAACCGAAAGGACGGAACAGGTGGCGTCATACACATCAATGCAATAAATTTGGATCATGTTATTTCTTATTTTATAATATATATATTTTTTATTGCTGTAGCACAGCAAACAGGCTGGCGGTCCGCTGAGAATTTAGCAGTTACCATAGCCTATAGGTGTTTGCATCGCCAGTGGCAGCGCGAACACGCTGCTGTCCCCCCATAAGGATACAGGAACTTGGATCACTGGTTATTATGGCGGCATACTTAAGACCAAAGGTGGTTAATATCTAGAAGGGCTTGAGACTCTACCACATAGCGGGTGGGTTGTTTTGTCGCCTTTTACGACAGGCCGACCCCAGCCGCAGAGGTTAGTATTCTTTCTCCACCTCTGCGCGGATAAAATTTACTAGTTGACCCGGCAAACGTTGTTCTGCCATAAAAATTAAAAGTGAATTGTTTTGAATAGGATTCCTGTTGTAAGTGAGCATCTACTAGCACATATTGGCGCCATGCCATCTCTCGGTATCAAAGTTAACATTCTCAAACAGTAAGTATGCTTAATTTTAAGCCGATTGGGTGTATAGTTTTAGAAATTTCGTCATGAGTGGTATTTCACATTTATAGTTGCTTATATATTTAGCCTATTTAAGTGTGGTCCAATGTTTTGTACTAGAGTGCACACAGCGGTTGCATTGTCGGCACCTGTGACACCGGCTGCCCTGTGACCGTTTACTTTCCTTACGTCCCAGTCACAACACGTACAGACGGAACGATATTCCATTATTATTAAATAAGCGAGAACGTAAGTCGCCATTTTGGTTTTTAAAAGCGATTTTTGATCATGTCAGTCTTAGAATAATTACACATATATGTATAATTATTCTAAGATGTCAGTGATGAGTGAGTCAGTTACAGGAGAGGTCGACCAAAATGATATTTTATTATGAAACACACGACGGCTATACGAGGGCTACTCATCATGTTGGGATAAGGAAAAAGAAGACAAATATGTTATTTTGTGTATCCACTAGTTTAGTGTCATATTTTCGTAAAAATAAAAGAACATGCCCCTTCACCTTGTGACAATATCGAGCCTGGGCTCCAACAAGATACATAATACCATGAATTAACTCAAAACTTCTTTCGCGTTAAACTCATTTCAGGAAATATCCTATTGCCGTTACCTTCTTAGATGTTACTGCCTCGCAGGAGGAGGTAGCGGCGGTCCATCTGGACTCATTCCCGACCATGGCCAGAACAAAGGCGTGTCTTTCTCGTTGCCCACGGCACAATAGTGGCACCCTTACGTCTCTACCCGCCCTATGCGACACAGGTACTTCCCAAAGAATTAATGCCCCGAGAATATCTATGCCAGGTGAAAGGTCTCACCGCCTCTATGGTAGCGAGACCTACACTGGAATGTGCGAGTTGAGCACTCCGTCGCGGAGCTCTGCCCGCTTCATCTCGACTAAACTTACTTATACTTCATATAACCTTTTCCTATTCTTCTTCTCTTTCGTTGCGCTCTTGTCAGAAAGGTCGTGGTCATCATTTTTCAGCCACATGCCTGATAATCCGTCTCCATTCCTCCCGGACAGCTGCTTTTCGGGAGCACACGTGTACTGGGACGTCCACTGCAGCCTTTACTTGGTCCGTCCATCTCATAGGCGATCTGCCGCGAGGTCTTGTTCCTTCTACTTTCCCTTGGACAACCAGACGTTCGATGGAGACATCGTTACGCCTAGTCACGTGACCAAAGAAAGTGAGAATTCGAGCCTGTACGATGGAAGATAGACGCTGCTTGATGCCGAGTTCTTCTAGAATGGACTTGTTGGTCCGGAATTGATTCCAGGACACTCTCAACATTCTTCTCCAGCACCACATCTCGAGAACGTCTATTTTCTTCTTCTCACTTTCTCGCAGGGTCCACGTCTCCGAAGCATATAGGAAAATGGAGAATACCAGTGCTCTAACTAGCCGGGTCTTAGTGGCTTTCGTTATTTTACGATTTCTCCATATATTTTGTAGCTTATCCATAGCTGATCTGGATATCTTTTCCTATTTGAACAGGGCAAATGACTCGCCTTTAAAATAGTATGTGCGTATAATTTATGTATTTATATCGGGATGGTCAGAATAAATCAACCAAATTAGTTTCTCTGTAAATAAAAGTCTTATAACCTATATTACTACATGCAGCTATATATGCTGTTATTTTAACAGCGTAAAAAACCACTAAGGTTTGTACAACACATCGAAACTTAAGTCTACGCACGTTTTTTTTGGGTTATATTATCTCTTATATTTCTTAGTAAATCGTTTAATAATCTTGGAACTGAGTAGGTAGTTGTGTGCTTGCCGTGCATATTCTTTGCGTCGCAAGTAGCAAACCGGTTTAGAGCAGCGGCCCTAGTACGAGTGTATACAGCGTTATTATTATGTGTGTTACTGAATTATTCGTCTCTTTTTCACAACTCTGTTTTTATTTGGAATCAATTAATGGTCACAATTAATTATCAATATAATTATAAAAATCAATTATTTTAATGTAAATTTCATTAGCATGTGTCATAGAAGAGCACGCAGTCTCCTAAGCTCGCTAAATTTTCAGAAAGTATATTTTTTACATGTATATTAGCAGTGCCCGCGACTCCGTCCGCGTGGAATAGTGGCTTTGGGCAGCATTTTTTGGATATATCTTTTAGTTTATTTTGGATTACAAACCCTATAAACCCTAAAATATAAATAAATGAAATATGCAAACAATCAGTGTTATCGAATGCAACTGTTACGCCACGCGCCTCCGGAATACGTGCGTTCGAACCTACAAAACCAGCCTAAGCTAAACCCTAATTCATATGATTGATGATATAAATCTGAGGTCCACTTAAATTGAATAACAACCTACAAAACCAGCCTAAGCTGAAGCCTATTTGATATGGTTGATGATATAAATCGGAGGTCAAGTTAAATTGGTAAGCATAATTTCCGAAACTGGTCATTTTTAGCCAAAACTATTTTTTTTTTAAATTAAAGTACCCTAAGTTACTCCTTGTTACATCAGCTATCTGCCAGTGAAAGTCCCGTCAAAATCGGTCCAGCCATTTCTGAGATTAGCCGGAACAAACAGACAGACAGACAGATAGACAGACGTCTCAGACAGACAGACGGACAGACAGACTGGGGTTTGATCAAACCCTGGGAGTGCGGCGATACCGAGGCTCTCCTAATAGCTTGAGCACGCGGTTGCTAGGAGAGTTTGCTAGAACAGTTCTCGCCCTCCAAGACTGCCTACCTGTATAAACGGACTCCTCATTCAATATATCGTCTAGTAACCATAATACAACACTACTCATTTTGGGACTAGATGGCGTTGTCTGAACTGTCCCACTTATATTACTATGTGTATCAAAAATTCCTATGATATACATTTTTTATAAAAGTTTTCTAATGGCAATTTGGGTTATTTGAGCCGTTATGTGTTCAGTGTTAAAGCGCCAATGATACTTATTTGTTATTATTTTAAAAACCCTGTTACACAATTAATTACAAATGCATTGCGGAAGCAGTTGAACTCTACTCAACCCAAGTGCATGTTAACATAGGAGGAACTATTTGAACAATGCTACATTGCATTTTGGAACATTCGTGTTTAACATGACAATTGTTAAGCCAAGTACACATATGACCACGCGTTTTATACGTCAGTGTATTGTAGATGTAGACTTAGATATCCTTATATCATACTTAGATACAGGGGTAATTCTATTTGTACAGGGCCAAAATAAGAATCATGAAATGATTGTTTATTTTCTGTTGGATCATTTCAATCAAACAATTGAGTATTTTTATCCGTGCAGGGGCTGAGAATGAATACTAATATCTGCGGCCGGGGTCGGCCTGTCGTAAAAGGTGACAAAACAACCCACCCTAGCTACGTGGTAGGGCCTCAAACCCGTCTGGATGCCGACCACCTTTGGTCTTAAGTATGCCACCATAATAACCTTGTGTTGTGTTCCAGCATTAGTGACCCAAGTTTCTGTACTCTTATGGGACAGCAGTGTGTTCACGATGCCACTGGCGTTGCAAACACCCTAAGCGGGCCGTTAGCCTGTCTGCTGTCCTACAGCTATAAAAAAAGTTGTAATATAATTTTTTTATAAATATTTGAACTCCAAATCATTTTCCAGGAAAATTTATGTCGCTTTGTAAAAGTTGCCGTACAAGCATCGATAAATATTTGAAGATTCTTGTAGAGCAAAGATTTTCTTGCGTTTGAACCTCTGCAAGAATCATTGGGTCATGTCGAGTTTAAATGTTTGTGAATAATTTGTATTTATTAACTAAAGAAAAGTAGTAAAATGTATATCATTCCTATAGAAACCACAATCCAAGCGTTCTACTGTGCCAATCAAGCTTACGTTTAAAAAAATATTAATAAGTATTGTAATAATATGTGGGTGTCTCATGGATAAATTTAATAAAGTGTATAAAATATAGAAGAACAAGTGAGTAATAAACAGTCTTTGCAATAACCGCGTTGTATTTATTGTATAAATCTTTTCTCCTAAATTAACATAAGCGACGAATAATTTAGACTGAAATAGATCGGAACGCTCTAATGATTACAAGTCCATTAAAATAGCTTTATATATAAATCAAAAGATATTTTTGTTATGTATATTAAATTTACACCGATTGTGTTCACAGCTTTATGTGGCTATATATCATACGGATGATTTATTGGACGCGACGCACAGTATGTCATCGCGTCGTCCGCGAGTGTGTGCTATACTTTATAATTCTATTAAATAATAGACCAAACTGGGCATAAGGGTCTGAAGCAATTGACAATATAGTCGCCACGCTTATTTAGGAGGGATTGACGGGTTACATGTATACTGGTGGTCTAGTGCGCGTTTTAAGGAACGGTAGCCAACGTAATTAATATACAGTAAGTAGTTACCATCATCTATAGATGCTTACGTAGGGCTTGTCTACATTGAGGTGCTGGAAAACACAAGTATATTATGATATACTGATATACTAGTTGGAGTTGCCATCCAGCCGTACAGGGCCCTGCGACCGAGCAAGATTTCCTTATAATATTTTCATCCATCGCCGGGTAAGTGTGTAATAATAGCCGAAAATAACAGTCTAAGAGGTTGATGCTGTCGTGCGAAGGAAACCTTTGACCCATTACTTAAGCAAAAATCTATAATTTTGAATTCATCAGCCTCTAAGTGTTAGTTAATCTATGTTGGGAGTTTCTCTTATGAATAAGATCCGTAGGAGAATCAAAGTGACCAATATAGTTCTCGATATATGCAAGCTGATGTGGTGGGCCGGTCAGGTCTCTCGTAGGGCAAGTTGAATATCTATTTTCAGTTTTCTTAACCAAGACTTGTCCAATAAAGGCGGCCCGCTATTTTTAATTACAAAAAGCTTCTGATTACCAGCTGTGTGTTCGCCGATCGTTGCATTTACAAATATTTGTACACAGGTTCTATCAGGCTTCAAACGTAAGAATAAAGAAAAATATTACAATCTTTAATTTAAAATTTAGGAAAATATTTTTTAATCATTGAAATTTATTACTGACAATTTACTTCCAGTGTCCAATTCAAAAATTACTTCTCTGTCGTTCACCCGTGCTTGAACCATGTAAGGTTTGTCATTTAAGCCCCGCACTTCAGAGCCCGATTCCTCATCGCTGTTGGTTACGAAATTATATAACGGCTGTTGTATTGAAGAAAATCGTGGATTTGGCTCGTTAAATGAACATTTTTTGTTATTATTACACTTTAAAACGACC
Source organism: Malacosoma neustria (assembly GCA_963693495.1). Taxonomy (NCBI): domain Eukaryota; kingdom Metazoa; phylum Arthropoda; class Insecta; order Lepidoptera; family Lasiocampidae; genus Malacosoma; species Malacosoma neustria. Next base: position 9,471,335 of record OY856397.1, read on the forward strand.
CTTAAACCGCACAAATTATACGTATCATTTTTAAAACGATATGATTTCGTACGTTAATCTCTGCCACACCTCCAACAAGCGTGCGCGTATTGTGATGTCAATCGCTATGAAAAACTCGTACCCCGATCGGGAAGGCCGCCACTGCTGTGCTCTCTCGGTGCAAGGCGTCGCGCGGCTCGCAAGGCGCGGAGGCGGACCCAAGGCCCGCACAACTAGCCTGAGAGTGACACTCGGCCGCCTCCAATGTTAACGAAGTCCAACAGCTCTCTTTTATGTGACCTTCGGTTCCGCTAATAGTCGAGATCTCATCTCGTCACTAGCCTGGCCAAATTCGTATTTAAGTTACAAGTACTGGGGAGGTGTTTTAATACTTGTGTTTTAATTCACTCAATGATTCACCCGTATTCTGATGTCTTTTTTTAAAAACATGGCATTCCGCTATTTCCGAACGTTTAGGTTCAAGATGGTCGACGACGATTTTAATAAATTCAGAGAAACTATCCGTGCAGGGGCGGAGAAAGAATACTAACCTCTGTGGCCGGGGTCGGCCTGTCGTAAAAGGCGACAAAACAACCCACCCTAGCTACGTGGTAGGGCCTCAAGCCCGTCTGGATGGCGACCACTTTTGGTCTTAAGTATGCCGCCATAATAACCTTGTGTTGTGTTCCGGCATTAGTGACCGAAGTTCCTGTACCCTTATGGGACGGCAGCGTGTTCGCGATGCCACTGGCATTGCAAACACTTATAGGCGACGGTAACTGCTAAATCCTAAGCGGGCCGTCAGCCTGTCTGCTGTCCTACAGCAATAAAAAAAAAAAAAAGAAACTTTTAATGGTTAGGGCACATTTGTATGTCGTGACGCGTTCTATCATCTGTCCCTAAATGTATGAAACCGATATGCTTCTAACGTGTCACGACACGACACGTCAGACAAATATAAATCCACCTTAAGTTCTACAAACTTCATCTACGAGTAGTTGATGAGGACTGGCGATGGAATTAGAATTATTTACTAATTTCGTCTGCATTTAAGTGCTGGCGCAAATAAGACCAACGTAGCAAAAATAGAAAATCTAACAAAAGACGTTAGACAGTTTCTTGGCGTATACAAAACAAGAAAATATCGCGTCCACTAAAAAGGGATACTCAGCAAATGGCTCCGTTAATTAATGGCCCTTTTAATGGAGTATGCGGAGTACTAAATTCATTAATTTATGTCAAACATTACTTATTTACGCAGGTAATTTAAGAATTGCCTGTGCGTGACTCACATGAGGTGCTTCCTTTGTAACAAATTGTAGGAATGAATTATGTAATGGGTACCACTAAAACTTTATGCTTTTACTATTGTAGAAGCACCACGGTGTTCATATGTTTTACTCCTCTAGGCGTGCGAGACGAATGACAGAGATTAGTGTTCTCGTGGACGCAATTCTCCCCAGTCCGGCATGGCCCAGCCCGACGGAATGGGTTTAGAGATGCCTTCCACCCCCCATAGCTTAGACACACAATACAAAATTACACGTAGAATAGATATGTAGTGGGGGAGTTTCTTTCACCGTTTCTTCTCCCCCAGCTATACACATTCCGAAACGGTAGTAGAGTAGAATAGGATCAGCTTCACCTGTGAAGTCGATAGACCTTAATTAAGAAACTCTTGCCATTCGTGGCGGTTCTCAATTGTTCCCCATGCAGCGGTCGAGTCGGAAGTTCGGAGTTTCGAATCGAATGCTTTAATATCAGCGAAAATATTGGTCTGATTTATACGGCTGTGAAGCGTGGCCGGTGTTAGAGCGACACAAGCAGGAGCTGCGTGTCACGGAGATGAATATGCTGCGGTGGATGTGTGGAGTGACGCGGAAGGACCGCGTTAGGAACTCCCGCATTTGCGGTGGTCTTCATGTCCGTGACATTGCAGATAAATTGCAGGAGTGTCGGCTCCGTTGGTATGGCCATGTTTTACGGCAACCGGATGCTTACGTGGGAAACAAATGTCTGGCCATGCCGCCTCCGCCGGGCCCCGGCAGGAGGGGTAGACCCAAAAAGTGCTGGCTTGACGTCGTAAAGGGTGATATGCGTGCCAATGGGCTCACTACCAGGGATGCTGAAGATCGCGCGAAGTGGAGTAGAAAAAGTCGGAAAGCGGACCCCGGGCACCGAAACGAAAGTTTGGGTGGCAACCGGGACTAACGCTAGGATGATGATGAAAATATTGGTCTGATAAAAAAGTTTTTAAGCATCGCGATTCCAATTTAAGGCGAACCTTGGAGATAGGAAACTCTTCTCTGTCACTGTCATGGTACACCAGAGATATGTCCTCACTCCGTTTCTGTTCAGTGTGGGATTGAGGAAAAGAGCAGTTAAGTTACACGATACGTTTTTCTCCATGTAGGGGCGGAATAAGATTTCTAATCCCTATGGCCAGGGTCGGCCTGTCATATAAGGCTACGTGGTAGGCCCTTAAGCCCGTGTGGCAATCACCCTTGGTCTATAAGTATGCCGCCATAATAACCTTATGTTGTGTTCCGGCATTAGTAACCTAGGTTCCTATACCCCTATAGAACAGGTGCGTGTACGCGGTTCACCTGTCGTCGCAAACATCCATAGGCAGCCGAGTCCCTGTAACAGTATTCAACTGTGTACCCCAAGCTCAGAGACTGTGACTTTGTCCAGGACTTACAAAACTAATAAGATCTTTAGTAGAAATGCTTGATGATGAAACCCTACTGCTTGGGAGCTCACGGCGAGGTAGTATGGGATTGCCATGCAATGCACCTAAGCGTCCTCACAGTCGACAAGGGGACGTACGTCGCCACCGCCCATCTACTAGAACCACTCCAGTGTTTCTCTACTGTCCGACACCTAGACGGAGGGATAGTGTTAGTGCCACGGCTCAGATGGGTAATCCCTACCATATTAGGAAACCACCAGACCTATCCACTCCATTGACAGAAAAACAATAATTCTATGCGTTACAAATTTAGACGTTTCCTACAAATCCACAAGGACCATCGGCTAGTCATTAGTAGCTGAATTAAATTGGATAATATTATAAATTATAACCGGATTGGGCCGCTACGAACCAGTATTTACCGGACATAGCCGGTTTAACGAATTATTAATTTGTTATTAAAAGTTGTTAATGTAGCAATATTGTTTCGCTTGTTCTAATTTAATTTTGAATATTTCCGTTTATTAATAGACCTTGTTTAAAGTTACTTTACATTGAAATTTATTTTGGTATTAAACAATAAAAAAAAATTGTGTCGTTTTGAACATATTATAGAACTAGCTGTGCCCGCGACTCCATCCGCGTGGAATAATGACTTTGAGCAACATTTTTTGTGGATATATCTTATGGTTTATTTTGGATTACAAACTCTACAAACCCTAAAATATAAATTAATGAAATATGCAAATAGTCAGTGTTATCGAATGCTACTGTTACGCCATGCGCCTCCGGAATACGTGCGTTCGAATCTACAAAGTCCAGCCTAAGCTAAACCCTAATTCATATGATTGATGATATAAATCTGAGATCCACTTAAATTGAATAACAACCTACAAAGTCCAGCCTAAGCTGAACCCTATTTCATAATATTTCATAACCCTTTATGAAGAAATTGTTAAATGTTAGAAACAAAGCAACATGTTTAAAAAGAAGTTTATTTAGTATCTCTTATTTCTTCCTCGGGCTCTTATCACTGCTTCCATGCGGTCCCTCATGGAACGGATAAGCGTCACAATCTTGTGTAATGGGATGTTAACCCACTCTTCTTGTATAGCTGTTTTAAGCTGGCCAAGCGTCTCCGGAGCAGGATCTCTCGCTCTGACTCGTCCCATTGGTATTCTGTGGGATTCATATCCGGGCTTCTTGCTGGCTAGCCCATAACTGCAATACCGACTTCGCTCAGGTATTACAATGCCTGCGGTATTAGCCCTGGCATTGTCCTGCATAAAAATGAAGTCTTCGCCAATAAAATGTGCATATGCACCTGAAGCTTCAAACACTTTCTAATGTAACGTGACCCATTTAATGACGGTAACCGAGGTACAGATACAAACACAAGTTCGCTTTTTCTATCGGCGCTTATGGCTCCCCAAACCGTCTATGAACTGCCACCGTAACTGACTATTTCTTCAATGCAGCACTGTGAAACAGCACTGGGAAGACAAGGAGAGCCCTTTCTTCAATATACCTTCTTTCTTCCGTCATTACCATACAGCATGATCTTACTCTCGTCAGAAAAAAGTATTTTGCTCCATTCAAGTTATTAGCAATTTATGTGCTCAAGTGCAAAGTTGAGGCGCGCTCTTCGGTAGTCAACCATCAATTTTGGGCTGGTTTATCAGGTTTCATGCCACACTCCGCCAATCTTCTTCTTATGGTAGAATTGCTTACAGGTAATCCTCGAACCTCACGGAACCGCTGCTGCAGTTCAATAGAGTTAAAGTGGCGATTTCTTAGAGAAACTGAAACAATATACCGGTCATCTTGCTCAGACGTACCTCGATATCTACCAGATCCTGGACGGCGAGTAAACATACCGGTCTCCCGAAACGCTGATACACTCTATTGACAGCAGAGAGGCTTAGATGTAATCGTTCAGCCTAAACACGCTGACCATGCCCTGCATCCAGCAACGCCACGACTTGGGCGGCTTCTGTGGGCGAGGTATCCATATATGTTAGGAAAATATTACTTTGGTAGGATTTCACAGAGTTTAATTAAAAACACGATAATTTATGTAAAAAATAAGTAATTAAGTGCAGAAATTCCGACGAAATACACATTGAAAACAATGTCTACATAAGTACATACATTTATTGGATGAAAATACGAAAATTTAAATTCATATTTGTAATTTTGGTACACTATTGTGTCAACTGCCAGCTATTTGTTGGCGTATTTTTTTTATTGATATTAATCCTCTTTTTTATTTGAATGCCTCTGAAATAATATTTGCAGTGGTATTTTGATTTTTTTGATGGGAAGTATCTAATATACTAAACTGATCAGGCAAACGTGCCAAAAAAAAATTACATTTTGAATAGGGTTTTCGTAAAATCCGTTCCAAGTTAGCGTCTACATCGCTACAACACAAGTCAATTGGGTGTAAGTTTTAGAGATCTCCATTGATTTAGAGAGTTTTAGAAATGAGAGTGGTTGGATACACGAGTAGAGGTAGACCAAATAAAGATGGACGGATTGAGTAAAAGATTATATGACAAAAAGAGTGTGAATGTTGCGATGACGGCTAACAGAGGAGTGGAAGGAAAGAACATGTTGTGCTCACCCCATATAATGTGAGATAAGGGCAGGAAGAAGATCTTTGAAACTCTTCTTTCTAAAATGATCTCTAAAATGAGTAACTATGCTAAATTTTAGGTCAAGGGGTAGATAATACTTTATAATATAATACAAGTTTTTATCCGTACAGGGGCGGAGAAAGAATACTGACCTCTGCGGCCGGGGCGGCCTGTCGTAAAATGCGACAAAACAACCCACCCTAGCTACATGGTCCCAAGTCCGTCTGGATGGCGACCACCTTTGGTCTTAAGTATGCCGCCATAACTTTGTGTTGTGTTCCAGCATTAGTGACCCAAGTTCCTGTACCCTTATGGGACAGCAGCGTGTTCCATAACAAGTAAAAAAGCGATTTCTTCCAGGCAAACCAATTGTTGTTAGGCTACCTGTTTCGACAAAATTTTCTCGCCTCGTCACACCAATAAATTTAGGTTAATGTTATCATTCAAAATGAGATCATCACAGAGTGATGAGATAAGTTTTAATTTCTCCCTATCACTCGACAAATATAATAAAATAGATGTATACGAGATAATGCAATGTCACAAAACGAAAAACTGGACTCCGTTGAGCTGCGTCCGGTGTTTCTTGGACGGGTCTTGGGATGTATTTATGCATCATTGAAAAACAAGAAATACAGGGTTAACCCTTCTATTTCTAGGATTAGATATTGGGGCATCTAGGTTAGTTTTTTTTATAGCTAGAGTTCAGCAGACAGGCAAACGATCTACCGTCGCCTATGGACGTTTGCAACACCAGAGGCATTACAAACACGCTGCCAGCCTCGAATAAATTTTCTAACGCATTTTTTAAAAAACCCCATATCGTACCGCGCTGAGAAAACCTCAGCCGGAAGCTCATTCCAGATCCTGAGAGTACGTGACATGAACGTTCTTGAGAACCGTTTCGTACAAGCAAAATGAGGCAGCAAGAAATGGGGATGAACACCCAGCCGATGGCGGGTAGTGCGGTGGTAGAAAGGTTCAGAGAATAATACCACTTGGCTAAATACCTAAGTGACTATAGAGCCTGAATTTTTTATTGCTATAGGACAGTACACAGGCTGACGGCCCGCTTAGAATTAAGCAGCTACCGTCGTCTATGGGTGTTTGTAACGCCAATGGCATTGCGAACGCTGCTGCCCCATAAGGATACAGGAACTTGGGATATTAATGCCGGGACAAGGTTATTATGGGGGTGGAACGACAGGTAGTCACCATCCAGACGGGTTTGGTCCTACCACGTGAGGTAAAGTAAATAAGTAAAATTTTGCTATAAGATGACTAATATTTTTCCAATAGCTTCTGAAGCTGAGCTCAAAAAGCTCATATTCACCCCTGCGGCCGGGAATATGTAAACCACCCTAGCTAGATGGTAGGTCTCCTAGCTCATCTGTATGGCAACCACCACTGGATTCTAAATATGCATAATAAATAACCTTATGTTGTTCCACTGTAAGTGAAGTAGGTTCCGTTTCATAACCGGAACGGCAGCGTCTTAGCGGTGCCTCTGGTGTCGTGAACATACATTGGCAACGGTATTGTTTAATATTAAGTAGACCGTCAACCTGTTGCGTAAAGGAAAAACTATTTCCAACAGTTTCTGCTATTAGAACTATTGGGGAGGATCTTTGCAAAGTTAGTCATTTGGGAGGAGTTGGCAAGGGTACGCAAAAAGTAGGGGTGCAATTGGAATTTGCGTAGGAAATCATTGTTTTTTTTTCCTGATAGGATAGAGACGCTATAGTTAAGTATAATGTAATAATTCTCACAGCGCCATCTAGTTTCAAATTACACCTGAGCGTTTGTGTTATGGGTATTATACAACTCACATCCTAACTAATATTATAAATGCAAGTGAGTTTGTTTGTTAAGTTTTCACGTCTAAACCGCTGAACTAATTTTGATGAATTTCGGTATATTCATAGATTGGACCATGAAGATGGCTACTTTTTTAAAATTCATATGGCAGAACAACGTTTACAGGGTTAATTAGTATTTATATAATTTTCTTTTGTAAATAAAATAAATAAATAAATATACAGGGACAAATTTCATAGCACCATCTAGACCCAAACTAAGTTGCATAGCACTTGTTTTATGGATACTAGACAACTGATATACTACATATATACTTTTATAATTAAATACATATTATACATAAACACCCAGACGTTGGACGGGAACCGAGCCCTTGACCTTCGCAAGCGTACAGGCATGCATTAGCCCGTTGCGCCAGGAGGTCGTCAAATAAATATGTATATATTTTAACGAAACTCTTTATGACCAGTCCCACGACTTTATGAACCAGCGGTGGCCGATTCAGAAAAATGGCAGGCGGACCGACAGCTTCCTGGCAGGCAGACCGACAGCTTCCGTTCTTTCTTCTGTTATGAATAGTAATCAGTGGTGGAATGGTAGGCAGACCGACAGGGATTCTCTTTGGTTGTTTTAAATATTAGTCAGTGTTGCCAATAAGATAATTTTTAGTTCGATATTCATAACATATATTATACAAAAACGATAACATTCAGACGACTAAGGCGTAACGGCTAACCCATTTCAGAACGCCTGCATATGTCATAGGTTCGTTCCCCGTTCCGAGTCTGGGTGTTTATGTATAATATGTAATTATTTACAAAAACAGTGTATAAAGTATGTTAGTTTTTTTATTGCTGTAGGACAGCAGACAGACTGACGGCCCGCTTAGAATTTAGCAGTTACCGTCGTCTATGGGTGTTTGCAACGCCAGTGGTATCGCGAACACGCAGCTGTTCCATAAGGGTATAGTAACTTGGGTCACTAATGCCGGAACATAACATAAGGTTATTATGGCGGCATACTTAAGTCTAAAGGTGATCGCCATCCAGACGGGCTTGATGCCCTACCACGTAGCTGGAACGGATTGTTTTGTCGCCTTTTATGACAGACCGACCCTGGCCGCAGATGTTAGTATTCTTTCTCCGCCCCTGCACGGATTAAATTGTTTATTACATATAACATGTGCAATTAATTTTTTAATTTAGAACTAGCTGCAGATGTAGCTCTATGTGGATTGTCTTTGTAAACTCGTTATTATTAAATATTTACTATACATATTTACGAAATGTCTAATCAGAGTCCGATTTGTAGAAGCTGTTGAACCCTGGACATTAGAATTATTTGGGGAGACCTTCACAAAATTTTAGTCATTTGGGCGGAGTTGGTAAGGGTTTAATTACCTGTTTTTCTCCGTGTAGGGGCTGAGTAAGAATTCTGCCCTTGCGGCCGGGGTGGTCTTAAAAGGTGATAAAACTAGCTAGATGGTAGGGCTCGAACCCGTCTAGATGGCAACCACCAGCATGTATCCGTATACATCATATGACTGCTGTTTTATATTACTTCAAGGATATTTATCCATATTAACATTATAAATATGAAAGTAATCTGTCTGTTATGTTTTCACGCCTAAACCGCTGAATCAATTTTAATGACTTTCGATATAGAGATAAATTGGACCTTGGAAAAGGACATTTCGCCGTTCGCCAGGCAAGCTTGAAAATAAAATAAAAAATCGTATAAAATTATACAAAATATAAAATAAACTGTTGTTTTCACTAAGAATATAATGCATAATGCCGTCCCGGCGTTATAGTAACCGGTCGCAACGTAAAAAGTCAGTAACAGGTCGATAGCCGCAGGTGCGATCGTAACAGATGCATCGTGCACTTCATGCATTATGCCACCGTTAAAGTTGGATCCTGGGAATTTTATCAAATGTCTGATTTGAAATATTTTTAAAGTTTTCTTTAGCACAGATTTGACAATTCGATGAAACGAGATAAACATATTCATAAATACGATTTATTCTGCAAGATAAACGTAGGACGAATCTTGTAAAAAAGACGCCCCGGATACGGCCTTACTTAACAAGATATGGTTTTAGAGTGGATATTTTTACTGTTCTTTGAGCGAGTTTACAAAAAGAGTACTTTAAACTACATGTTATTCGTAGGGCCCGCATTATCAATTTGGTTTGTCTGTGATGATAGTTGTGTTGTGTTTAAATAAATAATAATGAGATAGAATACAAGTATACACCGTTTCCTATAATCTTCGTCTCTTTATTTGGGCTTTCATAGCTTTTACACACTAATATATGAAATGCAATTTATTTTTCTGAAGTTTCATTTATGTCGTATGTGAATACAATTTTTTTTTAAATTTTGATACAGTAGACATGTGGTCCAATTAATAGCACTTACTGTTGCCTATTTAATTTTGGGAATGCAGGAGTATCGTCAACATAATGCTACACTCGTAGGAATATTTTAGGCTGTTTTAAATTAATTGCGAACCTACTCGTCTGAAAGCTTAATTTGAACCCAATTATTTCAAAAAATAAAACAATTTGAATATAAAATAATATTTTTTTAAATTAAACAATCTATATTTATGATTATAATTTTTATAAACTAACAGTACTATAAAGAAGAGCATGTCAGAACGTCTTGCGTAGGTATCGAATTCAGACCGTTCAAGGTCAATGACTATTGAACCAGGCATTGTCTACATTTGGCAAGCTTAATCCCCCTTTCCTGAATCCTTTTTTTAATATCAGCTCATTATTGATCCTACGCTAATAAACTTGCGTTGTGTACGCGGACAGCAGCGTGTTCGCGGTGCCTCTGGTGCCGCAAATATCCACAAACGACTGTCTCCTGTTGCTTAGCAATAAAAAATAATGTTGAGTTTCACCTCTTACAGGTAGCTACAAAATTACACAAAAATGTCTTAAAGTTACAAGGATATTACAACAACATGTTCAATAAATAGCTTTCTAGTCGTTTTCTAAGAAGTCTGATTTAAAACGATGCCAGTGGCATAGCCCCGGAAGGAGTAATCATGGCCGATAACAGTTTGGGTGTTTTAATGAAAGCGATGTTTTTTCTAGATACTAATTAATAATTGTATTCTAATTAAGTAATTCTAATTTTCTAATTAAACATTAAGGATTTAGCTGGGTTGGCCAGCATTCGGGAAATTACGTCAGGTCTTCTCCTCACCTATACCATAATGCCTTATGACAAAAGTATCTAACCAATGAGTTCTAAAAATAATGACGTACGCGTGGGCTAGCCCACCAATATAAAGTCGTTCAGCGAGCTATGGAGAGAGCCGTGCTGGGAATTTCTTTGAAGGATCGCATTCGTAATGAAGTGATCCATCAGAGAACTAAAGTCACCGATATAGCTTCTCGAACCAGCAATCTGAACCGATACCAATGGGGTAAACGAGTTTTTGAGTGGAGACCGCGACTCGGCAAAGTAGGGTAAGACATCCAGCGGAGAGATGGGGCGACGACTGCGTAAAATAGCTGGAAAAGACTGGATGCAACGAACCGGAGACAGGGCTCTGTGGCATGCCTTGGGAGAGGCCTACATCCAGCAATGGACTTCAATAGGCTGACGATGATGATACTAATTAAGTTGGTAATGCTTAAATAAATATACTGGGACAATTCACACAGCGCCATCTGGTCCCATAACAGCATTTATATAATGGGTATTTTATAACTAATATACTACATAATATATACTTTTTTTTTTAAAATAAATACATATTATACATAAACACCTAGACGCGAGACGAGAACGCGTGACCATCGCAAGCGTACCGAAGTGAGTTAACTGTTACGCCACGAAGGTTGTCAAAGGTAACCTGAATCTATTTTCCTAGGTATCTCTGAATGTGGCACTTTACTACCACCTTTTTTATTGCTGACGAACAGCAGACAGGCAGATGTTTGCGACGCTAGAGGCACCGCGACCACACTGCTGTCTGTATAGAAGTACTGGAACCTGAGTCACTTATGCCGGAACGCAACACATAGTTATTATGGTGGCATACTTATAAACCAAGGGAGGTTGCCATCTAGACGAGATTCGGGCCCTAATACGACGCTAGGTTTGTTTAGTCGCCTTTTATGACAGGTCGACCCCGGCTGCAGGGGTTAGTATTCTTACCCCGCTCTTACACGAAGAACGCCCCTGCACAAACTTAAATTTTTTATTCAGACTAAGTTCCTATTTAAAACATTTTTGAAAGCCAAAATGTCTAAACTAAAGTTACCAACGCTTCACAATGTGTTTGGCTGTTACAAGTAGAAGAAGCGACAAGAAACTCCCCAGCTAGTACCTTATGTATACATTGTTAAGTAACTATATAACAATATTTATCTGCTTATTTATGTAACATTTTTGAACAAATAAGAAATTCCTCAAATATAACATTGTTTCATAAGAGTATGTCAATTATAGAAATTTTTGCCTCCCTTTTCGGGACATTGTATGTCACAATACCCCATATATGGGACACATTAACTTTAGGTTAATTTAAACGCATACGACGTACTCTTTCATAGCACATTTTGGTAGGCCTAGCAAATAAATTATTTCATGAGTCATTTGGCCTTTGGTTTTTTTTCAGGAAACAAAACAAGCCAGCGAATAGTATAAGATCACTCTATATAATTCCTAGGACGATATAAAAGACGACGAGTGGGTCGCTACTTGAGTTAGTCTACAGAAAGCCGTTTATTAATCATAACTAGGATGAAAAAAAATGAAAATGCACCAGAAAGGGAGCATTTACTGTACAGCTCTAAAAATTTATGGCATGTACGATAATCATAATAAGATCTTGGTGGTAGTAACAAGCAATCCAGCGAGGCCTTGGAAGACTGACGTGGAGAAGGGTTTCGCGATAACAGTAGTTGCTCGCGAGTCAGTCGATCCTAAGCTCAAGGAGAGATCTTATGGGATTGTATATTATTGTTAGTAATTCTTTCCTAGGGCCTGACATATTTGTGCGTCGTGTGAGTTCATTTTAAATATAACGAAATTGTCTATCGAAGCGTCCTAATGGCCTAAAATGTAATATGTTAGGATAATTAGCATGTTGATTTATTTCACGCTTATCTATCCTTATTTGGCAAGTTCAATGACATGTCAACTGTAGTTTTTGGAAAGTTGATAGGTGTATACTTCTGATAAATATATATCTTCTTCTCATTGTCGACACATAGTATTTGTTGTTTTTTAATAGTAACATTAATTTTTAGACAGTATTATATACTTCCCAAAGATTGATATTAATCTGTTATCATTATTTTATGTCTTGACTTGTCTTGATTATATTGAAAACTAGCTGTCCCGGCAGACGTTCTACTATGTAAATAAAAAAAAACACATTTTGGTTTAGATTTCCGTAAAATCTTCGTTCTAAGTGAGCGTCTACATGGCAAAATGAGTAACTGCTAAATTGGGTGTATACTTTTAGAGGTTTCGTATATATATATATGAAAAAGTGGCGATGTATCTCTCAACATAATCTCCTTTGAGTTCGATACATTTGACCCAGCGATGTTCCAACTTTTTAACCCACCTGAAAAATACTATTAAATTAAACCTTCGTGGCGGCGATAACCTCCTCATTCGACTCAAATTTCTGCCCGGCGAGAGAGTTTTTTAAAATTTGGAGACTAAAAGAAGTCGCACGGGGCCAAATCCGGAGAATAAGATGGATGGGGCAGCAGTTTGTAGCCTAATACCTTCCAATTTGGTCGTGGCGACGGTGAAGGTTAGCTGGTGCGTTGTTATGATGGAGGAGCGCTTTTTTCTTCGCCAAATGTTGCTATTTTTACTGCGATTCAGCATCAAATCGGTCCAATAATTCGACATAGTAGAGTTCTGTAACCGTTTTGTCCTTCTCCAGGAATTCAATTTAGATCACACCTTTTAAATCCCAGAAAACAATGGCCATCGCCTTTCCGGCCGATAGAATAGTTTCCCCTTCTTCGGAGCACGTTTGCCGGGTGAAGTCCATTGTTACGACTGTTCCTTGGTACCAATGTATCCATGTTTCGTTGACGGTCGAAATGACGCAGATACTCCTTCGGGTTATGCTTAAACATCGTCAAACATTGCTTTGAAGTGATGTCACGGTTGCGTTTGTTCTCCGGAGTGACCCATCGCGCCGACAGCTTTCTCATGCCCAATGCTTTATGCACGATATGACCCACGCGGTTTTCTGAGATGCCTACTGTCTCAACTATCTCGCGCACCTTCAATCGGCAGTCTGCCAATACAAGTTCGAGGATTTTTGTCACGTCATTCTCCGTGGTAGTCGTTTTCGGGGCACCTGAGCGTGGCTTATCAAAAACCGATGTGCAACCACGTTGAAACTGGTTAAACCAATTTTTGACGGTCGCCATCGAAAGAGAAGAGTCACCGTATACAGCATCCAAGCGCTCTTTGATTTCGATGTACGATTTCCCTTCCAAAAAAAAGAATCGAATCACCGACCGATATTGCTCTTTTTCCATTTCTCTCACATCCGCGGACACGCTCGCTTCCACACGTGGTCAAAACAAAACTACGCGTTCGATTCAGCTAAAATTTTTACAGTAGCTGTATACGAGAATGTACTTCGCAATAAAAAAAATTACTCTTGCAATAGTGATACTATCGGGTGGTGAGGCTAACTTCTTCACGGATATATATATATATATATATATATATATATATATATATATATAATGAGTTATTATTAGGAGTACAAATAAGTTTTCACCGTTATGAGAGAGATGACATGGCACGAGGGTTACGATAGAATTCGAAGATGATAACCGGCTTGAAAATTAGGTTGCTCATTCAAGAACAACATAACCCGATCCATATTATTATCTTCGTATTAGCAACATATTTTTATATATAGTATATTTTATATAGTATTTTTTTACATATTTGCAGTATTTTATATGCGTAATTTTCGTTAGTAAAAAAACATTTCTTACTTTTTTAATTGCTTATTAATATTCAGAGCATTTTGCTCAAATAAATTCTGGAAATCCTTAAATAACCGAACTGAACCCTGCCTTCACACAACAACAAATTTATTAGAACCCAGGAACCCCTACACCTCAAAAATTTCTGAAAATAACCTTCATATTCTGCAGGAAAAACTTCACATGCTTGAAGGCTTGAAGAAGCACAATGTGGTGACTAACTAGGACCTGGTCTTGGTGAGGCCCCTACATAATATACAACAATGGTACGCAATTTCAAACGTGTCACCTGAGCGTCTTTAGCCGGAAACGAGTCGTGTTCAGCACGTGACGTCACGCGTAATCCGGAAGCGACGCAAGCTTAAACGCCGCACCAAAAAAAGTTACAGGCATTTTTGGCGGGAAACGAGCGACCTCCGGTTCCGGCCGGAGGCTGTATGAATATTACCGACAAAAGTGTTAAGTCGAGGGGTGAAAAGGGCACGTTGCAAAGGGCTAGTTATAGATATCTCGGACTTTTACCTGTCGGTAAGTATTATCTCTTTTTAATACTGAGAGAAATCATGTAATTCGATGGATTCATTTGGGGATGATGGAGTTCCTGGCTTCCAATGTGTTGTTGATACTCAGGCAGAGTTCCTCCTTGGAGGCCTTCTTGATGGTTGTATTCATAATGAAAAATGGGTTCCGTATTCCATTCTATTGGTAAATTGCATAAACAATACTTTTTAGGTACCGGTAAAGTCGTTATAATAATGTTATGAATATCGAACTCAAAATTACCTTATTGGCAACACTGACTAATATTTAAAACAACCAAAGAGAATCACTTCCGGAGTGTAACACTTTCGGAGTATAAACGACCAATGAAAATCTAATATTTGGACAACCAATGAGAATCACTTCCAGAATATAAGCGACTAATGAGAGTCGCTTCCGGAGTGTGGAGTGGAGACGAGTGAGGGACAGGCCGATCGCTTCTATATAAAGTGCCGCAAGTAGGTGCCAGAGAGAATTTTCGTTCGGTCGTCGTCGCGTGCGGAAGCCGTCGGTCTGCCTGCCATTTTTTTAAATCGTCCACCACTGCTGGGCTTGGCCTTAGAGAGAATGGGCAATTTACCCGCCATGCTTGTTCAAGGGGGATTGTCCCGTGATCTCGATATGCAGGTGTACGATGCCGGTCACGGACCGAGAGTGCACCGTACAAGAGGGTGAGTGGGATACCTCGAGAGCAGTGAACTGTATGAGAGGGGAGAAGGGAGAAGAAAGAAATTCGCACTGACCTTGATTCCACCCCTTCGGTTCAGGTCCGCTCGCGGAGGAACTGTTGCACGGCACCAGCTGAATGTTACAAACTAGACATAATCTAATATAGCATGGCTAATGAGAGTTAATAAGGAGTAATTGAAGCCAATTGCGCACGGCGCTGAGTGATCTTCAGGGAGGTCGAATGTCGACTGCCCCGCGCGTTTAGAAGCTCACGCGATACAACCCTCGTCCCACACTCGCTTTCACCATTCACGTCACCGAGAGTGCGGGTAGATAACAAAATCAGGAGGTGAGATCTCAAATACCCTTTATGCAAGGATCGAACAGCAGGTTTCCTCACAATGATTTCCTTCACTATGGGTAAGTTATGCAATGCACATTAGGCGAAAAAAAACTGCCTGAGGACTGCCACCGTGGGATTTGAACCTGGGACCTTTAGATTGGTCTCAGAGTTTAATAACACTGAGCTACCAGGTACCTCAAAAAGTATGGTAAAGTCCTTACTAGTTCGTTATTAAAGGTATATTACTAAATAGGAACCAGTTAGACATCTTATAGAGGACGTTAACTAGGGGTCATCCATAAATCACGGGGGGGTGTCACCGGAACTTGATATTGTGTGACAAAGGGCAGGGGGTCAAAACCTTTGTGACTGAAATTTATATGTGAATAAAAAACTAAAAATTTACGAACTCGATCTATATTTATTTAATACTTTAGCACTCTCACTATAAAATTATCTCTTTTTTGGTCTTGGGAACCTCTCTTGGCGGGTTCTCCTGGCCCGGGGGGACCGATGGATATGTGGGAAGATGTTCGGCCATCCGACTACCCACTAAAAAACCCCGCTGTTCTCCTATCGCCTAGGCCCGGGCCTACGGATATGTGGCCTGCCGATCTCGTGGTCCGGAACAATATGTGGCCCTCACCCATGCGGCACCAATGCGGGCGGCAGATCCTCCTCCAAGAAGCCGCCCGCGGCAGTATTCTAGGGCGGCCGGCGGGCAGAAGGGAGTGTGGTAGCCGATTCCCGCTCCCGCTCCGCCGCCTCCTTTACGGACATGACTACCTCGCAAAAGGAGGCGATGGCCGTCCATCCAGGATTGCTCCCGACCATGGACAGAACCAAGGCCGGGAGCAAAAGATCCGGGCCGATTTGAGCGACGAGACCGCGACGCTCCTCGTGGAAGGAAGGACACACGGCGAAAGTGTGAGTCCTCCTCGTCGCCCGCGCCACAATGGTGGCATCCCGACGTCGTCTCCCGCCCTATGCGACACAGGTACCTCCCGAAGCAACCGTGCCCCGAGAGCTACCCTGGCAGGTGGTTACCGTCGCCTATGGACGTTTGCAACATCAGAAGTATTACCAACATACTGCCGACCTCTAAAAAAATTTCCAACGCCGTTTTTAAAACTCCATTACGTACTGTGATGGAAAAACCTCAGTCGGAAGCTCATTCGAAATTTTTTATGGCTGTAGAACAGCAGACAGGCTGACGGCCCGCTTAGAATTTAGCAATTACCGTCGACCTATGGGTGTTTGCAACGCCAGTGGCATCGCGAACACGCTGCTGTCCCATAAGGATAAACCAAATCCGGTGAGTGCGAAACATGAACGTTCTCGAGATTCGTTTCATATAAGAAAGAAGAGGCTCCAGGAAATAGGGATGAACATCCAGACGATGGTGGGCAATGCAATGGTAGAATGACGAATAAGGCACCATTTTAAGCCTTTGAGGCATAAATGTCAATCTGGGAAAGCATCCTTGATGATGTGCGTATTCCTTCTAATAAAAGACTAATGCTACTGACTAGCATGGCAGCCTTTGCCAATGAGTTATAAGTTAAGGTAGTCAAATAAATATAGTGTGACAATTCATATAGCGCCATCTAGCCATAAATTAAATAGCATATCACTTGTATTATGTGTACTATACTAGTATACTTCATGTAAGAAAATATTTTTAAATCTTTTTTAGAATTGCAAAATTTAAAAAAGATATTGCGCTGCTCTGAAAATAAAGTTTTATTTCATAATTTACATGGTACACGATAATAAGAACAATTTGTCTAAACTTAAATAATATTACCTACTTGAGAATAAAGAAACAACAGTTAAAGTATTTTTTAAACTTGTCAATTCTATCTTAATACATTTATAATTAACTAAATCATCATCATCATCATCATCCTAGCGTTAGTCCCGGTTGCTGCCCAAACTTTCGTTTCGGTGCCCGGGGTCCGCTTTCCGACTTTTTCTACTCCACTTCGCGCGATCTTCTGCATCCCTGGTAGTGAGCCCATTGGCACGCATATCACCCTTTACGACGTCAAGCCAGCACTTTTTGGGTCTACCCCTCCTGCCGGGGCCCGGCGGAGGCGGCATGGCCAGACATTTGTTTCCCACGTAAGCGTCCGGTTGCCGTAAAACATGGCCATACCAACGGAGCCGACACTCCTGCAATTTATCTGCAATGTCACGGACATGAAGACTACTGCGAATGCGGGAGTTCCTAACGCGGTCCTTCCGCGTCACTCCACACATCCACCGCAGCATATTCATCTCCGTGACACGCAGTTCTTGCTTGTGTCGCTCTAACACCGGCCACGCTTCACAGCCGTATAAAAGGACAGGCCTAATGATGGTCTTATAGACCTGCCCCTTCAACTTTACCGGCATCTTGGGGTCACAAATGACACCAGTTACCTCACGCCATTTGGCCCACGCGGCAGCAATGCGTGCCTTGACGTCGCAATCGATGTCACCGGATGCATGAAACACAGATCCCAGATATTTCACAAGGTCCGTGCGCTCGACCTTGTTGCCGTTTATGCGTACGGGTGTGGGATCTGTGGAGTTACAGGCTAAGTACTCGGTCTTCGCCACATTGAGCTTCAGACCACCGTTCTCAAGCGACTCTTTCCACGCCTTCACACGTCGCACCAGCCTACCCCTGTCCGAATCTGCCAGCGCGATATCATCAGCATACATGAGCAACCACGGGGGCTGCTCATGTGAGTTTCTGATGCTGTCTGACAATACGTCTAATACCACGCTAAACAGAAACGGACTAAGGACGGATCCTTGGTGCACCTCGACGGTGATGGGGAAAGGTTTGGTGTCGCCAACAGCGGTTCGAACTACGGAATCGGAGTCACGGTACATGTCTCGGATGATGTCAACATAGGCCTCTGGAATCCCTTTGGACCGCAATGCCCACCAGATTATCGCGCGAGGAATACAGTCGAAGGCCTTCTGCAAGTCGAGAAACAAGCAATGCAGAGGCGTATTCTTCGCCCTGTATTTCTCCGCGACAGTCCTTAGGGCAAAAACAGGGTCCATTGTCCCGTGACCAGGGCGAAACCCATATTGACAATCCGAGACAGTGCACTCCTGTCGAATCCGAGAGTCGATAACCCTTTCGAAGAGCTTCATGGTGTGGGACATGACCTTAACTCCTCGGTAACTACCGCACTCCTGCACCGACCCCTTGCCTTTGAAGACTGGAGTAATGATACTCAGTCTCCATTGGCTCGGGATCATACCGGTGAGGAGTGTCCGGTTGAAAAGGTCTGTTAAGATGCCCACACCACGAGAGCCCATCGCCTT
The DNA here is from genome assembly GCA_963693495.1 of Malacosoma neustria. Classification (NCBI taxonomy): domain Eukaryota; kingdom Metazoa; phylum Arthropoda; class Insecta; order Lepidoptera; family Lasiocampidae; genus Malacosoma; species Malacosoma neustria. The sequence continues at coordinate 9,490,348 of OY856397.1, forward strand.
CCAGGCTTCGATGGGGACTCCATCGGATCCAACAGCTTTCCGATTCTTCATGCGGCGAAGACAATTCTGGACTTCTGCAGGCGTTATCAGTGGCACTAGTCCTTGATTCGGAGGAAGATCAGGCGGCTGCACCTCTTTGTGCTGCGTGTTCAGCAGCTCGTGGAAATACGAGCGCCATCTCTCCTTCACCGCGAGGTCCTCGCATAGCAGGTTGCCCACAGGGTCTTTTACACAGCGGCACTTGGAAATGTCCTGTGCCGCTTTGACCCTGGAGCGCGCCAACTTATAGATGAGCTTCTGCCCCTCAGACGATTCCAACTTATCGTAAAGTGGTTGTAAGTGGTCTCGCCTGGCTCTGGCAACAGCTCTCTTAGTGGCGCGCTTTGCTACCCGGTATGCGTCGCGGTCTTCAGGAGATCTGGACGCTTGCCACTTCTTAAAGAGGGCTTTTTTCGCCCTGGTCTCCCTCTGGACTGAGTCGTTCCACCACCAAGTCTCCTTGTCACACTTGCGTCCGCCCTTAGACACGCCGAGCACCTCTCTCGCCGACCCAAGGATAGCCGCCTGAATCCTGTCCCAGTAAGCTTGAACTGGTCCGCCCTCACCTCCGGCGCACTTGTCGCCGATGGCAGAGGCGAACTCCTGGGACTTGACTTCATCAAGCAGCCACCACCTGATTCGGCGTTGAAGGCGGTCGACACATTTGCCTTTGGGCTTTACGCAGAGGTCCATGACAAGAAGACGGTGTTTTGTAGTGAGACTCTCACCAGGTATGACCTTGCAGTTGGCTACTTTGCTGATGTGGTGTCTCCTAGTGAGTAGGAAGTCGATTTGGGTAGCATTCCTCCCGCTCTTGTAGGTGATGAGATGCTCGGGTCTCTTTTTGAAATACGTATTCACGATGGCAAGGTCAGCAGCCGCACACGTATTGAGGATGTCCTCCCCTTCCGCGTTGCGGCTACCGTACCCAAATCCACCGTGAACACGCTCAAATTCCCCACATTCAGCACCCACATGACCGTTCAGATCACCCCCCAAAACGATCCCCTGTGATAATGGGATTCCACCGAGCACTTCTCCGAGTTGATTCCAAAACGCAATTTTATCGGTGTCGTCACAACCGGCCTGTGGCGCATAGGCACTTATCAAGTGGGTAACTACCCCATCGATAAGCACCCTAACGACCATAAGCCGGTCGCTATGACGTTTCACTTCCAAAATGTCGTTCTGGAACTCCTCCGAGAGCACTATGGCAACCCCATTCTCCCCACCAGGTGCACCTGTGTAGATCAGCTTGTAGCCATTCCCAATGAACCGGGATCTGCTGACCTTCCACCGAGTCTCCTGCAGGAACGCCACGGCCACCCTCCGCCTGGAGAGCACATCGGCCAACTCTCTCGCGCGTCCGGTTAGCGTGCCAATATTCCACGTTGCGAAGCGGAGTTTCCTTTTGGATGGGGCTAGTGTCTTTAGCCGTGCTCGCCCACGGCACGGCAGCCCTAGTCCACTTGTCACAGGAGTCGGGCGAAGTTCCTGCGCGTCGTTTTGCGGCGACGCCCTATCCGTGACACATCCTTTCCTTGTTCTAACCATATTTTATTTGGCTTGTTTTTGGTTTTTACGGGAGCGACTGCCTTCCGACCTCCCAACCTCTAAAGGGAAACCTAGAGGTGTCCTTCCCTCGCCGCATGCAAGCTGGCAGAGGGAGTAACCCATCAGTCGGCTTTTACGACTCCCTTGGGATGATTTGGGGTGGCCCTATTCTTTCTTCGGCCGGGACCACACGGCACTATAATTAACTAAATATACAAGCTTAAAATAAAAATCACGACATTTTTGATAACTGCCAACATGGTGTGCTTTACCAACAGAAGTTAGTCGGGGGACATCCATTAATTACGTGAGCTCAGAATGGGGGGTCCAATGAAATATCACCAAATCTCATTTAAACCGAGGGGGGGATAATCGAAAATCTCACGTCACCTTCAAAAAATATAAAATATTACAGATATTAAAAAATATGTTTTTATCTGTTTTGAATTTTATTTAATTTACTTTGAATTTTATTTAATTTAAATAAATTAACTATAGTATACCTGAACGGTTTATTATTTTCCCGAATAGTAAAATAAATTTTAGTTTAAAATATTTTAGCACCAATCTCACGTAAGGGGAGGGGGCGGGTCCAGGCAAATCTTACTAAATCTCACCTAGGGGGGGGGGGGGAGTCTAAACTGATCGAAAAATAGCTCACGTAATTAATGGATGTCCCCTCACCGTTATTTTTAGCACCATCTATGAACTATCGTATCCGTGCAGGGGCGGAGAAAGAATACTAACCTCTGCGGCCGGGGTCGGCCTGCCGTAAAAGGCGACAAAACAACCCACCCTAGCTACGTAGTAGGGCCTCAAGCCCGTCTGGATGGCGACCACCTTTGGTCTTAAGTATGCCGCCATAATAACCTTGTGTTGTGTTCCGGCATTAGTGACCCAAGTTCCTGCACCCTTATGGGACAGCAGCGTGTTCGCGATGCCACTGGCGTTGCAAACACCTATAGGCGACGGTAACTGCTAAATTCTAAGCGGGCCGTCAGCCTGCCTGCTGTCCTACGCAATAAAAAAAAAAGAACTACATATGTGTGAATATAGGCACTGTGTTATTGACAGCACAGCCCAATACAAATTAAAAAAAAAACACAGTTTCTTTACATACATATAAACTTTCGTTTAGTAAATAAACACATATTATACACAAACACCAAGACACGGGACGGCATTCAAACCAGTGACTTCCACAAGCGAATGGACTTGCGTTTGCCGCTATGCAGTAATACTATTACCATATAGACTGGCTGTAGTGCATGCAATTTAGTCTATGTGGCTGTGTCGGAAGATGTTCCGAATATCATAGACTGCCATGAGAACTAACGAGTCCATTTTAATAGCTAAACATCCAAAAAAAGGCTCTCAACCATCTGACAAGAACGTGTTATGAGCTTCTTCGGACACATCATGCGGTCTGTCACTGACACGAGTCATGTTGCGCAACGAAGAGATAGAATTGGTTGTGATTGAAATGTCAAATTAAGGTGGCGCCACTATCGCGTCAGTGTTTTAGAGTAAAGAACCTATTTATTAGAGCGGGATAGCGAATTTTTAATACAGCATACATCAATTCGTCTTCTTCAGCTATATTAATAGCATAGACGACCTCCGTGGCGTAACAGCTAACGCAGTCCAGTACGCTTGCGGAGGTCATGGGTTCGATTCCCGTTTCGCGTCTGGGTGTTTAATATTATTATTTATTTAATGTCAGATCACATTGATCCAATTTTGGAATACAATAACATTACAATTACAAAGATAAAAATTAAATAACTAAGTATGTCAAAATACATTTATTGTAAATTTTATGTATAATATGTATTTATTTAGAAAAGAAAAGTACTAGTGTATATATATGTATGTAGTATATCAGTTATCTATTACCCTTAACCTAAGTGCTATGCAACTTAGTTTGGGACTAGATGGCGTTGTGTGAAATGTCTCAATATATTTATTTATACACCGCATCTAAATTTCATAATGATTTACACTTTTTTTAGCTTTTTCCATAACACATGGTTCTACATCTACTCTTTTAAAATTCAAGGGATCATTTACTAAAGTAACAGCTTTCCTAAATAATAAAGTCCTTGCCGTACATAAAAGTTAATTCCTTAAATTTGTTTATATTTGTTGAACACAGGGGTTGAATTGTTGAAGTTTTGCAAGCATCCCTAACAATGCGGGGTGGGTCGAAACACTTGACTTTAATATCTTTTTAACTAATACTTGAAATTGTTTTGGGCATTCGCGAACGGTATGCCGGTTGAATTTCTGAACTAACTTTTATGGTGTTATAAATCGCTAATTTTACTTTTTGACCTTAAATTCTAACTTAAGGCTGTAGTTTTTGTTATCTATATGGAGGTAGAGATAAGAATCATGTCTGTGTTTAAAAAGTTTTCTTCGAAATGCATTACATTAAGGCACCACAATCGCATCGCGTTGCAAACATCGCTTAAAGTGAGGTACCATTTTTTTTAACCCAGCATACTTCAATTCGTCTACACCTATGTTTATAGCATACGCTGTAGCTACATTAGCGCAGGCGGGTTTTTGAACTATACAGCGTGTTCGATCCTTGCATAAAGGGTGTTTGAAATCTCGCCTCCTGGTTTTTGTTACCTACCCTCACTCTCGGTGTGGTAAATGGTACACAACACAAGATTATTATGACGACAAACTTAAGACCAAAGGTGGTCGCCATGTAGACGGACTTGAGGCCCTACCACATAGCTAAGGTGGTTTGTTTTGTCGCCTTTTACGACCATATCACATATGTGGATCTTTACAGCACGTTGTTGGACAATGGGCCACCAACATCGGACATACTGCAAATTGATCGCAGTATTCAGAATAAGAGCACGCCATTTTTATTTAGATTTTATATCTTTTTCATTTGTAAATTTTATATCTTAATAAATAAATTTGCACTATGTTCACACCATTTTATCCGTGCAGGGGCGGAGAAAGAATACTAACCTCTGCGGCCGGGGTCGGCCTGTCGTAAAAGGCGACTAAACAACCCACCCTAGCTACGTGGTAGGGCTTCAAGCCCGTCTGGATGGCGACCACCTTTGGTCTTAAATGTGCCGCCATAATAACCTTGTGTTGTGTTCCGGCATTAGTGACCCAAGTTCCAGTACCTTTATGGGACAGCAGCGTGTTCGCGATGCCACTGGTGTTGCAAACATCCATAGGCGATGGTAACTGCTAAATTCTAAGCGGGCCGTCAGCCTGTCTGCTGTCCTACAGCAATAAAAAAAAAACCATAACGAGAAAAAGACCTTCTAGCGTTGTAAAATAACATATTAGTTTTTTTAAAGAAATATTTCAGAATGTAAAATATTATTCGAAGCAATAGCTTTTAATGTTGTTTCTCTTTACAGGTTAGTAAATAATAATATTTTGTACTTTACTTTGTAAGTTGTGTTTGTAAGTCATTTGTGATATTATTTGCTATACAAATAAATAAAATTGGAGGGTCTGTTTGTAATATTAAAATAACCGCTTTTTACTAAGTGTATTCGGACGTATACACGGTACATATACCAAAACAATTTTTTTTTACAATTTTTGTCTGTCTGTTTGTTCCGGCTAATCTCTGAAATGGCTGCACCGATTTTGACGGGACTTTCACTGGCAGATAGCTGATGTAATAAGGAGTAACTTAGGTTATTTTTATTTAAAAAAAATTGTTTTTGTTAAAAATAATCAGTTTCGGAAATTTTATATTCCAATTTAAGTTGACCTCAGATTTATATCATCAATCATATAAAATAGGGTTTAGCTCAGGCTGGACTTTGTAGATTCGAACACACGTACCTATTCCGGAGGCGCATGGCGTAACAGTTGCATTCAATAACACTGACTGTTTGCATATTTCATTTGTTTATATTTTAAGGTTTATAGGGTTTGTAATCCAAAATAAACCATAAGATTTATCCAAAAAAGGCCAAAGTCACTATTCCACGCGGACGGAGTCGCGGGCACAGCTAGTATGTTTCGTAAATAAATAAATAACTCTTTACAGAGCAACAACTTTGGTTATTTCAATAAACAACATATTACATATTATATAAGCAACCACAGGGCCTGCTCATATGCGTCTCTGATGCTTGTTGATATGACATCTAATACCACGCTGAACAGAAACGTACTAAAGACGTATAACTGTTTTAAGCTGGCCAAGCGTCTCCGGAGCAGGATCTCTCGCTCTGACTCGTCTCTTCAACTCATCCCATAGGTGTTGTGGGGTTCATATCTGGGGTTCTTGCTGGCCAGCCCATAACTGCAATACCGACATCGCTCAGCTATGGATCCCTGGTGTACCCCAACGGTGATGGGAAAAGGTTTCGTGTCACCAACAGTAGTCCGAACTACTGAAAAAAAAAATGATTTTAGATGTAATTAGGATGAATACTAGCGGTAATTGTAGAGCAAGTAGGCAAGTAGTAGAAGTCTGGGATGTAACTGGGATTAACCGTTGTAATGGTAAGACGGATAAGCGGTGAACATGCAATGAATTGTCACATTAAAAAAGGTATATTCAAAACAATGTATTAATTAGTGAACCATGAAAGAAAAAAAACTTTCCACGAACACAATGGACTTCCTGAGGCCGAATCAGGAATCAAACTGAAACCTTATTGTTGATTTGTTACACTACGATTACTTAACTAAAGGTTATAGACCTGGAGAATGTGTTTTAGTATAGTTAATTATTATAGTTGACCACAATGACTTAACCGCTTTCGCTCATCGAAACACTTGCGGGGTCCCATATTCGATTCCAGTCTCGTATCTCGATGTATTTATTTACAAAAGGAAAGTATTTATAAATATATTGGGACAATTTACACAGCGCCATCTAGTTCCGTGCTAATTATGCATAGCACTTGTGTTATGGGTACTAAGCAGTTGATATACAACTTATATATTATAAGTTGATATACAACTTATATATAACTTATATACTACAACTTATTAAATAAATAAATAAATTTAAAGAATGTACGACTTACAAGTAATATTGTGTATCATGTTAATTTATATCTGCTACTTAAATAACTTAATGTATCTATTACAATATTGTTATTTTTCCATCATATAGTCTAATATCAAATAATTTTGCTAAAATAATCTATTTACCCTTTTTTTTTAAGTTTCGTACTGTATTAATTTTAAAACCAAATAATTTTATCAAAATCTAAAGGGTCAATCATAATTTTAGTTAAGGCCCCCACTGAAAACCAGCGTCAAGTCGAAATTAGATTGGTTTCAACTTGGCATTATGCTGAGTGAGCGGGCCTCATTGGATACAGAAGTGACAGATATTGGCAAAAAATAAATAATAATAATAATAGATATCCCCTAACTTATTATACATACCGATAACGATATAATGTTTTTCTTTGTTTTTATTTTATATAGATTTTTGTATGTATTTGTCATTTTTATACCAATAAAATATATTTTCTTTCTTTCTTTCTATATATACAGGGTTATTGGTAATTCGACGTATTCCCGTTAGGGGGTGATAGGGGTGACTATTTGTGATAATTTTAACCCCCAGCTTTATATTAAGATAATTTAAACAAGCATTATGCAAAAGTAAACCATTTCTGAGTTATCATGTTTTTTAACTTTTTTGAAAATAAATAATTTTAGACTAATAATGTAAGTCAAATGCAACATCAAAAATTTATTTTTTTCTTCTGATTTAAAGTAAACGATTAAGCACTGGTTATTTATCAATATTAAAATATAATTATCGGTCCAAATTTAAAAACGTGATACGAAAAACGATATTATTTCTATATATTTTTTGAGATTTTTTTTTTTACAAGAAATCGTTGTGTAATTTAGCTTGCAGATTATTTCAAAAACATAACCGTTTTCTTAGCTCTCCAACAATGCATAACAACTAGGAACTTATTTCAAAGAAACTGAAAAACGCCTCGATTCCCGATGTATAAATACATATTATTCATAAACATCCAGACGCGGGACGGGGATCGAACCTGTGACCCCCGCAGGCATAACGTCACGCGTTAGCCGTTACGTCACATGGGTCGTTAAGACTAGATGGAGCACTATGATGGTGTATGTAAAAACTTATTAGTATCATATATCTATGGTCCTTTGCGTATACGTTTCTTGTGGCCGGGCTTGTCGTAAAAGGCAACAAAACAACCCTTGGTAGGTAGCGCCCCAAATCACCCTTAGTCCATAGATATGCTATCATAATAACTTTGTGCTGTGTTCTCGCATCTCATTCAAGAATTTGGGATGTACCGTACAGATATAATCCAGAGAGAGGAAGAATTTGATATCCAAAACACTCTCAGATGTGATGAGATGTGAAGCAGCTCTTCACAAGGCTCTAGGGTCCAAGCTGATACGCAGAAGAAAATTCATGTCTACAAAACTGTCAGAGATATTTTAATGTATGGATGCATGTGTCGGAAAAGAAGTCAAAAGCGGAAGACGGGAGGTGGAGAGGTGTGAACTCAACATTATTGGAGAGACTAAAGCGTCGAGGCTTCAGATCGTGCCTTAAGAGCGTACTTGGGACAACCTAATGGCAGACGCCCGGTTGGACGTCCTAAATGCCGCTGGGAAGACATCAAGATGCATGGCATGATCTGGTGTCGGAGGCCAAGACTCACTTTGGGTCGTTGCGTCACTGTAGTAATTATGTTTCAGCATCAGTGACCCGGGTTCCAGTTCTATGCGGCAGGGGTAGCGTCGCTAACATCCATACGGAACTGTTTACTATTAAATGGGCCACCAACCTCTCTGCTGTCCCGTAGCAATAAAATATGCACAAGTAGAAAATCAAGTATTTGAATAATATACAACTAGGATCGCTATGACCTAGATTCCTTCAGCGTTGAATTACGAAACATTTTATCCCATCCTTTTCTAAGGATGAAACGGAATCCGAAATATTTCAATTTCCTTGACTACCGAGGATTGCACCGCTTTGTCAAACACCTTCCGCTCCGAATGCGCACTCCATACATAAAAAGGTTGAATGTATAAAACATTTTATAGTTCAAATGTTCAAGCCTGGCGCGTTGGTAATTTAGCAGGAATACTGGTTTATAATGCTGTAGTTAAATACTTTGATATTAAAAATAGACCCGTAGAAAAGGCTAAAAGGTATAACTGACTGGCTAATTACCCTAAATTTTAAAATTTAGAAAATATAATGCAAAACTTACACACACACGCGTACGTACGCCCATACGTACATACGCACGCAATAATTGTACTTTAATTCTGTATTTTTCATTTTATTTATAATTTTTGTATATGTAAGATATTTACATATTTTTTTATAAAAATAGTACCTTAATATCACTTTTATAAAAAAAAAACAAGAATAAAATGTCGTAAAAACCATGAAAAATCATCTTCCAACAGCAGCGTGTCCCGGGTAACGGTGGTCAAGGCAACAGAGCCAGAAATCTCCTTACAATACGTACCGTATCCAAGAGACCTGCCTTCTGTATCCGACCCTTCGGCCAGGGACCAAGCGAGAGCCTTTCAAGGTGTCGGTCAACACTTTACGCTGTTATTTATTTTTAACATCATTATCCTTTTTAATATTATAGATTGTTAATTTCATAATATTATCAGTAACTCCTCCATCTTTATTTAATTTCCGGTTATTTAATAACCGGTTTCGAAAATACAAGCTGTGTCTAGTTTGGTGCTCAGTGGCTAATATCGTTAGTAAAAAGCAATTGATAATCCATTCATGTTTATGAATAAACTATATTAGATTTGATTTTAACACTTAAGAATGGCGGCTGTTTAAAAAAAGTACTCAAGAAAAATCTTTCTTAGAATCTATTTAAGCTGAATTGAGGCAGCATATTTTTGAATGCATCTAATAGTAAGTACCCGGTGTCTCAGTTGTATTTCTTTCGGAGACCAATCTAGGAGTGTCTGGTTCAAATCCCGCGATAGTATGCCCGCTAACATATAGTTTTTCTCCTAAGTACCGACGGTGAAAGAAAACATCGTGTGAAACGCATACATACACAGACACACACGTATGGATGGCGACCACCTTTGTTCTTAAGTATGCCGCCATAATGTTGTAATTTTGTATAAGTAAATAAGAAATGACGTGTTTGTTTTATTTGTTTATAATTGGAAGTATATAGTAACCTAATAGTAACATAGAATGCATGAAGAATTTTGAATACTAAAAGACAATATGTATAAAAACCAGTATTATTACAACACATAATAACCGTGTGTTGTGTTCCGGCATTAGTGACCCAAGTTCCTGTACCCTTATGGGACAGCAGCATGTTCGCGATGCCACTGGCGTTGCAAACACCTATAGGCGACGGTAACTGCTAAATTCTAAGCAGCATGTCAGCGTGTCTGCTGTCCTACAGCAATAAAAAAAATATATATCTAATATATAAAATTCTCGTGTCACAGTTTTCGTTGCCATACTCCTCCGAAACGGCTTGACCGATTTTGATGAAATTTTTTGTGCTTATCCGGTATGTATGAGAATCGGCCAACATCTATTTTTCATCCCCCTAAATGGTAGGGGTGACCCACCCCCAAAATTTTTTTTTAATTTTTTGACATTTTATTATTTATATGGCAGAACAACGTTTGCCGAGTTAGCGAGTAATATATAAACATATATTACGTATATTATTTTCTTCTGTAGATGTAGATATATATATATATATATATATATATATATATATATATATATATATATATATATATATATATATATATATATATATATATATATATATATATATATATATATATATATATATATATATATATATATAGCAACCCAGACTCAGAACGGGAATGAAACCCATGACCATGGCAGGCATTCTGACGAGTAAAAGCCGCTGCACCATGTCGTTAAGTGTTCCTAATATTAAAATGTTACAAATAATAGCTAAGATATATTGGCTATTTCTCGTATTTGGGATGTGCAGCTGTGGCGTCACCTTGCGGGCAGGTGAGGTGAAAAAAATATTAATTCCCCATAATTCCACCTGTTGTCTGCCATTGAAGTTGTTGTGACGATTTAGTTCGCGTTAAGGAGATACTTATAAGTAACTGGTTTACTTCAAACTTTGTATGTTTATTATCATTTTTATATTTATCCATATATACATATATTTTATCCACACTAATATTATAAATTTTGTATAATCAGTGCCGGTGCTCACTTACGGCGCCGAAACCTGGGTGTTCACCAAAGATATCATAAATAGATTAAAAGTGGCCCAGAGGGCAGTTGAGAGAAAGCTGGTAGGAGTGACACTGATGGACCGAAAAACTAATAAATGGCTAGAAGAACAAAGCAAAGTCGCAGTCGTAACAACATGAGTAAGTCACCTAAAATGGAGGTGGGCTGGCCATGTTGCCCGAAAGGAAGAGGCCTGGTGCAAGCGACTCCTTGAGTGGAGACCTTGGGGGAATAAGCGCCCTCAAGGAAGACCACAGATGCGCTGGAAAGACGATATAAAGAGGGTCGCTGGCTCAAATTGGACCCAGAAAGCTCAATGTCACGACGGGTGGAAAAAGTTGGAGGAGGCCTACACCAAAGTGCGGAGGATGGACGGTAGCGCAGAGTCGTGGGACGCAGTGGTGTCCTTCTGCGAGGACGTGATGTTGCAGAAGGAAACTGCGGAACGGGAGAGGGAGATCTCGACTCCCTTCCCCGGCCGCAGAAGGCGCACCGGGCGCAGGAGAAGGGCAGACAACGCCCTTTTCCAGCCCCCATGAATAGGTCCAGGGGCGAGGGACTTGGGGAAGTTCCCGCCCCCTATTCGATGGACCCGAGGTGGAGGCGCGCGCGGGTGTCGGCGCGCGCCTCTGAGGCGATGCACGGGGTAGTTAAACACCTCACTACCCCGTGCAGGAGACGAGGCCCGGACAGACCGGGCCAGCACTAATGTGGGGCTGCGGAAGAATTTGGATTCCCGCGGCCCCGCGCGCACGTGTGAGGAGACACCGGGGTGGTGGTTTTAGCCGGTAAGAATCCGGCACGCCCCTCCGCCTTTCCCCAGGCGGAGGTAGTCCATGAGGATTTCCCCACACCGTAAAAAAAAAAGGCCTACACCAAAATGGTTGAAGGAGGCTGAAAGAAAGAAGAAAAATTTGAAAGTACCTCTGTCTGTTACGTGTTCACGTCTATACCGCTGAACCAATTTTGATGAATTCCGGTATAGAGAGGGATTGGACCTTGGAGAAGGACATAAGCTACTTTCTGACGCCAATTTTATTTGTTTAGGCATGTCTTTCATTAGTCCATTAGCACGCATGTGACACTTTTAAGAGACAGTTGCTCTAAAACGTGGATAAACTTATCACAACTCTCTTGCTATTTGTCCGTATTACACTTGGAAATCAATCCAGGTCTCATAGAGGTCCCGGGTTCGAATCCTTTTCTCGCCAAATTTTTGAGTAACTGCCATATATCGACGGTGAAGGAAATCTTCGTGAGGAAACCTGCATACCAAGATTACCGATCTGTGTAGCCTGCTAATCCGCTTTCGATAAGTGTGGTAGTATACCCACCAGTTCCCTATGAGTTAGACCCAAGCCCGATAGTGGGACGTTATGGACTGCTGTTATATACTAGCACTAGACGATCACGCCCGCTTCGCTGGTCGAATAATAGAAAAAAAATTTTTCATGAGATCCTATTTTTTTTCTAAAACTTTTTATTTTCTAAAATAAAAGTAGCCTAAGTTACTCCTTGTTACACCAGCTATCTGGCAGTGAAAGTTCCATCAAAATCGGTCCAACCGTTTCAGAGATTAGCTGAAACAAACAGACAGACAGACAAATAAAAATTGTAATAAATGTTATTTTGGTATATGTACCGTATGTACATCCAAATGCACTTAGTAAAAAGCGGTTATTTTAATATTGTAAACAGATACTTCAATTTTATTTACTTGTATAGATGCCTTATTATTGGTTTGAAAAGTTCGTGATGGTAAAGTCGCCACTCTCAAGCCTTATCGCAAAGGTCCCGGATGAAATATCAAGTATATGAATGAAGAAATTTAACTCTATTATTTATTTACCTTAAAAATGTTAAAAGTTATTCTGCTATGTACTTTGCGCAAAGACTTAACTCATTCTAGTGTCGAAAAACGGTACCAATGGGTCCATTCAGCTTCAAAAAGGAACAACTGGTTCCTCCCTTCTGGGCACTGGGCAAAAGAAGAAGACTAAGGTTTTGGTGGGTAAACCAGCGACGTGCGTGCTCCTTGTCAACTATGGGGGCGTACGGGCGCATTGCCTGGGATTTCCACACTTCCCTGCTGTCAGCCCCCAGGTAGCGGGGCGTGCATTATGCATTTTCCATAAAAGTTGCCCATAAAAGTAGCATCTCCTGAATGAAGTTCAGAGTTAAGAGTTGGGAAGCCACCAACATACTTGGTTGAAGAACAAATAACGTATATATGAGTTTTATCTTACAATTAATTAAATAATATAACTCAAAGCTTCGCCTTAAATTATGGCACGCGTCATGCACCTGTCATGGCACGTGCTGAGGAGACTGCATCTTACTGCAGCTTAGGAGCGAGTGTAATTTACAAGTGGAGAGCGGAGACATAAGGGATAGCGGGTAGATTTTTTAAAGGCAAAGGTCAATTAGTTTTTTATTTGAAGTTATGTCCACCTCTAAAAGTTCGTAAGGCATAGGAATTCGGTATTCGAATCCGCACTGCATCAATGACACGCGCAATAAACAAACTAACATGCATAAATGATACTTTAATAATACAATTTTTGCTTTGTACCGACCCCTGTGTAATTGACATATGTCTGACATGGAGCAGTGTAACGCTAAAAGAAGTAAAAATATGTATTTAATTACTAAACAAACTATATTTAAAATAATAAACGAGAACAATGAGGATGAGAGCAGAAAATGAGACTATGCTTGACCAGTCTTGGAGCTTGAAGCTTGCTTCCAATGTTTGGATATTAAAGTGTACACGTGTATCTTTCAGTATAAAGTAGTTAATCTGATATTTGTTACGTTTAGATTAGAGAATGGGGATTGTCTAAAATTTTTAACCATTCGAATTTAATTAATTTTTTGAAAAATTAGAGCATTTTGAGATACTAATTTGAATATTTAGAAGATTGGCTCAACAGTTATTTTAAAAAAAATCTTTAAATATTTTAAATTTTAAAGGTAAATGACGTCATCACACGGCACAAGGGACTGTGCCGTTGCCTCACTAGAAATAATTTAAAAAATTGAAAGCTGTCAACACGATGTCATCCATCTTATATCTGTCAAAGTTCATACGAAAAAAAGAGAAGTCGCAGGGAAAATTATTTTTGACATTTATAAATTTGACACATGACAGATTATCAATACTTGCCACTTACTTTTTATTTTCTGAGGCAACGATACAAACTATACAATGAAATTTGAAGGGCAGAGAAGGTCAAACATATTTTATCAAAAATATCAATAAAATGTGAATATTTTTCATAATTAATTAGTCCGTAATGATCAGTAACCTTATTCCTCTAAATGGTTTTTCAATTACAACATTTAAAAAAAAATTAACAATGCCCATTAACTAACATACTATTTTCATTATACGCTAATTATAAATACTAGCCAGTTACGCCCGCTCCGCTTGGCGAATATAAGCCTAAAGTAAATCGAAATAAAAATGACAACGGATCGATGGAATCCAAAAAATAAATAAAATAGCCTATAAACATTAATGAAAAATCATGTCAAATGGTAGTCCCATTGCGATATATTCAGTATAGTTTTGTTGTGATGGTGCGTCAAAGGAATCCCATTTTTCTTATATGTGTATAGAAGATTTGCTTTTATGACTTGCACCACACCCTACGATGCAAGTACCGTAAGCATAACAAAAACTGAATTAGATAACTTCCACCTGCCTAGACCAAGTTTGTTCAGTAAGCACTAACTATAATAGTTACTAGCTCATGGTTCATTAAATTTTGATTATTTTACCCGTTTAATTAGCAAAAAATAATTAACTTCTTACGTTTATTTTTATACTTTATACGTTTAGGTATGGAGAAAGAACACTGATGTCTGCGGCCAGGGTCGATATGTCGTAAAAGGCGACAAAATAATCTTGGTTAGATAGATGGCAACCTCTCTTGGTCTGTAAGTTTTACTAATTATATTGGGACATTTTACACAACGCTATCTAGTCCTAAACTTACTCTCATTGCACTTCTGTCATGGGTACTAGACAACTGGTATATTACATATATACTTTTTTGTAAATTAATAAATATTATACATAAACACCCAGAAAAGACGGGAATTGAACCCGTGATCTCCGCAAGCGTACCGACATGCGTTAACCGCTATGTCAGGAGGTCGCCAACTTCTAATATGAGCAATAATAACCTTGTGTGGCGTTCTGGCCTTAATGACCCAGATTCTTGGACCTGTGCGGCAGAAGCGCGGTGCCTCTAGAACACATCCATAGACTACGGTAACTGCTTACTATTAGTGTGTCAGCCTATCTGTTGTGACACAGCAATAAAAAATCTCTAGGTTGCTCTCTGATTCTGATACCACGTAGCACAAATAACAAAGTAACAACTAAACTTGGTGGGGCTGAAGGACCGTAAATTATGCGAGGGGGTGGCGGATCCGTAAAAGATATAGTGCGGCTTAGGCCTCGAAAGAAGGTTCCTGCGGTGCGGGAAACAAAGGTAGTGCGGGTTCGATAATTATACGTGGAAAGGAAAGGAGACGGAAATACCCAGCAAGTCAGAAAGAGCGGCGACTCATCTGCTACCCTCCACGGCTGGAACTGCAGTTTGTAGTCTAAGACTTATAGTCAGTGGTTCACTGATATAATAACACAATAACACACATATAAAAACTCGTGCGGGTTTAATTACGTCTCGACGGTACGTGTCGTCGGCGCAGGCGATTGACAAGCAGAGAGAGAGGACGGCGTAGCGGTGGTCGAGTAGTTTTATCGAAGCCACCGTCAGGCGCCGCAGCATCTAAACTAACTTGCGGGTAGGCAGGGAAAAAAAGGATAGGATGAGGCACCTAACTAAAATTATTATTCAAAGATAATTTAAAGATTGGAGATGGATCTTCTATAAATAAAAATAGTTAAAATGAAAATTAATTAGTTTCTCCACTTTTATTGGTTTGCCGTGTCATTGAAGACCTCTGTCTACCCCCGACCGTTGAAAGTGCGAAGGCAATGGACCACGCTTCAGCGCCCTCTATCTTGAGACGTTTAATTAAAAAGACGAAGAAAAGAAAAAAAACTTGACAAAAACAAAGAGTGGTAAAATCCAATTAATCCAGGGCAAATGCTAAGAAATTTATTTTTATTAGGGCACTTCCATACTTTTACGGATTATCACATACATGACATCTGCTAACAAACAAAATATAGTATATTTATTTAGTACAATGCAATTCACCTTCAAAAAATACACATAAACTTGCTATATATAACCACAAGCATATGCTGGTAGAAACAATCGACGAAATTTTTCTTTTCAGCCTTAATATTATTTATAAATGTGAAAGTGAATTTGTTTATTTGTTACGTTTTCCCGCCTAAACTGCTGAACCAATTTCGGTAGAGTCATAGATTGGACCTTGGAGCAGGACATAGGCTACTTTTCTTTTAAATTCATCAACTACTACGTCAACTAGTATATTATAAATGTACATTTTTTATATAATTTTTTTATTGCTATAGAAACACACTTAGAATTTAGCAGATACCATCAATGGGTGTTTGCAATGTCAGCGGCATCGCGAACATGCTGCTAACCACATAGTGGTACTGGAACCTTGAGGGGTTGTCGCCACCCAGGCGGGCTTGCAAGCTATCACCTAGCTTGGGTTTGTTTATAACAGGCCGACTCCGGCCGCAGAGGTAAGTATAATTGCTCCAACTCTGCATGGATAATACGATAATTATAAAAAGGTGAAAACAAACTAAAGCTATGAAGTTTGTCTCATAGAAAAGTGCAAAAGGATATCAACGGAAATTGACGCGCAGAAGGTAACGTTTTTTATTGCTGAGGAAAAGTAGACAGGCTAACGGCTCACTTAATAATAAGTTACACGGCGAACATGATATCGTCCATATAAAGGAATTAGAACTTGGTCATTAATGTCGGAACACAATACAAGGTTATTATGCCATATTTATAGATTACTTATATGTACAGATATGTAGACGCCCTAACTGGTTCCCAGAGCGCCCCGGGCCGAGGCCACGCCCCCTCTAAGTTCCCAAATGACAACAATTTAGCACAAAGTTTCGTCAACCCGCTGTTGGCAACTTATTATGAACCCTGTCTTATTATGCGAGAGTAATTTGAACTGACAACTCGAATTGTTTCAATGTTTAGCATAGACATTCGTTCCGGTTACACTGAATTACCGGGACTCACTGAGACTTTTAAAGTTGCTGGGACTGTTATATACGAATATTTGTGTAAACCTTTAAGGAACTTCCGCGTGCTTGGCTATAGTACAAAATAGCTGACTGGTTTTACTGGTAAATGTTGTTCTGCCATATAAACTAAAAAAAATACATTTTGGATAGAATTTACGTAAAATCCGTTCAAAATCTAATTCATTTGTTTTTGAAATATGGGTTATAAAAATCAATAACAAAACTAATTTAGTGAACTCTAGACGGGCATGAATCGGTGCCTTAAGATTTCTATAATCCAAGTTTAATAAATGGACTGCCCTTCGAACGGAAATGTTCGGTATAGTAATATACCTATATAATATTATAAAGAGGAAAGATTTGATTGTTTGTTTGTTTGCATTGAATAGGCTCCGAAACTACTGAACCGATTTAAAAAATACCTTCACTGTTAATAAGCTACATTATTCCCGGCTGACATAAGCTATATTATATTTTCAAAAAATTAGGGATCCTTACTAAAACTTCAATAATGTAACCCAAGGAGTAAAAAATTACCTAAATTATTCTTTGCGTCGCGTGCGCTGCGAAAACTATTAATGATAGAATAAAATAATATACTACGACTTTGCACAATACATCATTATTTACAAAAAATGTCGTGACAGCATATGTCTGACTATTATAGTTATGCCATAATAAGTGTTCTTTTATTTTAAAAATTTAATTCAAATTCTACCGCTAGAAAAGGCTCTTTATTTGTATCTTGGTATTAATCCTTATTCAAATAAATTACTTCATATTCAAGACTACTTCAATATCACATTCGACATTCCATTTGAAAGATATCACGAGTTTAAAAATGTTAGTATTAGAAAAAACATTTCACATCTTCGTGACGCTAATTTGCGTTTCATCCGTAACGTGACGCTAATTTCTGTTTCGTCCGTAAAAATTTTACCCTCATGAGCCGAAAAAAGTTTCACTTCAATAAGCACGCTATATTCAGTCTTTCGTCATGCAACAATATATCTGGGTGTACATTTATCATTATAATACAATTATTTCATTATCTTATTTATAATTAAGTTACATGAAATATTTGAAAAGAAATGTATATTAAACCACTATACAGTATGTCTATGTCATTTATTTAATAAATATCCGGATGACGGAGCTTTGCTCGGTATTTTTTTTTATAAATTGTGTTTTTTGGAAATTAACAGTTGATTTTCTTAGTATAACCTCAAAGCAAACACTCATTGACTTCGTGTTACTTAACAACGCCATCTGCTGGAATAGCTTTAGTGTTGTTGTGTCGTAAAAGCAATTTAAAAAAAATAGTATTATTATTCGCTGATAGATGTCAGGAAGAGTCATTTTTCAGTTTAAATTGGGACTACTCAAACGCCACCTTTTGACATTTTCTAGAAATGATTCCTAGCTAGATCGATTTATCGCCCCCGAAACCCCGTATACTAAATTTCATGAAAATTGTTGGAGCCGATTCCGAGATTTCAATTATATATATATATACAAGAATTGCTCGTTTAAAGATTTAGGATATATTATATAAAAATAGGTCAAAAATATTTAAAATTTATCAATTAAATAATATACCTTGTCAATTAAAAATAGTTTCATTATATATTTAAATACATTTAAATTTTGAACGTCAATTAAAAATTTTGGTAGGTGGCTATAGAGTTTAGGAATCATACATAACACACTTTTACCTTTCTAGGCAGATGGCTTACTTGGCAGTATATTTTATGTGCTTGTCGCTTAATATTACATTTATTAAAAAGATGCATATTCATTTTATGCCGTTCTTATTAAGTATCGCGAAATATGCTCAATATTAAGTCAATCTAATTTTTATCCGTGCAGGGGCGGAGAAAGAATACTGAACTTTGCGGCCTGGGTCGGTCTGTCGTAAAAGGCGACAAAACAACCTACCCTAGCTACGTGGTAGGGCCTCAAGCCTGTTTGGATAGCGACCACCTTTGGTCTTAAGTCTTCTTCTTCCTGCCCTTATCCGATATTATATGGGGTCGGCACAACACGTTCTCTTCTTCTACTCTCCTCTGTTAGCAGTCATCACAACATTGTCATCCATGCATCTTTTTCTTGGTCTATCTCTACTCCTGTATCCATCCACTGTCATTTCTATCATTTTCCTTGTTTTATGGCATTCTTCCCTACGCATCACATGGCCAAACCACGCAAGTTTATTACTTTTAAGTTCTTCAATAACTGACGCTACTTTCAAACTTCCTCTAATATACTCATTTCTAATTCTATCCATTTTCGTAACTCCACACATCCATCTCAACATTCTCATCTCCGCAGAATGTAATAACCTTTGGTCTTAAGTATGCCGCCATTGTAAATTTGTGTTGTGTTCCGGCATTAGTGACCCAAGTTCCCTTTGCGATGCCACTGGCGTTGCATACACCCATAGGCAACGGTAACTGCTAAATTCTAAGCGGGCCGTCAGCCTGTCTGTTGTCCCACAGCAATAGAAAAAAGAACATTCCCGTACTTCCTCCTCTAAACCACGACTTTAAAACGCTCTAAATACCAAATCCTTTGAAACCGTGCAGTCATTTTAAGTATGAAATTTCAATAGACTCCCTTTAAGAACCCCATCTCTTACAGAGTACCCTGAGTGTTATATCGATAGCGCTTTATGATCTTAAAAACAGCAATCCGGTGTTATTTAGATACGTTAAAAGGCTGAAAGGAGTATAGAGTCCACTAATTATGGCCTTCGCTGCTGCAGCTTACATTCTCCTAAAGTATTAGTTAAGTTACAATTTTCAACGTGTATATTAAGGAATCCAACTTGAACAGTCCCTGGATCACCCGAGTAAATAAAATTCTAAATATAGTAAAATTAATTCTAATCCAACCACCTCTCACGAACTTTTTGGCCTATATACTAAGGTATATTTAAGGTAAGGTATATTTGCCTATATTTATACTACTATACAGCAATAAAGGCAATTGTTTTAGAGATCTCAAGACGTGTGGAGAGTCATTAATACACACACACATTACTTTTTCTTTTCATTTGGTTATTGTGTGTGTGTATCGCCATGTGTGATAAATAAATGTATCTTTCTTTCTTCTTTATGTACGAGAATATGATTGAACACTTTTTTTTATCTTTCACAATATGTGCATCAGTGGATAACGTACGTCAGACGGTTGCAGTCAGGTTTGAGTTCCATCGTGGTTGGGTGACTTATCACTCAACCAAGTATTTAATTAAAAAAATAAATAAATAAGTAGCACTAAGTGCCCTTCTGCTTATTCTGCAAATAGATTGAGCCGTATGAATTATCGCAGTACACTTATTTAGTACTTTTTAAATAGATACATATACACAGCGTTAGCAACTTGAAGTGGACTGACTATCGTACCAGGGGCGTAAAATTATCGTACATGGATTGAAATTATCGTATTTTTTAGGATAATGTCTATTATAGATAAATAAATCATATAAATTGTAATATTGATATGCATGCAAGTACTCTATAGTTTATCTTTTTTAAACCACCGCTGTCAAATCAACAGAACACTGAACTGAAACCCAAATGTTTTACATGTGGTACAGACTACCCTGTGGAATCAGTTCAGGGTCTGTGGTACAGACCCTGAACTGATTCCCTTTCCACCTTAAGTTCAATAAACGCGCCAAGTTTAAAATTCACTCAGACAAAATTTCACTGTTCCCATGCAAGTTGGGTATGAAACACGCCAAAATTTTGTATTTATAAAGAAGAAATGGATATGAATGTGTAGTGAAATAAAAAATGAAAGAATTTCTTTTATATATTAATATACACTTATATTCATAAAAACAGAAAATATCATGATAGAAATTATCGTACAATCTGCGTACGATAATAATATGCTATCGTACATCGTACGTAGGCACAAAATTATCGTATGTGTACGATAATTATCGTACGGTTCCGAACGCTGCATAAACATACATAAACATTCAGACCTGAGATGGGAATTGAACCTGTAACGCAAGTAGTGCGAAAGCAGTTGCGTCACAGAGGTCAAGTATAATAATAATGTTTATTCAATTTAACACTAACAATACACTTCAACTGCAATAGTCGTGGTCTCCAAATAGGCCAGCTTATAGCCTGTGTTAAGGAACGACGGCCATTGAAATCATACAAATAATGCAACGAAACATACAAATATCATTAACTAGCTGACCCGGCATACGTTGTTCTGCCATATAAATAATAAAATGTCAAAAAATTAAAAAAAATTTTTTGGGGGTGGGTCACCCCTAACATTTAGGGGGATGAAAAATAGATGTTGGCCGATTCTCATAGATACCGGATAAGCACAAAAATCACTAACTCAATTTAGTTATCTGCCTACTGCCTACCCCCTAAGAACGATGGCGTGATTATTTATAGCCTATGACCATTTCTAGGTTATCACCTATCACCATACCAAATTTCATCAAAATCCGTTCAGCCGTTTAGGCGTGAAAGAGGAACAGACAGACAGACAGACAGACAGACAGAGTTACTTTCGCATTTATAATATTAGTATGGATTAGCTCCATATTATTTTACATATCTATGTTCGATTGTGTGTGTGTGTGTGTGATTGTGTATGGGAGTATTATATTATTATGATGTTATATTATCTATAAGGTATTTAGAGGTAGAAGATAAAAATTAAACAATCAGAGAAGTTTGGGTTGCCAGTATTTAATAATAAGATAAGGCTGGCACATTACTGCCATTGGAAATAAATGTACTAGAAAAGTTCATTTGTGCATTTCATCTGTAAATAAACACATATACATAAACTCCCAGACGCGAGACGGGAATCGAACCCGCGACCTCTGCTTAGAGCACGTATGTTAGCCGTTACGTCACGGAGGTCGTCGAAGAAAAGAACGCCAAAGAACAGAACAATAATTCGTTTTGAATACTCGGCAATTCGGCAAGTCTTTCATTCGAAATGGGTTTTTAATTGTTTAAATTTCGAATGCGGATAGCTTTTTGTTGGCAATTTGAATTCTTTTAATACCGAGTTCAGGAATGCATGGAAGACTCATCCGGCAAATGTTTATTTTTTTGAAGTATTTTATAATTGCTACATTTTTATTGCTCAAGGACAGTATCAACGGCCCAATTAGTAAGCAGTTACCAACGACTACGGATGGTTATGACGCTAGAGGCACGAGAGTACAGGAGGTCTGGGTCACTAAAGCCGGAACACAACACAAAGTTATTATGGCGGCATACTTACAGATCAAGGGTGGTTGCCATCCAAACGGGCTTGGGGCCTTACTATGTAGCTATATCCTATTCACTTTACCAAAAAATAAAATGTAAACAAATCGTAAAAGGGTTTTATGGATATCGATTTTATAATAATCAACATGATATAAAAATTATTATAACAACTTTTAATTATTTATTAGAAATATCTCCTATATTCTTATTTTTTTATATTACTATTCTTTACTTTTAGAAAAAAACAAAATAATTTTATTTTTACAATTATTATGAATGATAAATATTAATGCATATAAAATTTACATATTTACAACATTAATTGTAATAGCTAACTTACATTATAAAGAACCTAAAAAGACAATGTTTGTAAATCTCTTACTGGTTTTATATGCTGGTAATTATAAGTGTACTGTTCAACGTACTATTGTCGATTGAAAGGAGTGTTTTATTATTACGGGCGGATTATACCCGCCATGTTGTTTTATTCTAGCTTTGTTTGAGAAACATTGGTTTGTTTGTTTACATTTTATTTTTTGGTAAAGTGAATAGCATGTAGGATTGTTTTATCGCCTTTTACGACAGGCCGAACCTGGTCGAATTGGTGTTCTTACTCTGCTCTGAAATAATTTCCTTTTGAGAATTTCCTGTCACCTATTATATAACCAGTACGCTGGTTCAAACGAAAATGACCAGTTACAAATTTGAATTATATCAGTCTTCAAACAAGAATGGTATTAAAGCACCAATTCATGACTTTCCCGGTCTGGATCGGTTCTGGAAGCTTCTTTCTGTTAAACAGCTTATACAATTCAGATTATGGTACGCATCAGCTGGTCTACATTGTCATATGACTATGTATTGTCAAGTACATCAGCGATGGGTATACGTGGATACCAAGCCAGTAAAGCATCCACAGGAATTCTGTATGCCTGCCCTACGTTCAATTTCTTGTAATTTTCACGTGTGAGGATTAAAGTTTTAGCTTGATAAATATTATTTTCTTCTAAAAGAAGATCAAGATCACAAAACTGAAGAATACGGTGTCAACTATTTCTATCCGTGCAGGGGCGGAGAAAGAATACTGACCTCTGTGGCCGGGGTCAGCCTGTCGTAAAAGGCGACAAAACCACTCTAGCTACGTGGTAGGGCCCCAAGCCCGTCTGGATGGCGACCACCTTTGGTCTTAAGTATGTCGCCATAATAACTTTGTGTTGTGTTTCGGCATTAATGAGTCAAGTCCCTGTACCATTATAGGACAGCAGCGTGTTCGCAATGCCACTGACGTTGCATTCATTTCGTTGCACTCATAGGCGACGGTAACTGCTAAATTCTAAGCGGGTCGTCAGCCTGTCTGCTGGTCTACAGCAATAAAAAAAACTACTATCTAGTTGACAGCTTTCTTCTTTTCTCCGTGCAGAATCGAAGAAAACTTCCTGCGACTGGAGACGCCCTGTCGTAAAAGGCGTGCTAGGTGGTAAGGTGCTAAGCTCGTCTGTATGGCTATTATACCTGGTCTAAATATACCGCCGTAATAAGCTCGTGTTGTGTTGTGGCATCAGTGATCCAGGTTTCAGTTGATTTATATTATTAATGCTATTTAAATAAATACCAAACGTCTCGTTGAAGATTATTGGATCCAAACCCTGTTTTATATTAATAGTGATATCTTATAATTTGTACCACACATCAACAGGCTTAAAGTCTATTACAATCTGCAGATACATACTAAGCTGTAACGAGACGGTAACATTACACCTGGTAACGGATTGTCATTAATTAATATAATGCTGGTAACAACCCATTAACGTCCCAGATATTGGACGAGAATGTACCGTGTGTAGGCTGTAAGGGAGTGCAACGTTGTTTAGATTATGGAAGCCTGATTAAAGGCTTTATACAAAGCTGTTCATTACATTGAGTGATATTATAAGTTTACAGGGGCGGAGAAAGAATACTAACCTCTGCGGCCGGGGTCAGCCTGTCGTAAAAGCCGATAAAACAACCCACCCTAGCTACGTGGTAGGGCCTTAAGCCCTCAGCCCTCAGACAGCAGCGTGTTCGGGATGCCACTGGCGTTGCAAACACCCATAGACGCCGGTAACCACTAAATTCTAAGCGGGCCGTCAGCCTGTCTGCTGTCCTATAGCAATAAAAAATAAAACCATATGTCGCTGGTGTTCAGATCATCCCAATCAGGACACAAGAAGTTGGTGATCATCGACCTAGAGCGCTCACCGTTGATAGTGATGGCAATTTAGGTTTTGTACTTCGCCGAGTGGAAGGATTTTCTAGTATTTATGCTATCCAAATATTATACAACTCCTTAGTTAGGTGTCATTTAGAGGGCAATGCAATCATATGGGCTCCGCATGAAGCTAAATCTATCCTCATGTTGAAGAAAATCCAAAATAAGTTCACACGGTTTCTTTATCTCCGACTTTATGGCGTTTATCCGATGTATCCCTTAATGTATCCCACCCTATTCGTTTTGGGCATGGTGGGATACAATAAATTAGAGACCCGAAGAGATGCCGCTCTTATCAAATATGCGTTTCAGGGGATGAGGGGGATATTATAAGTGCTTGAACGTACCTGACAATTTTGTTAGGCGACGGAGGAAACCACAAATGGTTGTGGTACCACGTAGTAGGACGGAGGGCGCCCTTTACCCGGGCCCTACGCACACTTAACAAGATATGCTTTAAAGTGGATATTTTTTACTGTTCTTGGAGCGAGTTTTCGAGTACAAAGGCAGCATTTTATACTATACTAGTCGTGCCCGCGACTCCGTCCGCGTGGAATAGTGACTTTGGGCAGAATTCTTTGGATATATCTTATGGTTTATTTTGGATTACAAACCCTATAAGCCTTAAAATATAAATGAAATATGCAAACAGTCAGTATTATCGAATGCAACTGTTACGGCATGTGCCTCCGGAATATGTACGTATGTATTTCATATGATTGATTATATAAACCTGAAAGTCAACTTAAATTGGTCTTTAAAATGTTCGAAACTTATCATTTAAAAAAAAAACTATTTATTTTTTCTAAAATAAAAATAGCCTGAGTTACTCCATGATACATCGGCTATGTGCCAGTGGAAGTCCCGTCAAAATCGGTGCAGCCGTTTCAGAGATTAGCCGGAACAAACAGACGGACAGACAGACAAAAATTGTAACAAATTTAACGTTGTTTTGGTATATGTACCGTGTATACGTACGAATGCACCTAGTAAAAAGCGGTTATTTTATTATTACAAACAGACCCTCCAATTTTATTTATTGACGGGACTTTCACTGGCACATAGTTGATGTAACAAGGAGTAACTTAGGCTATTTTTATTTTAGAAAAGAAAAATAGTTTTTGTTAAAAATGATAAGTTTCGGAAATTTATATCCAATTTAAGTTGACCTCAGATTTATATCATCAATCATATGAAATTGGGTTCAGCTTAAGTTCGAACGCACGTATTCCGGAGGTGCATGGCGTACTTGCATTCGATAACACTGACTGCATATTTGAATTATTTATATTTTAGGGTTTATTAAGGTTTATAGGGTTTTTAATCCAAAACAAACCATAAGATATATCCACAAAAAATGCTACCCAAAGTCACTATTCCACGCGGACGGAGTCGCGGGCACAGCTAGTACTCTATATTTATCTCGTTCTCTCATAGGCATGTTCCTGAGTTTACTTCTGCCGTATCTGAAATGCACTTACACTTTTTATAACTTGACCTGTATGTATCTATGTATACATGGTATACGGATACCCGTGTATCTATGTCACGGAATTTCGACACAATTTTAACCCACTTTGAACGATCACTCCCATAATGCTCATCGGGATAAGCAGGATTAACGCTTTGTTTTCCTTCTGCCCGAAGATCATCATCATCATCATTTCAGCCAGAAGACGCCCACTGCTGGACAAAGGCCTCCCCCAAAGATCTCCACGATGATCGGTCCTGCGCTGCCCTCATCCAACCTATTCCGGCGATCTTGACCAGATCATCGGTCCATTTTGTGGGGGGCCTACCAACATTGCGTCTTGCACCAACAGCCATCAGTCCTTCGAGCTATGTACCCAGCCCACTGCCACTTCAGTATTGCAATCATCCGGGCTATGTCGGTGATTTTGGTTCTCCTACGAATCTCCTCATTTCTGATTCGATCTCGCAGGGAAACTCCGAGCATAGCCATCTCCATTGCCCTCTGAGCGACCATGAGCTTTCTCATAAGGCCCATAGTTAGCGACCACGTCTGCGTTCCGTATGTCATGTATGCCGGAAGATGGCGTTAAATTAATAAAAACATTTACCGTTTGGGAATTGGCAACAAATAAATTTTAGTTTGAAAAACTAAAAAAAAAACACGCCTTTATAGTTAATCAAACTAAAAAACTAAAAAATATTTCATAACATAAAAAAAAAATTATTGACGAGAAAATTAATGTCACTGTTTTAAAAGTTTGAGGTGCTTTGTACGATATTTTAAAACTAACTGAATTTTAGAATAAAACTAGTAAATAAATTATAACGAATAATAGCGCCAACAGCATTCTTAAAATGATTTCAGCCCGCTACGATTGTGCTATTCAGAAGCATTGGATAGCTATTGTAACGGGGAAAATATAGTGTTGATTAATTTAGAATCGCCTACTAACAATTCTAACTTACTGTTAAGAATTTTATTATATAACTAACCCACTAATAACTTATGGATAAAAAAAAATGTCTGAAATAAATGATTATTATTATTTACTATATTTCTTTATTTCACAAATTTTTTATATTTTTTACAATATCTTACTTTTTTTTTATAAAAACAGTACCATAATAGTATTACTTTTATACAAAAATCAATAATAAAATATCCTAAAAAATATAAAAAATCGTCTTCCAACAGCAGCGGGTCCTTGCAGTTCCAAACTACCGGTGGTCAGGCCACAGAGTAAGGAACCTCCTCACAATTCGTGCCGTATCCAGGAGAGCTGCCTTCTGTATTCGACCCTTCAGCCAGGGACCAAGCGAGAGCCTTTCCTTTCGCTGAAGATGATTTTTCGATGAAAATTAGGGTCAGTTGCTAATTGCTCCAGAACCTATTTAGCGAACACAGGTCGTTGTCTATGTCGTTTACCTTCAGTTCCTGGGTCAGTTGAATTTTGTACGGGTGCAGGCCATTATTATTATTATTATTATTATTTTATTTTTATTATTTTAACTCCCATGATAGGGGTGGTAATTATCTATTATGCGGGTCTAAACCAAGCATAAAAGATTTGTATTTAATTATTAATTGTGTCTGTTATAGCTGAAGTTGTAAAGAATTTCCTAGTTATTCGGCAAGTATTTAAGATAGTGGATATCGGGCACCCCACGCTTTTTAGAACAGTGACATTAATTTTCTCGTCAGTAATTTTATTCTTATGTTAAAAATTATTTTTTACTTTTTAGTTTGTTTTATATCTTAGTTTTCAAACAAACTTGCACAAAGAGACCTGTCCTTATGAGCAGAGTAACTCCTTGTGCAGGAGTTAGTACCGGAACTTCCGTTTTGTCGGGGGGTAACTTAGTCATAGATTAGTAAGTTCAGATAAACTAGTTCAAATGATCATATTATATGACACCTTACATTATTTTCTTTTCTTACATTCACTGATCCACAAAGGCTTCATTTCCATGAAAAAGGAACAATACCTTTTTTGTTTTTTTTTATTACTGTCGAATAACAGACAGACTGACGGCTCACTTTTATTATTTTATTGCCTATGATGTTTGCGACGTCAAGGACTCCGCGAATATGCTGGTCTCCACGTAGGGGTACTGGAAGCTGGGTAACTAATGCCAGAACACAACACAAGATAATATCAGGGAGTGGAGAGGAATTAAAACCGTTGCGCAACTGTTCAGATTGGCGATGGACAAGAGGAGATTCAAGGAGCTGACTGCCAACCTTCAGTGATGGAGAGGCACTTGAAGAGAAAGAGCAGACAGGCTGACTGCTCCCTTAGAATTTAGCAGCTACCGTTGCCTATGGGTGTTTGCAAGGCTAATGGCATTGCGAAACCTCTGCTGTCCCATAAGGACATGAAAAATCTACTGCCGATTGATTCTAAAAAAAAAAAATTGAACCGTCTCCTTCCTGTGCTGTAAATTAGCAAAATATATGACCGATTAGTCGTGGTTAATGACTCCCTAAGAAAATAATAGGGTATATACCCCCCCATTATTTTCCTTTTGGATTAATTTGGAGAAAATAAATTAAGGCATGGAGAGGGTCTCGTGAATAATGTACGAGTATTCTTAACTTATTCATCAAGAATATCAAAAACAACACATCACTAATATTTCTTCAACGTAAAAACAGTAGCATCCAAACTATCTATGGAATGCGGATAATTATTAAAGCCGGCTAATAGGACATCAAAATTGCTCCGACATCCGACTGTATACCCCACATATTTGTAAATTAAAGATAAAAATTACATATTAATATTTGTCCGCTACGTCTTTTGCGTGGATTTAAGGTCTATTTGGTTCTAAATTGTTATTTATAAACAGCCTATTTATGTTATAATCATTATTACAAGGAAAGGTCAAAGACAGACCCAAAACACGTATCCTATTTAGGAAGTATTTGAAACAAGTGGGTTTATCATATGAATAATGATGACAAGAATATTTTAGGTTCTGGAGGAGGTCAAATATCTCGTAATAACACACTAAACACGGGGCCTTAGCACGAGAAGCCAGCAAGCGGTGCAAACCAGCTACTGGCACCCCAAACAGTCACCACACAAATGTCAGCGGTCACCGGCAGTCAGGACCGTCGGATGTTTTCTTCTACATAGGGTAGGAAGAATAATACTCACGGGGAGTTTTGATGTTAGGTCACACCAGCCCATCAATCACTCTAAAGCAGAAGTCTTTTTTACCCAAGAAAAACTGGATAGTGTTGGAACTCCGAGAAGAAGACGATGCAAATGTGTAGGTTTTACACGACCACTCAGGTACCAAGGAATAGCAATGAACCTTGTCCTTTAAGACGTAAGGACGGCTTACTGTGAAATTATAAGCACTGGTTACCATTTCATTTATCGTAACGTAGCATTTTCTATTAACGGAGTTTATTAAAATACTATTGTTAAACAATGATCCAGCGCCCTCGTTATAAGGCATTCCAAACAAATCCAAGTGCAGCGCGGGATAGCACGTCACGGGAAATTTACTAACTCAGCTAACACGGGATCGCTCTCTACGGAGCATTTGTGTACATACGGGAGAGAATTGCATCGAATTATTTGACTATTTAAGATCCTAAAGCTGTATTGAGAATTTATATACATCACAAGTGTCAAAAATCTACAAGTAAATAAACATAAATGAGGGTAGATTTAGTTTTTATTAGTAATAATTATCCTCAAACCAATTACCAAAGTAAAAGTGCTTTGATTTGTTATAAGATAGGTATAATTGATAAACTACGTGTAAGTTCAGTGGTATTGTTCTCAGAGACCATTATAGAGGTCCCAGGTTCGAATTCCACAGTAGCATGCACCGTTTAGGCAGTTTTTCTTAGCTAATGTGTATATTATATCATTATTGCCATGTGCCGACGGTGAGGAAATATCGTGAGGCAACGTGCATACAGATCGGTCACCAATATTTGTAACCCGTCAATTCACCTTCGCATAGCGGGTAAACTGTCCGTTGAAATAAGAAAACAGTCAACAATCATCAAACCAGGCTTAATATGCATAAAAGAGGACAGGATATAAATATAACATAATACATTTAAAACATTAAGATTTACACGAAAAAAAGATTTTTTTATTTAATAAATATTATTATTTATAAAATAAAATAAAAATGTTGACTGGGATCACTTGTTATTTGTCCCAGTGTAATTTAGCTTTTCCTGTGGCGACGCCAAGTCGAGAGTCGATCTGATTCGCCAATATCAATAAATTTATTTAATTTATTCTGATCCATTTTAGCCCCGTATGTGGCCATGGATATCCTTCGCATTCGGATTAAATAATAGGAAAACGGTGCCAAGTCTAAATTTCAAAGCCGGGCGCCAAATGGCGGCCTTTGCGGAGTTTCCACCTAATTAATTTCCCACCAAAACTCTTATGTACGGGATTTAATTAAACAATTCGTTTGATATTACATGAA
Source organism: Malacosoma neustria (assembly GCA_963693495.1). Lineage (NCBI taxonomy): Eukaryota > Metazoa > Arthropoda > Insecta > Lepidoptera > Lasiocampidae > Malacosoma > Malacosoma neustria. Next base: position 9,520,887 of record OY856397.1, read on the forward strand.
ATGTTATATGGCATAAATGTAATATTAATTTCATATGTCGCGTAGATAGCACCAGCACCGGGTGCCCGAGGAGGATAAACATGTCGGGGGCCCACCAACCCCCTGGCTTTAAGAGGCACACGAAAGCGGACAGGTGTTCATAACGAACGAAGGAACATGGATGGTTTTAGAAGGTATACCAGCGACGCACGTCACCTAGCCCAGAGCTGATTCTCTCTGTTAATTAGATTTTTTTTACTGCTGTAGAAAGTCTTCGAGCAATTTTTCTTATCAGAATTGATCTACGGGGAGAAGACGTGGACTCTGACGACTGGTACACGAACGTCTTATAAACCAGTTTCCAAGTGAGGAAAGCCGTATGAAAACCAATCACCTAGCCAACTGCCTACGCAAAGTGCCAGCCGGGGAAACCGGGGCATAAAACGGAAACTTGGGGAGGTCGACTACCTCCATAGCGAAGCGGCGAACGCACTTCGTTAAGCTAGCAGAAGTCACGGGTTCGATTCCCGTCTCGCGTTTGGTTGTATAATATAAATTAGTTATCTAATACCCATAACACAAGTGCTATACTCCTTACTTTGGGACTGGATGGCGCTGTTTGGATTTGTCCTAGAATATTTATTTATATAAGTCTACTTCCAGTACGACTATTAGCCAATTTATCTACTTTTTTATTGCTGTAGGACAGCAGACAGGCTGAAGGCCCACTTAGAATTAGCAGTTACCGTCGCCTATGGCTGTTTGCAACGCCAGTGGCATCGCGAACACGCTGCTATCCCATAAGGGTACAGGAACTTGGGTCACTATTGCCGGAACACAACACAAGGTTAATGGCGGCATACTCAAGACCAAAGGTGGTCGCCATCCAGACGGGCTCGAGACCCTACCACGTAGCTAGGGTGGGTTGTTTTGTCGCCTTTTACGACAGGCCGACCCCGGCCGCAGAGGTTAATATTCTTTCTCAACCCCTGCACGGATAAAAGATGATGTCATTTAAGAATCAATAAGAAGTCACTACGATGTATCGGAAACATATTATGTTATTGTCTTAGACCTGGATCTTCCTCTCAATGCTTCAGATATCCTGAATTATTGGTGCTGGCATTTAAAGTAGCTATACTCTTGAGGAAGAGGCTCGGCCTGACCCAAGGGGTCGGGCAGTGCCAGCTTGGATCACACCATCGGCGGGCCAGTTTATCCGTTGGCCCAGGCACTAGAAAAGAAGGCTTGTTTAATGGGTATAAGGGTAGTCAGGCGTTGATCCTCTTTCCCGAAGTTCCCAATCTCCTGGGCACTCGTCAACCGGAGCTTTTCCTAAAAAAGTTGTACCACCTTAGATGCATTATTGAACTAGCTGTATTTGCTGGAAGTATAAAATTCTATTTTGATAACGAAAAGGTGGACGTGGGATATCTGGATGAAGGTACGTGTGCGGGAACAGACAAAGGCAAATGTGCTGCTCGATTGAGCGGCTGCAGGCACGAGTTAGCACTGTAGTATGACCATGGTTGGAGATATTCCTATTTTCTTTATTTTCTGGAGATATAAGGAGTACTATATCATATGGGGAGAAGTTGAAAAAGTATTCAGCAGTACTTAGTAAATTACATTTAAAAACCAGAATGCTGGTAATGCAGTCTATCTTTAGCGACTTGAGCAGCAGCGCAGTATTGAAAACCTTAACTATTAATGTAGTTTCAATTTGTTTATACGTGTTGCCATCCAACGCTGTAATGCAGCCAGCCTTTTGGGAACGTTCTATTTGTAATCAATATAATAAATAATATTTACAGTTTTCGTTTTATAGGTTTTTTTTTCTTGTAAATAAATGTAATGAATATAATTTATAAATATAACCTAAAAGTTTACACTGATGCTATTGTGGCGCCGTTAATTTAACGCATTCCGACGGACACTTACAAACACAGAGACAGTTAGTTCTTTATTCCTCTAATATCCTTGCTATTTTCTCTGATTGGCCTACAAGTTAAGGTGAAATTGGTTGACAGTTCATATGGTACTCCGTGAGATACTAGCGCCATTGTGGGACGATGACAACTTTTGTTTGTCAACTATTTATTGTAAAATATTTTATGGGTACAGAAAACACATAAAGTTTTTTTTATTGCTGAGGAACAGCAGACAGGCTGATGGCCCACTTAGAATTTAGCAGTTACCGTCGCCTATGCGTGCTCGCAATGCCAATGGTATCGCGAACACGCTGCTGTCCCATAAGGGTAAAGGAACTTGGGTCACTAATGCCGGAACACAACACAAAGTTATTATGGAGGAATACTTAAGACCGAAGGTGGTCGCCATCCAGACGGGCTTGGCTTGGAGTGGGTTGTTTAGTCGCTTTTTACGACAGGCCGACCCTGGCCACAGAGGTCATTCTTTCTCCGCCCCTACACAGATAGAGATGGTTTGAAGTGGGATGATTCTACTCATTTATCAGGGCTATACGGCCAATGAGAATGAAGATGCTTGTCTTTTTGAGGGTGGGTAGTAAGAACATTAAATTAGCTGAATTCTTCTATGCCCTAGCTCAAAAATTTTTTAATTATGGGTGGTTTTTATAAAATCTTCTCACAAGCTTTGACGTCCTCTATAACGCATTAGCTCACATGCTGGAACGCCTGGAGTCACTGGTTAAATTCTTGTCCTAATTGTGGATATGTATTTATCATCATCATCATCATTTCAGCCGGAAGACGCCCACTGCTGGACAAAGGCCTCCCCCAAAGATCTCCATGATGATCGGTCCTGCGCTGCCCTCATCCAACCTATTCCGGCGATCTTGACCAGATCATCGGTCCATTTTGTGGGGGGCCTACCAACATTGCGTCTTCCGGTACGCGGTCGCCATTCGAGGACTTTTCTGCCCCAACGGCCATCAGTCCTTCGAGCTATGTGCCCAGCCCACTGCCACTTAAGTTTTGCAATCATCCGGGCTATGTCGGTGACTTTGGTTCTCCTGCGAATCTCCTCATTTCTGATTCGATCTCGCAGGGAAACTCCGAGCATAGCCCTCTCCATTGCCCTCTGAGCGACCATGAGCTTTCTCATAAGGCCCATAGTTAGCGACCACGTCTGCGTTCCGTATGTCATCACTGGCAACACACATTGGTTAAAAACCTTCGTCTTGAGACACTGGTATGTATTTATGTACAATATTTATTTACAAAATAAAATTATTTAGGTAGTATATCAGTTGTATAGTATCCATAACAGAAGCGCTCTATTTCTTACTTTGGCCATAAAAGATAGATACCTATATAATTCGAATATTTGTGAAAATATAACCATGTGAAACGTAAACTTATGGTCACAATATCCGTCTAGGCAAACCAGTCTCGTAAATGGAAAAATAACCAAGTTTAAAACGCAGACGTGCTTTTTGAGACGGTGTTTTATTAAGGAACACAAAGAAAACCTTTTCTACTCCTTATAAAGCGATTATACAACTGATCCTCTCAGTTTTTCTTGATGGTCAGCGACATTGAGAAGTGCATGGATAGGATGCTCTTTTGTGAAGGTGAGTAAGAAATATATATATATATACATTTATCTAAGATGTAAGGTGTTGCAGTGCATTAGCAATGTTCCTGGTGTCGCGTTTATAAGCGATGGTGACTATTGGTCAGCAGTTGGGCCCTTTGTCTATCTTTTGAATTCCAGCTTAGGTAAATAATACTAAATGTTGGAATATGCAACATTAAAATCATTCCTTTCCTGTTATCATTTAGGGGGCAAGCGCCTGCTAAACTCGGCCCTTGCGCACATGCGCGTGCGCAATTAACCGGCCGAGTTCGATTTAATTTTTTAATCAATGGCTGCCTGAGCAACAACGCAAAATTACTTCGTCTGCTTTAGAAAAAACCATTGAAAATCCTATTACAACTTTGCTACCGACCGTTCCCTGTGTGCGCACCAACCGGCGGAAGCTTCAAGGCTGATCCTTAGCTCGTTCCTACCAAAACTCCAAAAGCGGTAAGTGCTTCATTTTGTCCTTACTGGGTTCGTGGGGATTTATGGGACGGCGTCGGGAAGCCGAAGTCAGGATTGCTTCAACTCTGTGTCCATTTATAACATTAAAAATTCATCTGTTCATTTGCCGGTATAAATATCGGTCGTAAATATTTTCCGTAAACGGTATTTACCAACGCTTGTCAATCGATTAATTGATAGTTATACGAAAAAATTACAGTCCATTTATTTCCAAATACTGGGCTCAGGTTTTTGGGGCTAATAGACAGTATACCCGCTTGTCCAAGACGGATTGGCGTCACACATAAATAATCTGGGTATGCAGGTTTCTTCACAATGTCTTCCTTCAACGTCGGTATATGGATATTATGCTATAACTAGCCGTACCCGCCCGCTTCGCTTCGCTTTTATAGAAAATATTTTTTTTTATAGAAAAGAAAATTATATCTTAGGTGTTAATCAAATTCAAACAAAATTATTACCTTCATGCAGTATTTTGGAAATTTAATTTCATTCATATGTATACATATTTTCATACCTTTTCATACATGTATTTTTTTTTGTATAACGCTATGGGTGTTTTTTTGTTGTTATTATTGTTTATTTTTTGGGGGTTTGATGAAGATTTTGGAGTGTTCGTGACGTCACTCCAAGGGCCTAATGGAAGACCAGCGCTGGTTTTACAAAACAGCATTAATGCTGAATTAGGTTCAATTTAGGACAAAATTATTATTATAGTGAACTAAAGTGAACTAAATAAATGCTTTTCTTTCTTTTCTTTCTTTCTTCGCTGGTCGAATAACAGATATAAATCGAAAAAATATAAGAAGTTTTCGTACGCATGCGCGCTACACCGTTTGTCCCACTTCTCCGCGGCAAGAAAACACACATCACTGACCACGTAGTGCTAATAAAAATCGTTGTGTCTTAAAACTCTGCGGCCGGGGTCGGCCTGTCGTAAAATGCGACAAAACAACCCACCCTAGCTACGTGGTAGGGCCTCAGGCCCGTCTGGATGGCGACCATCTTTAGTCTTAAGTATGCCGCCATGATAACCTTGTGTTGTGTTCCGGCATTAGTGACCCAAGTTCATGTACCCTTATGGGACAGCAGCGTGATCGCGATGCCACTGGCGTTGCAAATACCCATAGGCGATGGCGGTAACTGTTAAATTCTAAGCAGGCCGCCAGCCTGTCTGCTGTCCTACAACAATAAAAAAAAACTTTATATTAAATGAAGACATCGCAATAATTATTGTTTTAAAGGCCAAGTGCCTAAGAAATAAAACTTAGAAAATTTAATTGAAATCTATGCAGTAGTTTTGCCGTGGTGCGCACACAACTGCAGACCTCTATCATTTTATTTATATATACATGCATATTAGGCAATAGAAATGCCTGTAAATTGTTCCCTGAAATTAATATTACTGAGCTACCAGGTCACTGGTTATGCATTTTCAAGTTAATTCAATGATTTCAGGTGACAATCGTGTTTTTTTTTTCGTTTATATTAAAGCTAAGTTGATATAAAGCATGTAAAAATTGTTGTACAACATATAGTGGTACATTGTGTTTTGTGACTGCTCCGACACAAAGCATTCCGGCGCTTTGTAAGTCGTTGGTCCGTAAACTATCTCTTATTTACATGTCGGCATGTATCCCGTGTTATATATCTGTCGTGAAAAATAGTTTGCAGTATTTACAACGACCCTGTAGCAAGAATGTTACGATACTATCGTATAATTAAAGTGACTGTTAAGTTTTCGTTAAATCTATATACATGAAACAAAGTCGGGTTATTTAAACCATTCAGGCCCACTTGCACGTTCCTGGGTTATCTTAATTAACTCGGTGTTAACTGCTAACACAGGGTTAAATAAATAATTTATCTTACGCCATCAAGAGTTAGGAGTAACCCTATGGTTAAACTTTTAAATATCTTAACCCACCGATGTGGACAGGTTAAATCACTAACACAGGGTTAGTGAACTGTAATGTTAATTGTCAAAATAAATTGAGGTTAAGTTGCGCTGTATATTGTGTACCTATCTATACTATTTTGTAGTGTGTTATCCATTATTCCTTAAAAACTCGTTTATTTTCACACTTATACGGCACAAACTCACAAAACTAAATAAATGACACGATACAATACGGTAAAAACAAAAATCTTCAAAAGTCATACATTGTGGGATAAAAAAGGAAGCCTATATACAGTATGCTGTAGTGTAAAAGAGATAGACATATAAGTTTCGTTTTTTATCTTTGGTTGGGTTACAATAGGAAAGTATAGAGACATTGCAATGTTCCCAGTTAAAAAACGAAATGTCAGGTTAGTTAACCCGGTGATATTTTTTAGTGGTGCAAGGCACAATGAGAGTTAAGATTTTAATTATCTAACCCAGAGTTTACAAACTCGACACTTATTTATTTAACCCGACTATGCGTGCAAGTGGGCCTTATAATTCGAGAACGGCCGGATCAATATTAATTATCTCTGATTTTTTTTGGATTCATTTCTGCCTTGAGTAGCAAAACAAACTATTAAAATATTGTATAATAATTATTAATATAATAATTATTAGTTCAGTTCAGTTTTTGAAGGTGTGGCTCCAACGTCTTTGGCATTGATTTTTCCAATGTCTGAGTAGAATATAAAAGGGACAGGTTTAATGGCAAATGGGGGGGGGTCAATCGCGATGAACGGTTCGGAAGGTAGCTATTTATAATCCTGAGGACAACACAAATAAGTAGTTTTAGGATTGGTAATAATATTTAGAAATTAATAAATATTTGTTATAAATATATATTGTTTTTTTTAATTAAAAATTTACTTAAAATAAATACATGTTTGGAATGAACTAAAGTTAATAAAAAGTTAACATTAATAGGACGATGGTATGGGTAATATATCATAAATAAGATGAGATATAACTATCAGAATTTAACGATAAAAATAATATAGATAATATTTGTTCTCAATTCATTTGACAGTTGTTATCATCTGGTAACAACTATCAAATCGAGTATCTGTATCATTCAAAACAAAGCCATTCGTGTAGTGAACTTGATATATTAACCCTTTTTCGATTTATAAAAGTAATTACATGAAAAATACTTGACGCGTTACTATCGTAGTCTTAACGAATAGTTTATCTACACGATGTTGTATTAAAATCGACAAAAGGAATATTTTTAACGTTCTTATAGCTTATCTTATTTCTGGGCCGAGAGTTATCTCGGACACTTCGACCCAATGGGATCTTTTGTGTTCCTAGATAGCAATCACTTCTCTCCAATCTCATTAAAGATTTGCTTCATGAGCCTAACAATGAGATATGGAAATAGGAGCCTGTAGTCTTCCGGTGTCGGATATCCTACCCCCAAAAGATTCATTCGCTTCCTGGCCAATGAATCGCATGTACACAGTAGGTGTTCCATGCGTTCTGTATGTTCCCCACACAACCTGCACATAGGTGTCGCGTCGCGGTTAGACCCATCTTCATGAGCATATTGTTGGTTCCAACAACATGCTCATGGTGGTTCGTATAGCTTACTCGATATGTTTACGTGACGAAAACGTTAGTGATAGGGGCACAGGTTTAAGCTATGTCTAATCGCAGGTTTTTTTCTTTTGCAATCTTGGGCCCTGGACCGCTGGTTTCCTTGAGAAATAAATTTAATCTTTTTACTTATTTTCAATGTTCAATAACTTTAGAAATTATTATATGTTAAGATAAATATCACAGATTTTCCTAAATTTGGTGATGCCCGTAGCACAGACACAAGGAATAAAGATAAATTGATCACACCTCTTTATTCTTTTTGGCCAGAGAACATTCTCATACTCAAACAAAGACATTCTCCGTGCAGGGGCGGAGTAAGAATAACCCCCAAACCCACCTGGATAGCAACTACCCTGGTCTATAAGTATGCCACCATAATAACGTTGTTCTGGCATTAGTGACCTATTTTCCAGGACCTCTATGGGGAATGGAGTGTTTTCGCGGTGCCCCTAGCGTCCCAAAAATCCATAGGCAACGGTAACTGCCTCCTATTAACTGGGCCGTCAGCCTATCTGCTGTTCCTCAGCAATAAAACGAGAGACATTGAAGCAATTTATTAAAATAAATTGATTAAGCTATAAAACAAGCCTGTGTAGGAAAGGATATTACACCATTTAGGTTGTATTTATGACCGCAAGCGCTGGATTTAATAATGATATCGATTTGACAAAGTTTGCATAGTTATACTGAATACATACTGAATAATCGTAAAATAGGACTGAAAAAAGGAGAATCTGTTTCGATGTTTCTTCTTCAGCCAGTCTTTTTATTGGAAACGGTGGTAGCTTATTGACATAAGTTATCTATTAGATTTAATATTTTATTTAATTAAATCATTTGAATGGAATTGTTTTAGAAGTAATACTTCTTTTGGCGCGTTTAGAAAAAAAAGAGAGTAAAATTATTACGATGCGCCGCACATCAACAGCCGAAAAGTGACTGTTGTGTATATATATATATATATATATATATATATATATATATATACACAACATATATATATACATATATATATATATATATATATATATATATATATATATATATATATATATATTGATTTGACAAAACCGTCTTAATCAAAGTTATGAGAAACATGTATTTTAGTTTAGTATCACATATTACAAAAATGTTGAGTAATCAGCATCACAAAGTTATCCAAAGAACTCGCAATTTACATACTACGGCGCGCAAGTGTCAATGACCTCTCCATCGGTACCGCAAAAAAACTGGTACAATAACCTAGTACGAGGCCGAGGACGGCGGTCACTGCATCTGTTTGAGCGAATACTACGCAACACTAATATAATTTACGCAGGAATGACAGACAGGTAATAACAGGTTAACGTACGAAATTTGCACCATATGACTATTTTGTACGATTGAATTAGTGGCCATATTTTCCTTGGAATGAAATATTTTATGGTGAAAATTTGACATACAATTTTTTTTGCAAAAATGGGTTCCTTAAATGATATTTAGTGTGTAAAAACAATTTGGACGGTTTTGTCAAAGTCACCCTGTATATATATATATATATATATATATATATATATATATATATATATATATATATATATATATATATATATATATATATATATATATATATATATATATATATATATATATATATATATATATATATATATATATATATATATATATATATATATATATATATATATGACGGGTGCTCGGTGATAATAATGTTTTAAAAATGCGTGGCACCAGCAGAGCTGGCGCCACTATCTTCGACAACATCGTTGGTATTCATGGTGAGTGAAGCAAAACACAAACTTGGTTACTAGTATGTAGTTTATTCACAATATTTACGAGCCGATTCTTTGAGGCGCGTATAGGTGACGATTCGTATCGGCGGTTAGTACTTGACTGACTTGTGTACTGCCAGAGACCTCGTATTTATACGAAATTCTGAGGTAAACAATATGTGCTCGGGATTTTCCAGTCGGTATTCTCAAAGATGGGCTTATTCCCCTAAATAATATTTATGTAAACATGTTTTTGTGTTTGTTAAATAATTATACTATTTGATCTTGGTGCCGCCGTATTTCGCTATTACGCCGACAAAGAGTTGTTTACGTTTCGTGAGACTTTATTTTGATACCGCTGTCCTTTGATAACGCGCCGACATGTCAGCCGACAAAGATATTTTTAACGTAAACATATTTTTTGCTAACAGCTGCTTTGTTTTCGTGTTTGGTTTGTTTACATTTCGCGCGTCTCTATTTTGATACCAGCCTCCTTTGGTTTGGCGCCGACACGGCCATACTGACAGGCGGTGCGTGCTCTGCACCAGCCTCGTTGTGTTTGTCTGTAATGAAAGTTATTTGCCCTGAGTTTGGTATATGTAAGCAATAGATATTGCTTGATAATAATTAGAAAATAGACACATCTAACATGTGTGGTTTATTGAGATGTTAACATCTCGCTTGTTAATAAAATTGAGGCTTAACAAAAGCTCAATAATTTTGTAGTAAGAAGTTTTTGATTTTCTCGAAGGATCTCGGAGTATCTCGGAGGTTCTCGAAGGATCTCGGGGATTCTCGAAGGATCTCGGAGTATCTCGGGGATTCTCGAAGGATCTCGGAGTATCTCGGGGATTCTCGAAGGATCTCGGAGTTTCTCGAAGGATTCTCGGAGGTTCTCGAAGGATCTCGGAGATTCTCGGCGAATGATTATTTTGTGTGTTATGTGTTTTTGTTGCGTGATATTTGTTATAAATATGTTTATTAATTAAGATACTCACATGTTAATTATATGAAGTAATAATTGCATTATCATTCGATGGTGGTGGCTCTGCAGATGGTGTAGAAGGCTTGAAACAGGATGGTACTGTAGTGATTTCTTGTGGAGTTGGTGAGCAATCTCGCGCCGACTCGGTTTCCTGATCACCGGGTTGTGGGGCACGATGGAGTTGATCGTGAGCAACTTTCCTAGGACGTCCTCTGCCGACGACTATCTTTACCAAATAGCAGTCATTTTCCAATATCTTGGAAACTTCATAAGGTTCGCTGAAATTCAGATCTAAAGTATTTTGATTACGTGGATTATTTTTAATTAAAACATAGTCTCCTATCTCAAAGGGACGTATCTTAGCTTTTCGTAAGTTAAAACGTAGTCTGTTCTGTTCGTTAGCTTGAGACATCTTCTGTTGTACATGCTGAGTGAGTGCTTCCATCTTGATACTTTGGCTGTCAACATTTACTAGATTCAGAAGTTCAGGGGGTGCGCAATGTTTTCTCTGAGTGATGAGTGTGAGCGGCGCTACTTTGGTAATGCGATGAGGTGTACAATTCATAGCTAACTGGAGTTCTTCGAGAGTAGTGTACCACGATTCTGTCTCGTAATTCTTGATCATATTTAATGCATTCTTCGTAGTTACTACCACTTTTTCCACTTGTCCGTTCGCTCGGCTAATTCCTGGTGCTATTGCGTGAATATTTATTCCAGTATATTCACAATAATCCTTAAACTCACCAAGAAATTCTCTTCCTCCGTCAATAATGATTTGTGTTGGAGTTCCAAACAGGTACACTGTGCGTTTTAAAGCGGCAAGTGTGCTATGTGGGTTTTTTGTTGATGGTGAAATAAAATAAAACATATTTTGTGAAGGCGTTAATAGTAACGATGACATATCGTTATGAGTTCCTAGTTTTCCTGTTATATCCATATGAATCACTTGGAAAGCGGCAGGTTTCTGTATTGGATGTAGTTGTGCTTGAACTGTTCCTGGCGTTCCTTTTGATGTCCTGCATATCACACAGTTGTCGACAAATCTTCGGACTGTAGAACTCATTTTATTGAACTAGTAGGTATCTTTGATTTTCTGCAGTGTTTTCTCCCAACCAGGGTGTTTCAATGCAGTGTGAAAAGAATTAATGATGCTCCATTGAAAGCTTTTTGGTACCACTGTGCAAAGCTGAAGTCCAGTGATAGGGTCATTAACTTTTTTTTTTTTTTTTTTTACTTTAGGACGTCTTTTTCTAAGGTGTAGCCTTCAACTAGGTTGTCTTCTCTTAAAGTGTCCATTATTGGTCGTAGTTCTTCGTCCCTTCGTTGTTCAACTTTTAGCCAGTTAAAATCCTTTGCCATGACGTTAACGGCTAGTTCACTTAGGTTTTCGACTGAAGAAATCAGCATGTTGTAGCCGCTCGCCCTTACGGTATTCTACTTCGAAATCATAGTTTTGTAAGAATGCCCACCAGCGGTGAATTCCTGGTAGTAGATCCTTTTTATGTATCGATGCCTTAAGTGCGTTATAGTTAGTTATCACGGTGAATTTACGACCATAAAGATATTGATGTAAGTGCTTTAAAGCGCGTACTACCGCTAAGGTCTCTAGTTCATATGAATGATAACGGCTTTGCGCTTCAGTGGTCCTCATGCTCATAAATGCCACTGCGTGTTGATGTCCATTAATTAATTGAACTAGCACTGCGCCAAATCCAAGGCTACTTGCGTCAGTATATAGTTGTATAGGTGCAGTTTCTTCGGACATAGTACTGTAGTATGTGTCAGACATTCTATGATCATGTTTCGTGCTTTATCGTGCTTGTGTTCCCATTTCCATTTGACACCTTGCTTTGTCAACTCATATAAAGGCGCCATAATTCTGGAGAAGTCTGGAATATATTTTCTGAAATATCCCGCCAAACCATTGAACTGTCGTACTTATTTGACGGTTTTAGGTAATGGTTCCTTGACGAGAGCTTCACCATTTCGTGAACTTGGTCTTACTTGTCCGTCAGATATTATGTGTCTTGTAGAGTTATGAGAATTTCCTCGAGATTTGACAATCCTTGGTAAAAATCTGCATATTTGCTTAATACGTCATCAACATATACCTGCGCCATGGTTCCAAGGATTGGTGATGTGCCCGGTTGATACATCGTTGATAAACAGAGCATGCATTGCAGTATCTAAATCGTTGAACACTGGATTGTTGTTGCTCACATGATTGACTGGTTTCTGATGGATAAGTTTTGTTCTACTTGATGTGATAATAATGCTGAGGTTTGTTTCATACATTAAATCCATGTTGACCAAAACGTTAGTGGACATTTGATTATCTGGCAGTTTGTAAAAGTGTAGTTCTTCTACTCGGATGTCGTCGATGGTGGTAATAGCCACCAGTTTGGTCAAAGATAATGCAGGAAATTGACCGATTCCCTTCAAGTAGTTAATGGAAGAAGTTAAGAACCCAAAGGTTCTTTTTCCAGGTAAAGCAGATGTAATGGATTCTTGTAATTTGTTGAGGATCCTCGCAGATTCATGTAGGTTCTCGTAGATTATCATTGACCTGCGAAAATAGAAAGAAGTTCCTCTGAGTAGAGCATCTGTAAGCAACTTGCGTTGCTTTGTCTTAGTTATTACACGAACAGAACTGTCATGTAAGTTTGAGATAGCCATGCTAGTAAGGTAACTAAAGGTTGAAAAGGTTCTCGTAGAGTTTTTGGAGATTCTCGTAGAATACTCGAAAGTTCTCGTAGAATACTCGAAAGTTCTCGTAGAATACTTGAAGATTCTCGTAGATTTATTTGTATAAGAGGCTCTCGTGGTGTTATTTACAATTATCAAATTTACTTACACTTTATTGTGATGAATTGTCTTCATCCAGTAGATCGTGGTTTGGCTGTATTTGCAATCCTTATCGCGAGTTTGGTGTAATATCATCGGTTGATTGTGCGGTAGGATCCTGATGCATAGGTGATTCTTTTTCCGTCAGTACAGTCAACTGATCACCTTGATTACGGTGGTGATTGCTTTTTTTTTTTTTTGCATCTCTTCACGTTGTAGTAGTGACCATCAATTCACATTTGTATCATCAAAATTATTCAGTTTGTATACTTCAATTACTTGATCTATATGCTAGCAGTATTTTCGTATACCGATGTGGGTGTCCGGATCAAATTATGGTAAATACTCCTTGATCCTTATTTTTGTTTTGGTAGACGAAGCACATAAGTGCTCTGCCATTTTCTGCATAGTCTCCATTAATTACATCAAAAATTGTGGTAGTATTTCACTCACAGTTGAATTACGTACGGCATGCTCAATTGCAATCGGGAACTTGTAATTTGTTCTGCTGCTGGTCCCGCCGTCGAGGAGTTTGATGACACGTCTAGCGGTATTCGTCCAGCCAGTTGTATCTGCTGATCTCCAGAAGAAGGATGAACCGATGAGGCAATGGTTGGGATTGAGAGTGGTCTCAATCCCACTTCTGATGACGGGTGCTCGGTGATAATAATGTTTTAAAAATGCGTGGCACCAGCAGAGCTGGCGCCACTATCTTCGACAACATCGTTGGTATTCATGGTGAGTGAAGCAAAACACAAACTTGGTTACTAGTATGTAGTTTATTCACAATATTTACGAGCCGATTCTTTGAGGCGCGTATAGGTGACGATTCGTATCGGCGGTTAGTACTTGACTGACTTGTGTACTGCCAGAGACCTCGTATTTATACGAAATTCTGAGGTAAACAATATGTGCTCGGGATTTTCCAGTCGGTATTCTCAAAGATGGGCTTATTCCCCTAAATAATATTTATAATAATAAATAATAATAATAATAAATCTTTATTGTAACACCTTATTATATTAAGTCAATGAACCCTAGTCTCCAAACTAGACATTAGTCTGTGTCTTGGAAACTAGTGCCCTCTCAAATCATACAAACAAAAAAGAAAAGAAAAAAAACACCAAGAAACAAAAGGATACAAAATCTTATATATATAAGGTTTGTGTGTGTGTGTGTGTGTGTGTGTGTGTGTGTGTGTGTGTGTGCGTGCGTGCGTGCGTGCGTGCGTGCGCGCGCGCGCGCGTGTGTATGTGTGTGTGTGTGTGTGGATTTTAAGCATATGAGAGCCAAATTTATGTAAACATGTTTTTGTGTTTGTTAAATAATTATACTATTTGATCTTGGTGCCGCCGTATTTCGCTATTACGCCGACAAAGAGTTGTTTACGTTTCGTGAGACTTTATTTTGATACCGCTGTCCTTTGATAACGCGCCGACATGTCAGCCGACAAAGATATTTTTAACGTAAACATATTTTTTGCTAACAGCTGCTTTGTTTTCGTGTTTGGTTTGTTTACATTTCGCGCGTCTCTATTTTGATACCAGCCTCCTTTGGTTTGGCGCCGACATATATATATATATATATATATATATATATATATATATATATATATATATATATGAATGATGGTGGTGAATGATAGACCATTATAAAAATTCGCGATAAGTTTAAAAAAAAACTTTTTATGTATTCTTTCTATGTTTTATTAATTTATCATTCCTTTTACAAACAAAGCATTGTGAAAAACCTTAGCTATGTTTGTTCCCTTACCCCATAGAAGTATAAATTCTTATTTGGGTATATAACTACACATACACGTATTTTTAAATACGTACGTAACTGTAAAACTAGATCAAATAGTAAAAATTTCAAAGTAATTCCTAAATAGTTTCCCATTCAAAGGGTAACTATTCGGCAGTTAACCGTTCTTTCCAAGTTAAAATACAGTTTGTCTTTTCTAAGTTGTTTATTGAATTCACGAACTTAGCGGAACGTGGAGTTGCTTTGGAAGATATACCTTCGTAAACTGAACTGTGTGGTTAGCTATAAGCATTAGACTACTGCAGTCTGTTTGTTCATCTATACAAATAAATAAAATTGGAGTGTCTTTTTGTAATATTAAAATAACCGCTTTTTACTAAGTGCATTCAGGCACTAAGGCAGTTTTATGCAATCGATGGGATAGCCAAATGATTCGCCACTGGGTACAGCTGCACGCACCAGTCGCAAAATGGACATTTTAATCATTTTATATTTGTGTTTACTAGCAATAGATTTTTTAAGTTTATTTTTAATTTACTAACCCACTATGGACATGATATTGTAACTGTCTGAAATAAATAATAATAATTACTTTTATACATTCTATTATATTATACAATCTTACAACTCTATTATACATTTCATTATCATAAATATTCTTAATTTAATCTAATATGTCATAATAAAGTTTATAATGTCATAGAGCTTCTCTGATACAGCCTTGAGTGCGGTCAGTAAATTTATCTCCATGTAAGGGCGGATTAAGATAACTGACCACAGACAAATACACGCTTATCGAGGTGGTGGGACTCCAAACTCGACTGGACGACAGTCACCCCTGGCCTTGCCGTAATAACTTTGTGTTCCGGTATTAATGACCCAGGTTCCAATTCCTAACGTGGACGATAGCGTGTTAGGGGTAGCGTCGTAAACATATATGCAACAGTTCACTAACTAACGTTGCTTGTCTGTCTTGCTGTTGTTCCACAGCAATGAAAAACGCTTAAATTTTTTTTTTCTTGTATTATAAAGTTTTCTTATAAAATCCAAAAGCATAGTTACTGTTGCAGATGTCGAAATAAATATCCGAAGAAAGTTAATGCGGCGTCTACACAATGAAGTGAAAATAGTACATTGGTAAACTTTTAAGGTTTATTCCTTTGTTTCGTTATCATAATCTCGTAAACTGTAATCGAAAATCGGTCTAACTCGAGTCATCTGGCACATCGTTGTTCGCACCTGTCAGATTGACAGCTATCAAGTAGACAGTGGAATTCAGACTGTCGAGCGAGACACACCGGCCTACCGCGCTGCCGCTTTCACGCCAAAATTCAAAATTCAAAACCGTTAAAATCCATCGACGTCAACTTGTGACCCTCAACGAGGTGGAATCAAATCGGCAAACGGACACCAGACTGCAAGGCAAGGTATGTGCTTAGCTTGTAACTTGATATTTTGTCCGTTTGATCAGTGGAACAACGATTGTATCGACAGAGCCTAGTTCTGTTATCCAAATGTAAGCAGAAAGCCAGACCAATCGCATGCGTATGCTACATTTTTATGGTGCCGAAACCCGGGATTCCACCTAATCTAACTGCCTAGTACCTACGTATCAATTTACCTGTGGTATTTCTGGTTATTCAATCGTTAGCTTAGAATATCTATCGTTCGTTATTCTCGCATTCTAAGTTATTTCATCGCATCAGAAGTACCTACTCATCGTATCGTAAAGTAGTACTACATTCACGAGTTTTCTTCATCATCACCATCGAACCAATTCGACAGTCTACTCAATCGTATGTGTTTCCGTGTTATTGCGAAATCAAATCAAGCAATCATTTTCCTAGTCGGTGCTTGATTTCTATCGGCTCGCAATTATCACAAGAATACATAATTTTCAAATCACAATCTCTTTGTTCTAAAATAATTCTGTGCTTACGTAACATTTGTTAGTGAGTAAAATCGCAGTTGTTGTGGATTAAATTAAGCAATCACATACAAATCGGTTCTTAATCTAACTCACAATAACTTTCTATTCGTTTTTCTAGTAATATCTCATCGAATATTATCGTAATTACCTACTAGAAAAAATATTCCATTACTTGTGTGTGACAAAATATCGAACAAACTCGAGGGTACCTACATAGAAAATCGCACCACGCCCGCCGCGTTGCACTGCCGCTGCGCTTACGCTAGATGTGTTTCTCGTTATCATTTATTACGCGCTAGGGTTGTGCATGCACAAGTTTTGTACTCGAATTCATTGTTTACATTTTGTTTACACACAAATCGTGACGCGTATTTAGTGAAGTGAAACTTTATCGTTGCAAAGGTATTAAATAATAATAATTATAACTCAAAACGGTATTTAATATTTTTTTATTAGTAGTTAACATTCACATCGGTATCTCGTTATTATATTTCGACAAACATACATTTTATTCCTTTATTGCTTAGACTTGTTATAAAATATTGTTACAAAATTAACAATGTCTTTATTAATAAAAAATTCTCGTAAACGTCAATCGTTAAAAAGGTGTAATTCAAAATCAATCGATGTCGAATATACTAGTAGGGATCTCCCGGCTTTGCGTCGAAAACGTACCATCACTTTTAAACGATTATCTAAGGCGCTTGAGGTAGGCGTTTTGGCTTCGACCGATCCATCATATATAGATTTGTTTTTATCGTATCACCAAGACGTAAAAAATATAGCTGCGAATTTTGAGGATGCACATTTTACCATTTTAGAAATTTTGGATGATCCGGAACATGAAGATAATGCAATTCACGAATCATTCGATGAAATGTATTATAAAATATTATCGATACATCGTAATCTTACTAAAATCGAATCGTTACCTTCATCGAATTCTCCATCGAATATTCGGTTGCCAAAAATCGTACTTCCGACTTTTAGCGGAGATATTAAGCAGTTCCCAGAATATTTCGATGTTTTTAACGCACTAATACATAATTCAAAATCTCTCAGCGATACTGAAAAATTCCATTATCTTGTTTCATCTCTGAGCGGTGATGCGCTAACCTTATTGAAGGCATTCCCACTTACGCACGAGCACTACAGCGACGCGTATGAAGCTCTTATTACTCGATACAAAAGCAAACGCGATTTAGCTTTTACATGTTGGCGTGATCTTTTGAATATTGACTTCAGGTACGGTGACGCTAAGTTGTTTCGAAAATCACTCGATCTATTTGAAGAAAATTTATGTATTCTAAAAACAGTTAATTTGCCTGTCGGACATTGGGATTTTATTCTGGTATATCATATTTTATCGAAACTCGATGCGAAGCTGCGTCGTGATTTTGAAGAAAAGTATTCTGAAACCGAATTTCCTTCTTACGTTCAACTTAAGGGATTTTTACAATCCAAATGTGAGGCTTTGATACGTGATACGCATTTTTCTGAGTCGGTAAAATTAAATAAGCCGCAAAATAAATCGAATGGCAAAATCGTAACTTCATCTTCGCAGTCTAGCCGTCCCAGCGTATCTCATACACTTGTCGCATCGAATAGTGATGATCAGTCGCGCACCTTAAATACCGCGAACGCTGCCACCCGTAATGTTATGAAGTGTTCGTTTTGCAGTGAATCTCATTCAATATCGTCTTGCTCGGGGTTTCTAAATAAATCTTATGATGATCGCATGAAGATTGCTACTGAGAAGAACTGGTGCTACAATTGTCTTAAGCCATCTCATCAATTGAAAAATTGTAAATCAATTTTTTCATGTCGCACGTGCAAGCGTAAACATCACACCTTACTCCATCGCGACAAATCTATCGAATCAAATCAATCCGCGTCGTCTTTGGTTTTAAGGTCACCCACTCATACAACCGTTTTGCTTGCCACTGCAATCGTACATATTCGAGACGCATCGGGCACTATGCAATCTTTTCGTGCACTGTTCGATACCGGAAGTCAGAGTAACTTCATAACGGAGGCAGCGGTAAAACGACTACAGTTAAATCCTACAAGCACCAAAGCAATCGTAAGCGGTCTTGGCGACCACGCGGCTCCTCTTCTTGGTGACGTCACTTGCTCCGTAGGTACGGACAATAAAACACTATTTACGTTGAACATGCACGTGATCACTAAAATATGTGGCGACCAACCTATTGCTAAATTAAATACGTCAGGCTGGTCACATGTACGATCGTTACCGTTGGCGGACCCCGGCTTCGATATACCGGGCTCCATCGACCTTTTATTCGCAGCCGATGTCTTCGCCGAGTCTCTTCTCAATCAGCGTATCAAGGGAGATTCTAATCAACCTACCGCTTTTAATTCTGTGTTCGGTTGGCTTCTATTAGGCAAAACTCGTTTAGCTACTAATACCTTGGTACACACTTCACTAGAAATCGATAATGAACTAAATTCATTAGTTAAGCAATTTTGGGAACTAGATTCCATTTCGAAACCATCACTTTTGACTCCAGATGAATTATTATGCGAACAAAAATTTGTATCTGATCACTCTCGCGATTCATCTGGACGATATATCGTACGTTTGCCTTTCATAACCGATGTGGAACCTATATTTGAAGGCTCTCGTGATGTTGCACTACGCCGATTCTTTGCTATTGAACGAAAACTGTCACGTGATCTATCGTTATATCAACAGTATGCTGAATTTATGTCAAATTACATTGAAAGCGGTCACATGTCTGTAGTCCCGGCTGACGAGTTAAGCGTAGGAAAATATTACATCCCTCATCACTGCGTACTTAGACCGGATTCCGCTACGACGCGTCTTCGCGTCGTGTTTGATGCTTCCGCTAAGGATTTTCATTCTCGTTCCTTAAATGACTCTCAATTAATCGGTCCGAAATTGCAACCCAATATTTTGGAAATTCTGTTACGTTTTAGGGAACATAATATCGTCTTCATGTGTGACGCTCGACAGATGTATCGTCAAATTCTACTTTCACCTGATCATCGCGACTATCAGCGTATCTTTTGGAGAAACTCAACGAGCGATCCTCTTCAAGAGTACCGTCTGAATACCGTGACGTATGGAGTATCGTCCTCTCCGTTCCTTGCTTGCCGTACTTTGCGACAGCTCGCTGAAGACGACGGAGATTCATACCCACTAGCAAAGAAGATCATTTTGTCGGACGTTTACATCGATGACGTTGTCACGGGATTTGATACTTACGAAAATTTAACATTAGCAAAGAGTCAACTTATCGCTTTATTCAAACACGGTGGTTTTGAACTAAGGAAATGGGTTAGTAGTGATCCACGTTTATTATCAGATCTTCCCATTTCAGATCGTCTCTTAGGATCTGTCTCATTAGACAGTTCAGAATCGTCAACATTTAAGGTTCTTGGCTTAAGATGGGATCCGTCAACAGATTCTTTTCTGTTTGAAATAGCATCTTCAGATCGACCGTGTACAAAACGCGCTATTCTGAGCGAACTCGCCAGAATATTCGACCCATTAGGATTTCTATCGCCTATCACAATACAAATCAAATCGTACATCCAAAAGCTTTGGATTCTCGGTATTGGATGGGATCAATCGCCACCTGATGAGGTTATTAGTACATGGAAGAAATACAAAAATCAACTATCGGAATTAGGTCAACTTCGAATACCTCGCAGGCTCACACTCGTTAATGCTGAATCGTATGAACTTCACGGCTTTTGCGATAGCTCAGAAACAGCATACGGTGCTGTTATCTACCTACGCGTCACTGAAAGAGACGGTAGTGTGCATGTGTTCTTCGTTTGCTCAAAGGCTCGTGTTGTTCCGCTTAAGCGTGTTTCATTACCTCGTCTTGAGCTCTGCGCTGCGGTTCTTCTTTCCGATTTATACAAATTCGTACGAGACACTTATTTCCAACGTATTCCAATCGCTACTGTTCACTTGTGGTCGGACTCAACAGTTGTTCTCTCTTGGTTACGCTCTCATCCTTCGCGCTGGGCAACGTTTGTCGCCAATCGAGTCAGCCATATTCAGAGTGTCACACCCGTTGAATGTTGGCATCATGTGGCTTCTGGAGAAAATCCTGCCGACATCTGTTCGCGTGGGCAGTTTCCTCGTGAACTTCTTGACAATTCCCTATGGTGGGCGGGACCAACCTGGTTATTGTTGAATCATGAGGCTTGGCCGTATAGTAGTGACAGTAATTCTCATTCCGGACATAGTGAGGTTATCGTATTATCGGAAGAACGCAAATCGTTAACTTTAGTCTCAAGTGACCATTCCACAAACGCAAATATTGAATCGAATATCTACGAAAACTTATTAAATCGTTTTTCATCGTTACACAAAATTGTTAATATTCTCAGTTATATTTATCGCTTTATTAACAATTGTCGTAATCAAAATCAATCAAATCGTAACAATTTTCTTAATAACGTAGAACGACATCAAACTTTGATGAAAATTGTAAAGTACGTGCAATCTCAAGTTTTCACTGCAGAAATATCTGCTTTACAAAATAACAAATCGTTATGCAAACCGTTTCGAAAACTTAATCCGTTTATCGATAAGCAAGGTGTGCTCAGGGTGGGCGGCCGGATTTCTAGATCGGGTTTAGAATACGAACACAAGCATCCGGCGTTTTTACCGTCCGACCACACTCTCACGTTTTTAATAATCGATCATATTCATAAATCGTATTGCCATACTGGCATCAACACCACCCATTTTTTACTCCTTCAACAATTCTGGATCATATCCGCTAAACGAACTATTCGTCGTCGTCTATCTAAATGTATTCAGTGCTTTCGAACAAATCCGCAACCTTTGCAGCCTTTCATGAGTGATCTTCCCAGTTTTCGAGTAAACGAAGTTAAACCGTTTTCGGTAGTAGGCGTGGACTTTGGTGGCCCTTTCCGTGTCAAATTGGGGTCATATCGAAATGCTAGAATAGAGAAGGCATACCTGTGTCTGTTCGTGTGTTTGGCCACCAGAGCAGTTCATTTGGAGGTGGTATCAACTCTATCCACGGACGGGTTCATCGCGGTTTTGCGGCGTTTCGTGGGTCGTCGTGGACGTTGCAGTGTTATACACGCAGATTGCGGCACTAATTTTGTCGGTGCCAAAAATCTTCTATATTCCTTGCAACACGCTTCTGACGCCGAGCAAATTCAATTCAAATTCAACACACCCAGTGCGCCTCACCATGGTGGAGTTTGGGAAATCCAAATAAAGGCAGCAAAGGCACATATGTATCGCGTGATAGGCGACCAAGCACTAACGTTTGAAGAGCTCACGACGCTCTTCGTCCAAATTGAAGCCATGTTAAACTCACGGCCTTTGTATCAAATCAGTTCTGATCCAAATGACATTTCTTGTCTAACCCCCGGTCATTTTCTCACCTTAGAGCCTTTGACAGCTGTCCCTGATGAAGATCTCTCAAACACAAATATAAAACGGCTTCATCGCTGGCAGATGTTACAAGCTTTGCAACAGAATTTTTGGTCTAGATGGAAATCCGAATATTTAAATTCTCTTACCCAACGCGCCAAATGGACTAAACATTCTAAACCGTTATCGATAGGTTCGATGGTGATAATCAAGGATGACAATCGCAGCCCTTTACAATGGGCTTTGGCTCGAGTAGTGGAGTTGAAACCTGGCGTTGATGGAGTGGCTCGGAGTGCTGTAGTTAGAACAGCTAACAACACTCTTATTCAAAGACCGTTGGTTAAACTTTGTCCTCTTCCTATAGAAGACTAGTTTAAATCGTCGTGTTAGCAAATTAGCAATTATTCGTAAATAAACCGTAGTTAAGTAAGCAAATCTTAGTTATAGTTATTATTCGTTATCTTCTACTTGATGCTGTCTTCAGCAATTTTATCTCTTTCTGTTTAGTTATATTTTTTTTCTCTAACCAGAAAATACCATAGGCATTTTGGTGGGCGGGATGTTTCGTTATCATAATCTCGTAAACTGTAATCGAAAATCGGTCTAACTCGAGTCATCTGGCACATCGTTGTTCGCACCTGTCAGATTGACAGCTATCAAGTAGACAGTGGAATTCAGACTGTCGAGCGAGACACACCGGCCTACCGCGCTGCCGCTTTCACGCCAAAATTCAAAATTCAAAACCGTTAAAATCCATCGACGTCAACTTGTGACCCTCAACGAGGTGGAATCAAATCGGCAAACGGACACCAGACTGCAAGGCAAGGTATGTGCTTAGCTTGTAACTTGATATTTTGTCCGTTTGATCAGTGGAACAACGATTGTATCGACAGAGCCTAGTTCTGTTATCCAAATGTAAGCAGAAAGCCAGACCAATCGCATGCGTATGCTACATCCTTTATTAGAAATAGAAAGACTTATATCAAAATTGGTTTTAAACGCATTTGAACTTTATTATAATAGCTTGAAGATATGAAATTGTAATATTTTTAGCTCAGTTAGAAGTAATTTTAAAGTATACCAAACTCTGTGATCAGGTTTTACTGGGTACGTATGTTAGTAGTCGAGTCGTATCAAATTCAGACCAATCAAGAGGCAGTGGTTTCAATTTTTATGATAACTATAGCGTATGCGAGTTAGTCTATGGTATGGTATCTGCATACCTACGCTATCTCGTATCTATTTATAATTGTCAAATGTAGCTGTCACTGTCAAGATGAGAGTCGCGAGTGTATATATAATTATGTACTATCGGGAACGTACATATCGCATGCTTAATCATAAACTGATCTAACTCAAAAAACCTGTTTTTTGGGAATTCGCAAAAAACGTTTTGTCATTTACTACTTATCCCATATATTGACTTATAACTTAAATAGCAGTAACTCAGTGTGGGAAAGAGATATCGAAATAAATCTTAGTTTGGTCGATAGAGGGCGTTGACACAATGCTGCCCGTTATATTATCTCACTTTAGACCTAAATCGTAATCGGTCAGTTATTGTTTTCAATCATTTGTGGAAACAAAAAATTTAAAAAATCCTCAGTTTTGTATATACGGCGCTAGCAGCGTAACGCCTAAAGTGCGTGCATACAAACCTATACTTAATTAGCTCGAAAAAGCACGAGATTTCCTTTAAAGGATAATTTTTTATAGCTAGAGTTCAGCAGAACAGGCAGACGGCCCACCCTGGTAGGTGGTCACCGTCACCTATGGACGTTTGCCGGCCTCGAAGAAATTTTATAACGCCTTTTTTAACTCAAATAATTTTTTTTTCTAAAATAAAAGTAGCCTAAGTTACTCTTTGTTACATCAGCTATCTGCCAATGAAAGTCCCGTCAAAATCGGTCCAGCCTTTTCAGAGATTAGCCGGAACAAACAGACAGACAAAAATTGTAAAAATGTTGTTTTGGTGTATGTGCCGTGTATACATCCAAATGCACTTAGTAAAAAGCGGTCATTTTAATATTACAAACAGACACTCTAATTTTATTTATTTGTATACATTAAAATTGGTTAGTTTTCTTTGCGAAATGTTGTTAACAAAAACATCTGTATTTCGATAAACTTTTAAAAACTTCTTACTTAAATAAACTGTTCCGGCAGTTTGGGTTCTGTTTGAAAATAATGAAATCCTTTTAACTAAATTGGGAATATTATAAAAGCTTATCCGTACAGGGACGGAGGAAGGATACTGACCTCTGCGGCCAGGCTCAGTCTATCGTAAATGGCGACTAAATCCACTCACTATCTGGTAGGGCCGCAAGCCCGTCTGGATAACCACTGTAGTGTGTAAGTCGATTTAGTGAGTATAATTAAAGTCGTCGTACAGACAATACGTGTTTCAATTAACGACCTATACCCCCCACACCTCATGGCGACCCTGCCTTGCGCTATCGCCTAGGTATCGGGTTTCGCCCAGGTGCCGGGCGACGCGACGGCGCGACGGATAAATAAGCGAGATCAGCGAATTCCTGTGTGCCTCAGTGCACGAAGTTAAGACTTTTGAATTATAAAAATTAAAAAACATGAAATAATGACGCCAACCACTGAACTGACAACGTCGTTTGAAGACAGAAAAATTATATATTATAAAAATTACAATGGGCAACGGAAACAATAAACAAGAAATAAAGGAGGTGATTATTGGAGAGAATACTATTATAGAAACTCATATCCAAAGAAACAACATCCTACTGCTGTCGGCCTTGGGATTAATCATACTTTTCATTTTGGTTGTACTTATTAAAAAAGTACTGGACAGACAGAAGAAATGGATAGATAAGAGAATTAATGCTGAGTTTGTCAGAAGAATGCGTATGCGGCTGTCCAAAAGGATCTACGGCGAAGGAGAAGGAGTTGAGGATGTGTAGTGCTTTTATTATTTTTTTTAATTCTTTTTCTGTGAGCTATAAAACTAAGAGTGCTATGTTTGTGTTTTTGTGCGCTACTTATTCCAGAACAAGGTGCCGTTACTGATTTTCTATTGAACTTTAAATTTAGTTAATAATTAGTGAGTATATTTTAACGTCATTAAAAAATCTATGGAAGAAAATGTAGAACAAATTTTATGTGAGTTAACTGACATACAAATATATTTAAGGAAATTGGGCTCTAAAAGAAAACAATATAAAATTATTGTAGACGAAAAAATATTAAAGGCTAAAAAGCTATATTCTTCTTATGAAAATATTATAAGTATTATTCCCGAGCATAAAATTTCTTTAGAATTAGATGAACTTATACTTGAAGTATTAGGAGAAAAAATTGAATTAGCTTACTCAAAAATTCTTACTTATAGTACTGAATCTAGCTTAAAATATAATAATTTTTGCAAAATGGAAAACTTTGAGATAAGAACGGCAACATCATTAATTCCTATAATGGATGGTTCTGAGGAAACAACAGAAAAAATTATTGACACTGTAGAATTGTATAGTGATTGTTTAAAAAATAAAGATCAGATAAAGTTACTAATATCTTTCGTATTAAAAACTAGGCTTACTAAATCTGCTAAGTTAAAATTAAAAGGTGAATATAATGATATAGAAAGTCTCGTAAAAGACATGAAATCTTATTTGCTTACAAAAAAATCTGCAAATTCTATTCTTTCTCAAATAAATAACTTGAGTCAAAATAATATGTCTATCAGTGAATATGGAAATAAATTATCAGAATTATTCGTAGGCCTGACTATCGCACAAGCTGACGGTAACGAAAAAGCATGTGAAATACTAAGACCTATAAATGAAAAACTTGCAATTAAAAGATTTTCTGATGGGTTAAGAAATAGGCGATTAAGTACCATTATTTCAGCACGTAACTATTTGGACCTCAAAGATGCGGTGCGAGCAGCTGAAGACGAAGAGTTGGCTCAACCTTCTTCATCCAGCAATATTTTCAACATGAGAGGTAGGTCAAATAACAGATATAATAACACAGGAGGTCGAAATAATTATTATAAGAATGGTTTTAATTCCCTAAAACCATTTGGATATGCTAATTATGACACAGTTAATAAATATAATAATTTTAAACAACAACATTTCAATAATAATTCCCGTGGTGAATATTACCGTGGAACAAGTAATAACAGGGGAAATAATTATAATTATTCTTCGACAAGATCTTATCGTGGTAGAGGAAATCGTGGTAGAAGTTCACAACATAAGATGTTCCCTGTTCAATTATGTGACAATACGGAAAAACAAAAAGAAAAATTGGAAAATGAAAATCGGTTTTTTCGGGGTTAAATATTTTAATATTATGACTTGTAATGAAAATGTTAGATATGCTCATTTTAATGTAAATAATAACAAATGTTCATGGCTAGTAGATACCGGAGCATCAATTTCAGCAGTTACCAAGAAAGCATTAACGGAACAAATTCCACTATTTAGAGACAACATCGAAATAAATGGTATTGGGGGAAAAACTCAATCTGAAGGTTTTGTTTATCTATCTTTATATGATCAAAATGGAACTTGCTTTAATCATAAATTTTATTTGTTTGATAAATTACCCTGTAAATCAGATGGAATACTTGGGCTAGACTTTTTATCAAATTATGATTCACATATTGACTTAGAAAATAATATATTAAAATTACGTAATGAGTACGAGTGTACCATACCACTTTATACGACACCAACTATTTCTTATAGCTGTCTGACTGTACCTGCTAGAAGTGAATCAATCCATTATATACAATTACAGAATAATAAATTGAACCATGATATTGTTGTTTTACCAAAACAGTTAAATGAAAATTTGTATTTAGCAGCCTTAATAGTTAAACCTGTTAACAATGTTATACCGATTAAAATATTGAATACCGGTGAGGAGTTAGTTACTATACCAACTTTTCAGCCAGAAGTACATTCGTTAAATGAATACCAAATCTGTCAATTTACTGCATGTAAGTCGAATGCAGAACGAGCTAGTACTTTGTTATCAACCTTGAATATAGACCATTTACACCCTACGGAACGGACGACTATAGAAGCTATTTGTTCCAAGTATAGCGATATATTTTATCTCCCAGGAGATAAACTTACTACTACCAATATATACGAACATAACATTTATTTAAAACCAAATACGAATCCTATTTATACGAAACCGTATAGACTACCAAATAGTCAAAAACCAGAAATAGATAAACAAATTAAGCAAATGCTAAAAGACGATATTATAGAAGAAACTCAAAGTGAATGGTCAAGTCCTATTTTACTTGTACCAAAAAAGTCCGACGATGTTAATAAAAAGTGGAGATTAGTTATTGATTACCGTAAATTAAATGAAATTATTCAAGACGATAAATTCCCATTGCCTAATATAACGGATATTTTAGAATCTCTTTCCGGTGCAGTTTATTTTAGTCATTTAGACCTTAGCCAGTCATATTACCAAGTAACCTTGAATCCAGAGTCTAGGAAACTTACGGCATTTACAACTAATACGGGACAGTACCAGATGAAAAGAATGCCAATGGGTCTTAAAACCAGCCCTAGTTCTTTTTCAAGAGCTATGACTATAGCTATGTCAGGATTAAACTATGAGAAATGTTTTATCTACCTTGATGACCTTGTAATTTTTGGACGTAATTTAGAAAGTCACAATAAAAATTTAACTGATGTTTTTGAAAGACTTAGAAAAGTAAATTTAAAATTAAATCCCAATAAATGTAATTTTTTAAAACAAGAATTATTATATTTAGGTCATACAGTATCAGCAAAAGGAATCTTGCCTGATAAAAACAAAATTAAAATAGTTGAGAATTACCCTAAGCCTAAAAATACAGATGAAGTAAAACGCTTTGTTGCATTTTGTAACTACTATAGAAAGTTTATTCAAAATTTTGCTGAGATAACTATCCCATTAAATAACTTGTGTCGTAAAAATGTACCTTTTGTTTGGTCCAACGAGTGTGAAAATTCATTTCAAATTTTAAAAAAAAAGTTGATATCACCACCCGTTTTACAGTACCCAGATTTTTCGAACAAAAATGAGTTCATTTTGCAAACTGACGCTTCAGGTATTGCCGTTGGAGCAGTACTTTGCAATAAAGATATGCGACCGATTGCTTATGCAAGTCGACCTTTAAACAAAGCCGAACGAAATTATCAAACAATTGAAAAAGAATTAGTTGCAATCGTGTGGGGAGTAAAGTATTTTAGGCCATATCTTTTAGGTAAAAAATTTACAATTATGACTGACCATAAACCGTTAATATATTTGTTTGGAATGAAAGATCCGTCAAGTAGATTACTAAAACATAGATTAACATTAGAACAATACGATTTTAATATCACTTATATTAAAGGAAAAGATAATTGCGTAGCTGACGCATTATCTAGGTTACCAACAAACTCGGACGAATTAAAGTGTATGAACTCAATATTATTAACAGTAATGACTAGAGCACAAAAGAAAAAAATAAGCAACGTGGAAGATAATACAGAAACTCATATCAATAGCAATGACACGGACAATCGGACTGATCACCCGAAAGTTGTGGAATTGTTACGGATACCGAGTGACGCTGTAGAGATGGTTTTAATAGAAGGAAAGGAGATAAATAAACTTAAGAAACAAAATAATATAAATGTAGAAACCGAGTGTTTTGCATTTTCTCAAAGTAAGAAAACGTTATACATTAACCTTAATTTCAAAGCGCAATACACGCGAGCCGTTTTTGTGAAGAAATTAAGTCAGTTTTGTAAAAACATAAACGTTGATAAAGTATGTATAATAAAAGGAAATAATAACGCGTTATTTATTAAAGATTTAGTAGACGAAATTAAAAATGACGAAATGTGGACCGGTCCACGCATTTGTATTTTGCGAGGTGTTGAAAGAATTAATGACGACAATGATAAAAGATTTATTATTAATGACTATCATTTACTGCCCACAAGTGGTCATGCTGGTGTGCGCAGAATGATTAATAACATAAAAAGAAAGTATTACTGGCCAGAAATGGAGAAAGATGTTAGAGAATTTGTAAGTAAATGCGATAAATGTCAATTTTCAAAGTATTCAAGAAATACTAAGGAGCCTATGGTAATAACAACCACAGCTTCGTATGCTTTTGAAAAAGTTTTCTTAGATTTAGTTGGTCCACTGGACAAAGATATAGATAATAATAGTTATATACTTACATTACAATGCGAATTAACTAAATTCGTAGAGGCGTATCCACTTCAAAATAAGGAAGCTGTAACCGTAGCTAAAGCATTTGTTAACAATTTTATTTTAAGGTTCGGAATACCGAAACAGATAGCTACAGATAAAGGAACAGAGTTCATGTCATCTACAATGACAGAAGTCTGTACTCTTTTGGGAATTGAAAAATTAAATTCAACTTCATACCACCATGAATCAATAGGATCTCTTGAGAATGCACACAAACATTTAGGTGCATATCTGAGAATACAATGTGACCAATTTTCTGAAACTTGGAGCCACTGGCTTCCATTCTGGTGTTTTACTTTTAATAACACTGTACATTCTTCTACAAAATACGCTCCATATGAGTTAGTTTTTGGGAAACCTTGTGAAATCCCGAGTAGAATAAGTAAAAACATTGAACCTTTGTATAATCCAGATAATTATAGTTTAGAATTAAGGTATCGTTTGCAAGTTGCACACAAAGATGCTAGAAATAATTTGTTACAAAATAAACAAATAAGAAAATGTACTTATGATAAAAATAAAAAACAGGTATTATATAAGAAAAATGATTTAATATTGTTAAAAAATGAACCTGCAACAAAATTAGATAAATTATATATTGGCCCATATACTGTAATTGAAGATTTAGAACCTAATGTAAAAATTATGAAAAACAATAAGATAGAAATTGTGCATAAAAATAGAACTAAGTTGTTTAAAAATAATGTTTAATATGCTTAGCATTAATTGAATTCTAGTATTAAGTCACTATGTACATACTAATATAATACCAATTTTATTATAATAACTGTTAAAAAAAAAAAAAAATGTTTAGGTTACATTTTTTTTTTCTTGTACCCCGGTGGTGTAGTGTGTAAGTCGATTTAGTGAGTATAATTAAAGTCGTCGTACAGACAATACGTGTTTCAATTAACGACCTATACCCCCCACACCTCACCACCTTTGCTCTTAAGTATGCCGCCATTATAACTTTTTGTGTTCCGGTATTAGTACCCTAAGTTCCTCTATCCTTATGGGATAGCAGCGTGTTTGTAATGCCACTGACGATGTAATCACGACGGTAACTGCTAAATTCTAAGCGGGCCCTCAGCCTGTCTGCTGTCCTACAGCAATAAAAAAAAGCTTATTTGTATTTAAATACAAGTGTGCACTTATGTCGTAACTCAAAGATCACGAGTTATATTATCAGTAGCAGTAGCTGTTGCTACTGCTTACCTACGCTGTCTTATGTGTCTTGTGTGGTTATCAAGATGTCACTGTCACTGTCAAAATATGAAAGCTACGAGCAGTGGCTAGTGTTGTTCTACCCCAGACTTTTTAGAACCAGGACTATTCTCTTTGTGAATGCGGATTAACTGAACCTTCGATCAACATGTTGATCGAAGAACTGAACAAAAAAGAACACATCTTCTTAATTTGCTCTAATATTGCACAAGAGTTATACGATATTCTCCCAATACATTTCCCTCCACCTGTCAATTTTAACTCTTTTCCGTCGTTAAATGCTAATAAGCACGTAACTATGTAATTTTATTTAACTTTTAATAGCTAATAATATCCATATGTACTTATAAATGTGAAAGTAACTCTATCTGTCTGTTTGTTACGTTTTCACGCTTAAACCGCTGAAACAATTTTGATAAATTTGGGTATATAGATAAATTGAACCTTGGAGAAGGACTAGATTTTGTCGCGAATTTTGTTCGCAGTATAACATTTTCCGGGTCAGCTAATATTATAAATATATATATATATATATATATATATATATATATATATATATATATATATATATATATATATATATATATATATATATATATATATATATATATATATATATATATATATGTATTTAGTTTTGTATATGGGTTAACAGAAAGTAATCTTTAAAAAACGTAACATAATTAGACACACACACTCAGACACACATACGCACACTCTAATTATATGTTTACATTCTTATAATTTTTGTAAAATATTTGAACAACTGTGGGCACTGGCTTCTGTAACACAGACTTTGGTCTAATTCGCTCAGAAGCCAGGGTAAAAAATTGTTGTATGTAGATTACTGTATATTTTGCAAATAAACTTATTATTATTAAACGTATTATGTTTTGCACCTGTCATTTATATTCTCTAATATGACATTAGCATATTGATACTCATAGCGTTGGAGTCAAACACTTCAAGAATAGATAGAGTGATGAGAGTTATAGATGGACATTGTTGAGCCAGAGAGGCACACAAAGAAACATTATATTTTATTGCTGTGGGATAGCAGACAAGCTGATGGCCCGCATAGAATTTAGCAGTTACCGTCGCCTATGGGTGTTTGCAACGCCAGTGGCATCGCAAACAAGCTGCTGTCCCATAAGGGTACAGGAACTTGGGTCACTAATGCCGGAACACAACACAAAGTTATTATGGCGGTATACTTAACACCAAAAGTGGTCGCCATCCAGACGGGCTTGGGGCTCATCAAGTAGCTAGGGTGGGTTGTTTTGTCGCCTTTTACGACAGGCCGACCCCGGCCGCTGAGGTTAGTATTCTTTCTCCGCCCCTGCACGGTCAATATCACTCACAATCACAGTATATATCCCCGCAGGTATTACGATGTGCGCTAGTCAACAGATTAAATATTTTGTATAAAATTTTACAAAATTAAACCCTAAATTCATGATAAATCTCACCTTTATCCATAAACAAAATGCTTAGTTAATTTAGATCGCGTCTACTCCTGACACGGATTGATGGTTTAAAATTGCTCCAGTAATTAGCAGTTTGGACCGGCCAAAACCGACTTAAACTAGTTACAACCAGTTTAAACCGGTCGAGGGACTATTTACTTTAGAAACATTGTTATCAATTAGGTATTTTCATGTAACTCTTTCTCCGTGCATGGGCGGAGTTTGAATATTAACCCCCGAGACCGAGGTCAGCCGACAGGCTGACAGTAAAAGGCAACAAAACAAACCTAGCTAGGTGATAGGGCTCCAAACCTATCTTGATGACAACCTTTGATCTTTATATATGCCTCCATAATAACCTTGTGTTGTATTCCAGATTTAGTGACCCTGATTGCCTGCTTCCTTAAGGGTAGCCTGAAAGGCCAGACGGAGAGGCCAATGTCTTTTTTAACTGACGAAAAAAACTGAGGAGGTTCTCATGTCGACGCGTATATTTTTTTTCTTTTTTTATGTATGACCACGCATTACTTTTTACATAGTAGTTCGATTAAAAAAATGTTTTTTATTGGAAAGGGTATACCCCAAATTTGGTCCAATATAAATTTGGAAAAAATCCAATCCTAAGGGTACGAAAACAGAGAATGATTGTTCACTCACTGATTATATCTATGACCACGCAAAACTTTTGATAGAATTGATTTATTTAAGCATGTAGTAATTAGTAGATTACAGCCAAAAAATTGTTTTAACAAAAAAATTAAACCACCGAAAAAAACTGAAAAGCAAAAAATAATAAACCTTCTTTTTATTAACTAAGTTCTTAAACTAATGTAAGTATACCTAAGTAATTCTGAGTCGGCGCCAAACAAGCAAATTAATTAATTACGTAAAGCGTTAATGTCAGCGAGACAGCAACTCGAACGGGCATACACGTGAGGGCACTGGCACCGACTCAAAATTGCTTAGGTATACTTACATTAGTTTAAGAACTTAGTTATTAAGGTAAATAAAAAGAAGGTTTATTATTTTTTGCTTATCAGTTTTTTTTATGATAACATCTGAAGCTGTCTCTTCAGAGTCTTAGTCCAGTTCTAGCGATTTTCCAATTTAGCAATGGTTCTGCGAGTTCCGTCAGCCCTTTCGTGACAAACCCTTACCTCCAACAGATCCTAAAAGAAACCAAATGGTCTACCTTCCCTGACTGTAATATAACAGTCCAGCGTTAAACTTCTGAGTTGGGCCTCACCCTAGAGGGAACTGACAGTATACCAGCTACGCTTGTGTAAGGCAGATTGGCGAATTACACACACCGGTAATCTCACTATGCAGGTTTCCTCGCGATGTTTTCTTTCACCGTCGGTACACTTTTTTTATTGCTGTAGGATAGCAGACAGGCTCACTTAAAATTTAATAGTTACCGTCCCCTATGGGTCGGTCACTAATGCCGGAACACAACACAAAGTTACTATGGCGGCATACCCGTACTTAACACCAAAGGACATGGTAATTATCCTATAATATGCACATAAGGTGAGAAACACTGTCTAAACGGCGCATGTTACCGTAGAATTCGTACGTAATACCACTGATCTACCTGACTGGCTATGGTTCCTGACAGAACGAGTAAAAGTAGAAATCTATTTATCACCCATGACTCCTTACGTAAAAGAAGAGAGAGACTCGCTGACTGAAATGAAGCCTTAAATAAGCGAGAGTAGTTTGCTCATGGATACTTCACTACCTCGCCAATGTCTATGATATATGTATGTCGCTATGATATATGATACACAGAGGTCGCTAGTGATAACATGTTAATAAAACACGTCGGGAATGAGAGTAGGAGCGGGTTCTTGTCCAGATTAATGAGTCACCATCCTTTGGGCCAATTTTTCATTTTATTTAATCTATTCTCTTGACACTTAACTGACCTGACCTGACACTGATTCAGGACTATTGCCTACATATTTGTTCCTAAGCTAGTAAATCATATATAACATTTACCTTTGTCTCGAAAAAAAAACTGTATCTCTTCCAAAAATATCCAATTTTAATAATTTATTCGGTGTTTTATTAACAAAAATTTGTACAAGGATAATAAAATACACAGAACATTATGGAAATATATATTGTGAACAAAAATTATAACAAAAACTGGAATCTAAAAGTAAAAAAAAATTAACATGTGTGCTTTACCGCACAGACTCCATGGAGCCCCT
Source organism: Malacosoma neustria (assembly GCA_963693495.1). Lineage (NCBI taxonomy): Eukaryota > Metazoa > Arthropoda > Insecta > Lepidoptera > Lasiocampidae > Malacosoma > Malacosoma neustria. The sequence goes on from OY856397.1 coordinate 9,555,310, forward strand.
TCTTAAAGCGGACACTCCGTATCAGAAAAATAATTGATATCGTTATTATCATCATTATCACTATAAATTTGTATTACGCGGTATGAGCGCACCACAATGTCACTCCCAGTATCACTTTCTTCACAACTTGCATAACGATCATTTTCCCTCGAATTATTATAATTTGAACTTTATATAACACGTAGAAAAATAACTCCCCTACAGCGAGCTAAACAGCAATTGATTTCACGAGCGCTATCGCACTCGTGGCAATTTTGGTTAGAATGTGCACGCGCGCGATGGCGCTCGTCGACACTGTAACGGTTTATATATCTTACCTATTTTACATGTTCACTTATTTTATTTATTATTATAATACATTTTGACGAATATTTGTTGTAACGGATAACACACATCAGTACGCTCGCGGAGGTCACGATTCGCGTTCAGCGTTTGGATGTTTATGTATAGTATTTACTTTTTTTTTAATGCTGTAGGACAGCAGACAGGCTGACGGCCCGCCCAGAATTTAGCAGTTACAGTCGCCTATTGGTGTTTGCAATGCCAGTGGCATCGCGAACACGCTGCTGTCCCATAAGGGTACAGGAACTTGGGTCACTATTGCTGGAACACAACACAAGGTTATTATGGTGGCATACTTAAGACCAAAGGTGGTCGCCATCCAGACGGACTTGGGGCCCTACCACATAGAGTGGATTGTTTTGTCGGCTTTTACGACAGGTCGACCCTGGCCGCAGAGGTTAGTGTTCTTTCTCCGCCCCTGCACAGGTATTCCTATAAAAGTAATACTGATTCCACGTATTTTTATTGTATTTTATTTCTGCCAACTAATATTCTGGCTATTTCTACACAGAATTCCATAAATTTATTCGTTAACAATTCATTAACATTAGTTTCTTTAATTTCTATACCTGTTTTCTATTCTTGATTGAAGCGCTCTAAGCCGAACATGGAACAGTCATTAATCGACATAACATTCCAAGGAGGAGGACGAAAGTGCGATACCGACTTACTCTTTCGTCCTTCACAATTCATGTCCAGAATTACCAACCTAGATGTCAATGCGCTTGATTACGGTACAATTTAATAAGATAATTTTATAATGGTCGCCATTTTCAATGTCGTTACCTCCGACGTTTAGCTTCGCGCAAAGGACGACGTAGCTCAGTTCTAACGCTTGTAATTATGTTACAGCACCCTGTACTATTCGATAGGTATTTTACTCATACTCGCCCATGGCTGTCGTGTCTTGACAGTGATATTCGACAAATATATATAGACACTAGTTAATAAAATTATAAAAATTCTGTTGGAAATTTATTATGAAATTAAATTTACAAGAGAAAAAGAAGTAAAATCTAAATAAAAGAAGACTGCGAGCTATTTGCAGTATGTCCGATGTTAGTGGCCCCTTGTCCAACAACGTGCTGTGAAGATCCACCTATGTGCTATCCCTGCTTGTTACGATGTCCTTCGCCGAAGGTTATGTATTGTTGTGAAAAGAAGCCGCAAGTTTCAAGGCCTCTAACTTGCCAAGAGGAAGATTGATTTGAGCCACAACCAAAATATATGAAGATGGACGCATTATGCGTAAGCTGCCTGTGTCTGCATTTAAGCGCAACGGAATTCAGGAACAAGTGTATTCGAAGACGCTCGGCACTGCGAATTTTCTATTTAGAAACCCTCGTGACGTAGTTGTCAAATGTAAATCGTGCACGGACCCCGTAAAAGTCGACTCGGCCAAAGTGCCACCCTGCACACTCAAACCGACAATCGGATGTTGTTTACTCTAGAAGAAACCAACAAAAGTGTTGCTTCAGGATATATTAGATGATTGACAACGAAATTTCGTGTCCTACTTTCAATGTGAAACGAGAAAAATAATTTAAATTTTTTTTTATTGTGTAGGATAGCAGATAGGCTGACAACCCGCTTAGAATTTAGCAGTTATCGTCGCCTATAGGTGTTTGCAACGCCAGTGGCATCCCAAACACGCTGCTGTCCCATAAGGGTACAGGAACTTGGGTCACTATTGCCGGAACACAACACAAGGTTATTTATTTATTTATTTATTTATTTATTTAATGATGGAAAACCTACAGCTAATACACATGAAAAAATACTTGAAATTATTATCAGACAGCCAATTACAGGTTTTCACGAATAATATCTTGAATAACTAACACGCAGATATGCAAATCTGCATTACACTATAGAACTAGTCACAGAAAAATTTATTACTTAGACACCGCTTGGCTCCCGAAATACTGATCCCAAATGGGTCAACATTATGCTGCTTACTGACATTATTTAAATAGTTACTTGCTCGCACTAGGAATGCATTTTGCCTATAGTTGGTAGAACTGAAAGGTATATTTATTGGAAAATTGACACGCACAGACTTGGCCGGAACGTTAAAGTTGATTTTGCTTAATAAATCTGGGCAATCTATATCAGACGAAATGATTTTTAAAAGAAGTGTACAGTCAGCTATATCTCGTCGATCCTTAAGTGGTAAAAGATGAAACTTCTTACAGAGGTCCAAATATAATTCGCTAGAATAGTGGGTCTTTATTCTAAAGCATAAATACCGGACGAACCGCTTTTGTATACTTTCTATGCGGTCAATGTATTTGTGATATCGAGGGTTCCATATTTGAGATGCGTATTCTAAGTGACTTCTGACATAAGTGCAGTATAAAATTTTTAAAGTTTTAATCTCATTAAAACAATTCGAAATTCGCATAATAAAACCCAGGGTCTGAGAGGCTTTCCTGACGATATTATCAATGTGGACGTCGAACGCTAGCTTATTATCATGATACACACCTAAGTCACGGATGCCGTTAGACCTTGGTAAGACCTGACCAGATAGTGAATAATTAGTAAAAATGAAATTCTCTTTTCGTGTGAAAGTTACGAGGGAGCATTTAAGAGGATTTAGATCTAGTTGGTTGATAGAGCAATAGTGTTCAAGACGTAGTAAGTCATCCCGAAGAGCATACATATCATCGACAGAAGATATGGTGGTAAAGATTTTCATGTCGTCTGCAAAGCACAATAGCTTAGATGTTCGCAGGCAGTGCTCAATGTCATTGACATAAATGATAAAAAGAAGAGGTCCGAGCAAGGAGCCCTGTGGAACTCCACTTGGAATCTTCACCCAACTCGATATATAACTATTCAAGACGACAGCCTGCGATCTATTATCAATATAAGAAGAAAACCATCTCAGCAGATCTCCGCGAATGCCCATATTCTCAAGCTTACAAAGAAGGGTACTGTGCTTAATACGATCAAATGCCTTGCTGTAATCTGTGTATATGACGTCGACTTGTTTTCCCCTGTCCATATTTAGGGTTATATAGTCATTGAGCAAAACTAAATTAGTAACAGTTGATCTACCTCTCAAAAAACCGTGTTGATAAGGACTAAAGGTGTTGGATAAAGAACGATAGACCTGATTGTATATTATTTTTTCAAAGATTTTGGCAACAATACAGAGCTTTGATATAGGTCTGTAGTTTGTTATTTCAGACTTAGAGCCTTTTTTATGTACAGGAGTTATAAATGCAGATTTCCATAGCTGTGGCACAATCCCAGATGATATTGACTTTGTAAATAAAAGAGATAATGGCAGAGCAACAAATGTCGCACATCTGGTAAGAAATCTAGGGGAAATATTATCAGGACCAGCCGATTTACAGACATCTAATTTTTGTAATAAAAATTTTACCTCATTGGGGTTTATATAAATGGTATTGATGTCTCCTGTAACTTCAGAAATAGGGCTATTCATATTTGTAGAATCATTGAAGGAGTTATAATTGTTAGATGAACTACTAAGAAAAGTTGACTGAAAGTAGGACGAAAAAGCATTACAAATAGATTCGCCACAATCAAAATAATTTTCATTATATTTTAAACAGCTAGGCATAGCATTTGATTTAGAGCGATTCTTCACAAAGCTCCAAAAGTATTTGGGATTAGTCGTGATAGATTTTTCGGTTAGATTTAAGTAGCTTTGATAACAGTTAGATTCCAAGACTTTGACTCGTTCACGCAAAACTTTGAAAGATAGTTCATCAGACTTGTTACCATATGTTTTATATTTTCTTAAATATTTATATTTTTCTTTTATTACCCTTTTAAGAGAGTTATTATACCATATCGGGTAATATTTATTATTAATAGATTTAGTAGGTACGTATTTATTTTGAGCGTCATGAACAAATTTATTGAAGAATGTTACTGCTTCATCAACTGATAATTTCGAGAAGGTATTATTCCAATCTACATTTGAAATATCCGTGTTAATAGAGTCAAAGTCACCTTTATCAAATAAATATTTGGTCCTCGGTGCGGTATCAAGCTTTTTGAAGTCGATGAAGTTTGTACTAATCAAAAGTGCAGGATGATAATGATCTATAGGAACTAAAGGATCCGGACATTCGGCCACCGCAACACTTTCATTCGACAAAACTAAGTCAAGAATTTTACCGTACTTATTCATAACCCCATTATATTGGCATAAATTAAGAAGTAGTAATTCGTCTGTAAACGAAACCTCATCTGTGCTTGATAAGTTAGTCGTTTGTAACGCTGAGTTATCATCGGCAGGCAACCAAGTAATTCCACTCATGTTAAAATCACCAATTATTAAAAACATATTCGATGGATGATTTAAAATAGCTTCATTAACTTTATCCAAAAAATTATGTAATTGAGTAGAGAAAGAGAAACCTTTACTTTGCTGACATAAATAGATAACGCAGATATATAAGTTTGTAATTTGAGTAGTATCGGTTTTGTTTACCTGAACACTTAACCAAAGATCTTCAGCAGTGGATTGATATCTATACTGGGAACTAACCGATAAGTTCTTATGCGTAGCGATTAAAACACCCCCACCCCTCGATTGCTTAGTCAAGTCATAGTCTCGATCTCGCCGCCACACTATATACCTATCATCAAAAAATTCGGAACTAGAAATACCGTCTAATAACCACGTCTCCGTTAAGATTATGATATCATATGAATTAATACATACTTGATGATAAAATGAATTACTTTTTGTTCGTAGGCCTCGTACATTTTGATAGAATATATTAAGGTTACAGGTTTATACTTAAGACCAAAGGTGGTCACCATCCAGACGGGCTTGGGGCCCTACCACATAGATAGAGTGGATTGTTTTGTCGGCTTTTACGACAGGCCGACCCTGGCCGCAGAGGTTAGTATTCTTTCTCTGCCCCTGTACGGATACAAATAAAAAGGATGACAGATTTTTTCCCAAAAAGTGGTTAACGTCAGGCAGGCAGCCGCCGGTTGTAAAAACTAAGCCACAACTATTACAACATGTAACATGTTGTGCCAACCCTATATAATGTGGGATAAGGGCCGGAGAAAGAAGATATTATTATAGCCACTAGTTGTAGGTATGTTTTAAATGTAGATTATATACATTACATTCTTCCTCTCCTTCGTTTCGCTTTTGACAGAGAAAGAAAAAAAGAAAATTATGTTTATTTGATGGAACCATTTTACAACGAGTTTATAAAATTCATCAATTGTCATCATCATCATCATCTTTGCGCTGTATCCCGGTTGCAGCCCAAACTCTCGCTTCGGCGTCCGGGGTCCGCTTTCCGACTTTTTCTTCTCCATTTCGCACGGTCTTCAACATCCCTGGTAGTGAGCCCATTGGCACGCATATCACCCTTTACAACGTCAAGCCAGCACTTTTTGGCTCTACATTTGTTATCCACGTAAGCACCAGGTTGCCGTAAAACGTGGCCGTACCAACGGAGCCGACACTCTTGTAATTTATCCGCAATGTCACGGACATGAAGACTGCCGCGAATGCGGGAGTTCCTAAAATATTCCTAAAATAAAATTCATCAATTGTATATCTACCACATTAGGTCGACCACTCAGCATGGTGATGTGTCAGTATTAACACCCAGCGCTGGTTTTCAGTGCCGACCTATTCGGGCATATGAGGAGAAACATTGACCCACAATAAAATTATAATTACATAGACTAAACTAAAGATTAATAAAACATAAACAATACATACACAAATTTTGACAGAGCGGTAGTAGCGTAGTCACGTTGAGGCATCCAAGCCGGTGGTAGAGGCGGACACAGCTCCGCACGATCTCACGCCATTGCCTCCTGTTGGCAGATTGCTTGGCGCAGTCAGACACATGGTTTCACACTGCGGACTTCACTTAGTCCAGCACATAGTTAACCTGCCGCGCGATCTGGCTCCTTCCCTGCACTACAAATTACATACATAACAGAGTTTCCCATAAAAATATAATTACAAGCAGAATCATTGTGTCAACAGTAATCAATGTTCTCTCATACGTGAATTATTAAAACCCCGTCCGGAATTGAAACGATGTGCGTCAAAGAGTATGTAATTATGGATAAGGTAAACTGAGTTGTTAGGTTATACAAAATCTTACTTTCAAGACAGGGCATTGAGTAGTGTTAATGAGCTAATGCCCATATTTTTGAAGTGAATCTGCTTTAGCACCGTTATGATTTGAAAAATTGATGAAACAAAAAAGCGTCAACAAGAAGAGACAAACATAAATATGGTTTAGCCTGCAAGAGAATGAGATAAAACACAAGTATACAGTATTCTCTCGCAGGCTACTTTTATGAATTTTCACTTGTGCTGTGTGTGACTTACACACACACATACTTTTTTATTGCAGAGAAAAAGCATACGCGCTAATGGCCCACGTAATAGTAAGAAGTTACCGTTACCTATAGATCACAATGTCAGATGATAACATGCTGCCGTCTGGAAACCAGAACTGGAACCTGATTCACTTATACTAGAACAGGGTGTCATATTTGGAGACCAGAGGTGGTTGCCATCCAAACGGGCTTGGAGCCCTACCACCTAGGGTTCTGGCGGCTGGTCACAGGGATCAGTATTCTTACTTCATTCCTGAATAAAAGAAACCCAAAAGGTTTTCGAAGTTACACTTTTGAAGCGTTTGGAAAAAAATAAGAGAGTGAAATTTTACAACTGTCAAAAAGCGACATGATAAAGTTGTTTATCAAGTTTCTGTGAAAACATGTAACATACATATTTACAGGAGTTTCTCAGATATTGAGAAATGTACATAAATGTATAGTAGTGTTTTATCCGTGCAGGGGCGGAGAAAGAATATTAACCTCTGCGGCCGGTGTCGGCCTGTCGTAAAAGCCGACAAAACAACCCACCCTAGCTACTTGGTAGAGCCTCAAACCCGTCTGGATGGCGACCACCTTTGGTCTTAAGTATGCCGCCATAATAACCTTGTGTTGTGTTCCGGCATTAGTGATTCAAGTTCCTGTACCCTTATGGGACAGCAGCGTGTTCGCGATGCCACTGGCGTTGCAAACACCCATAGGTGATGGTAACTGTTAAATTCTAAGCGGGCCGTCACCCTGTCTGCTGTCCTAAAGCAATAAAAAAAGTACGAAACATAATTTGTAAACGAATAATATAGTTCCAAGTTTTCACTGAACACAGTGCACACATGGAACACTTGAGGGACAGTCATATTACCAATAGTAAAAATTTTACTATCATAATTATTTCCAAACGCCTAAAAGAAGCTAACTTCAAAAGTATATTCGTTCGTAAATATACATGTGTGTGTTGAATTATTTAAGGCGGTGAATAGACCACTGTAAAAATTCGTGATAAAAGTGACTTTTACATTGAAAAAACCTCTTTATGCATTTATCGGTTTGAGGTTCATTATCGGTATTTATTTTTGTATATGTTCGATCGTTACATAAAGGGTAGTTGAAATATCGACTCCTCATTTTTGTTTTCTGCTCTCACACTCAATGAGCTGATTGGTGAAAGCGAGTGGTGACGTAGTATCGCGTGAGCTTCTAAACACACGGGACGGTCGACGTTTGACCTCCCTGAAGACCACTCTCTGCGTTGTGCGCAATTAGCTTCAGGGAGTGGACCGGTATTGCCTCCGTCGAACAGCTGTTCCGGCTGGCTGCTGATAGAAACGAATACAGAAAGCTAACGGCCAACCTTCAGAATTGAAGAGGCACTGGAAGAAGAAGAAGAAGCTTCATTTACTCCACATTTACTCTCATTAGCTGTGTCATAAGATTATGTGTTAAGTGTCTAGTTTGTGACATTTAGCTGGTGCCGTGCAACAGTTTCTTCGCGAGCAGACCTGAACCGAACCGGGAAGGGGTGGAATCAAGGTCAGTGCGAATTTCTTTGTCCACTGCAAGGATCTCATATCTCTAACCACCGCTCCTCTCTCCCACCTCTTTCATACAGTCCACTGCTTTCAAGCTATTCCCTCATCCCTGTACTGTGGCACTTTCGGTCCTTGACCGGTATCGTACAGTATATTTATTTATAATGCCGTATCCATTTTGTTTTGGCTCAGAGCAGAATGTTGACTCCATTTTAATTTTGATCCTTTCATGACATATTATATTTGCGCAAAGGCTTTTGAATGTTAGCGGGTAAAGATTAGTTACGTTACATTAAGCTTTAGTTAAGTTTTGAATAAAATCAGAAATTCATATTATTATTTTCAGTTACAACTTATGTGATAACTTATATTACAATAAAAAATGGATGTGATATCAGACAATAATTAAAAAAATTGTGGCTTAGCGTCATCAAACCAGGGGTAGGGTAAAACCAATAGGCATATTTGAAAACCAGGGATGGTTGCCACCCCGACGGGCTTGGAGCACTACCATCTAGCGTGGGTTGTTTAGTTGCCTTTTACGATCCTGGCCTCAGAGATCAGTATTCTTTCTCTGCCCCTACACGGATAAAATATTTAATTTCAAATTTGAGTATTTAACCCGTTCAATATTATAAATGGGCAAGAAATAATCAATATTTAAATAGAACCAACGTTTTAATGTGTATCCACTTTTTTTTGGGCTCGGGGAAAAACCCTCATTTGACGGGTTCCCCTGGCCCGGGGGCACCGAGGGATATGTGGGACTCCGGGAAAGATGTTCGACCATCCGACTACCCACTAAAAAACCCCGCTGTTCTCCTATCTCCTACGCCCGGGCCCACGATATATGGCCTGCCGATGCCCGACCATGGACTGAACCCAGATCAGGGCCCCGTAAAAGGCTAATGTGAATCCACTACACCAACCTATGTAAAGATGCTGAAGTTATCACCCTCGGAGCGATACTCATAAAATCATTTTAAATCCCATTTTGATATTTAAATAGAAAAAAAAAAATTGTTGACTTTGTTAAAAAATACTTGAAATATTTACTTTCGGCTTAACAGTGGAATAAAATCGAATATGGAATCTAATTCTAAATTAACAAAGACCAGAAAATATCTTTTATAATATTAAATACAAAATAATTAATTATTAAAATAAAATAATGTAGTTTAATTCACTTCAACATCATCATATCTTAACAACTAAACCTCAAATAAAAATAAATATGTAAACACGTCCTAAAAGCACATCATCATCGTCACCTTAGCGTTATTAATCCTGGTTGCAATCCAAACTTCCGCTTCAGTGCCCGGGGTCCGCTTTCCGACTTTTTCTACTCCACTTCGCACGGTCTTCAGCATCCTTGGCAGTCAGTCCATTGGCACGCAATCACCCTTTACGACGTCAAGCCAACTCTTTCTTGGTCTACCCCTCCTGCCGGGGCCTGGCGGAGGCGGCATGAGTTCCTAACGCGATCCTTCCGCGCCAGTCCCCATATCCACCGCAGCATATTCATATCCTCGAAATTTCCAAATATACTCAATATGAACGAATTTTAGAACCTCACTTTTTTGTTGTCTCCAGTGATATATCTCACAAATGGTTTTTTGCACATTCAGCTTGTTTCAAATTTCATATATCATTTGTTTAAATTGACGACCTCCGTTTCGTAGCACGCACTTCAAGATGCTTGCGGAGGTGACGACGGATTTGATTCCTATCTCGCATCTGGTTTATGTATAATATGTATTAATTTACAAAATAAAAGTATATTTGTAGTTTAGTTATTTAATACCCATAAGTGTTATGCGATTTTGGAGCTAGATGATTTTGTGTGAGTTATTTAATTTGACAACGGTCTGTATTTATTTATTTGAATTCAAAAACATTCAAAACAATGTGATTTTAGCGTTCATTGTTTTTATATAAACGCAGGGGGCTATTGAAACGGCCATTACTGTTGAACCTTATCAAGGGATCGAAATTGGTTTCATGGTAATAAAGACTCGCGCCCACTCTTATTCTAAACTATATGCACACTAATATTATAAATGTTAACTCTGTCTGTACAGACAAAACAGCTGTTATGTTTTCACGCGTATCCTGCGCTGAACGAATTTTAATGAATTTCGGTAAAGAAATAGATTGGAGCTTGAAGGACAATTATTACTTTTTTTAAATTTATATGACAGAACAATGTTTAACGGGTCAGTTAGTGATATATAAATCCTAATATATATTTTAGGAAGTTTAAGGTTAGTTAGGTTAGCCACCTTATAGTCATCCACCCAAATGGCGCAAGACGGAATCGGAAAGAAATGATGGCTAAAATTATGCACAAATGTCACGTTTTGCAGTCATGAGGTACGAAGAAAAAAAGGTTCCATAGACACTCGTGGTGGAAATCAACCTTGACTAAACCTAATGCACTTGAATCCTTGCGTTAAAGGATAGATAAGATATCGCCTCCCAATTTTGTAAACTACCTTCACTTTGAATATCACACTTCAGTGTGAGGGTCGCAAGCCCGTCTGGATAGCAACAACTCCAGGTCTTTAAATATTCTGCTATAATAGCCTTATTTTATGTTATAGAATAAGTTACCTAGGTTAAAATGTGCGTAAATGGGCTATCGGCCTTTCTGCTATCCACAGAAATAAATAAATTAATAAAAAATAATTTTTAATGTAAACAAATAAAAAGAATGCATACCTATTATTAACCTAAAATTTATGAATGCACTTTAGATAGTTTCGCATAATTTTTTTATTGCTGTAGGCCAGCAGACAGGTTGACGTCCTTAAAATTTAGCAGTTACCTTCGCCTATGGGTGTTTGCAACGCCAGTGTACAGGAACTTGGGTCACTAATGTCGGAACACAACACAAGGTTATTAAGGCGACATACTTAAGACCAAAGGTGGTCGCCATCCAGACGGGTTTGGGGCCCTACCACGTAGCTAGGGTTGCCGCAGAGGTCAGTATTCTTTCTCCGCCCCTGCACGGATAATTTTTGAAAATACATTTGATACTAGATCGCAACATTGAGTGTTCAAATTATGTTTCATACACTTTGTTATGAATAAATGACTGCTATAAATTTAGTTACGAAAAATATAGTTATCTGCTAACTTTTTCATGCTACACTGTAAAAAAATATTCTCATAGCTTTTTTCAAGTGCTCCATAAGAAGTATAACTTCAAAAAAGTTATTTATTTATTTATTTATTGTTAGAACTGTGTACATTATAATGTTGTTAAGTACATTTTGTATCAACAGTTTGCCTTTTTAAGGCGTACAATATTTATAAATGTATCTTGATGCTTCAAATTATTACAAAATAATAGTAACATATTCATTTATTTGCAATTATAATTTTATTATAACTAATTTTTTTATTAATTTGAAACACAAAAAGTATAGAATTAAAATTTTAACAAATAAGAAAAAAATTATCATAATTATATTACATTATATTTATAATTTATCAAATTAATAAAATAATATGTATCAATTTTTTTATGTCAATTCCATAATAATTTGCCCTTAATTTAGAAACTTGTCCTTCAGATATTCATCTAAGTTATAATACGACTTCTCAATTAACATTTGTTTCAATTTGTTTTTAAAAGAATGTTCCGAATTAGTATCTTGTATCAATTTGGGCAAGTGATTATATATTCTGGGGGCTACACAAAATAAGCTTTTGTTCAGGTAAGTCGTATTACTAGGTGGGCAACAAATTTTGTTTTGATGGCGATTCAGCATAAATTTATTAAATAGATGCATATTATTTCTTACAAACATTATTACTTCATAGATATATATACACGGTAGAGTAAAAGCATTTATTTTAAGAAAGTATAGCTTACAACTTTCAATTTGCTTTAGATTAAATATGGACCTTATACATCTTTTTTGTGACTTAAATAGAATATCTTTATCTGTTGAATTATCCCAAAATAATATACCATATCGTAATAAAGATGTCACATTACCATTATATGCAGTAATAACAGTAGACAAGTTGGTTTTTTTAGACAACATGCGTAAAGCGTATGAGTATTGATTAATTTTTGCACTAAGGTTTTCAACATGCAATTTCCAATTTAATCCACTGTCTTAATATATTCCTAGAAATTTTGTTTCTTGTACAGTTTGTAATGATTGTCCTTTGTAATTTAATTTCAGTTATCTCATATCTTCACTACTCTCGCCTCTTCTTAAACTCTAACGTGCTCTGTTCTCATTCAGTTATCTCATATCTTCACTACTCTCGCCTCTTCTTAAACTCTAACGTGCTCTGTTCTCATTCAGTTATCTCATATCTTCACTACTCTCGCCTCTTCTTAAACTCTAACGTGCTCTGTTCTCATTCAGTTATCTCATATCTTCACTACTCTCGCCTCTTCTTAAACTCTAACGTGCTCTGTTCTCATTCAGTTATCTCATATCTTCACTACTCTCGCCTCTTCTTAAACTCTAACGTGCTCTGTTCTCATGCTCTTGCATCGCAGCAAGCTTTATGCCTGTGACCGGTATCGTGCACACTTCTAACTAAGGATGGGGCTTTGATGCAAGTTTTCCTCATGATTGTGGGACCCCCTATGGGTGTCACTCAAAGGTCGCCAATATAAAAACGAAACGAAATTAAATCTAGTGTATTTAAAATGGCCCTCAATCAACTTGGATTATGAAAATCAAATGAGCATCAATGTAAATGACAAGCGTAATGATGACACACAGCGATGATTTAATATAAAATAAATTTATAAACAAACACTACTCCGAGTTTATTTAGTTTCATTCACGGGGGTGGTTCTTAATCAAGGTTGTCCAACCCAACCTCAAGGACAAAGGTTAAAATTGGATTTTTAATGTGAAAAGTAATATTTTATAGCATAGCTGTAGGTCTATAAAAACCTTAATACCCTGCAAAATGTAGTTACCACAAAACAATGAACTGGCCATTATAAGAAGTTCCCACAGACCTATTGCCACTGGGAAAGTGAAAATAAAGGCAATTATAATATATGACCGCTCTAATTACATGTTACTTTACACAACAAGATATTAATTGCTGATTAAATTAATAACAGTATTGAAGTTAAGACGGCCTGTTAGTTTCAGTAAACGAGATGAATCGTGAAGAAAAAGCTTTCGATTATTTATTGACTAAAAGGTCATTAAAAATGATTTTACTAAAATAACCTTTACTGCTGGTAAATAGTAAAAATGAGTTACATTTTTTTCACTTAGCACCCTTCATTTCTTCACGACACCAGGAACCTAATACAAAGTAACATAGAGGATTAAAAAATATAAGACAATTATATAAATTCAAGGATTGTACCCCTTATTGCTAAAAAATATTACTTCTGGGTTCAATTTTATTCAGAACCCGAAATCCTCTGTAAAATATTGTCACAAGGTATTACGCTTGTGTACACATAATCAGTTTACTAAAATATGGACGAATTCAGTTTCCGCAAGGGTTACTACCATCAGACCAGCCATCTCAAAAAAACCCTAAGGCGTATAATTATTTGTTATTGCTGCAACAGGTAAGCGAGGGTGTTAAATTTGTTATTCCTTCACATCCCTGCTTCCAGATACAGAATTTAATAATACAAACTTTCAGACGAAACGTACGCTAATGTCAGCCATTTATCTTCAGCAACTGAATCTAGGTTATATACATTTTTGATCCCATCACGTCAGTCAGCTTGTTAAAACTTACTACGAATTTCATTGAGAAGTTCTGATTTCTGTGATTAGTTCGCAAGTGTAACTTAAGGTTCAGGTTTTCACTCATTAATTTTGAGTTCATAAAACAATTAATATTAAATTTTTGTCGTATTTCAATGGCATATAACCCACCGCAATATAAGTAATCAAGTCCGTATAATACACAAAAGATTAGGCTCTAGATTTTCTTATCAGAGTCGGGAGTCAGACTCGTGTAATAATGATTTTTTTTACCAAATCCTTAAACAAATATGGTGGTCGTCTTAGTGTAAGAAAATAAATTGCCATGTGGGAACTAAGGCAAATTTTGCCACCATTTTCTTCCTGTGGCAGAACTCAACAATAGACTCCAACTTGCAAGGTACTGTGACGGTACCAAGCTGATAGAACTGTTCTTATACTTAAGCGATACTATAAGATTAAGGAAAACGTTGTTGTTGTTGGACAGACTTCATAGTAGGCAGAAATCTTTAAGAATGTCTTCTCTGTTTACTCACATATTCTACAATTTTAATCTGTCAACAGCTCTCTTGCTTAAATGAATGGGTGCTTGTTGATGTAAGACATAGCGTAGTATCGGGAAGGTGAATAGGCAGTATAGTAACTTTGTGCAAAGGATGGGACAACGATTCTGCAAATCTAAAGCTTGGTTGAGGTCTAAGTCGTATTAGATGTAAATGTGTGGTTAACAACTTTTGACTTTGGATAATGTAGTCATAATCTATATAGTTTTCCTCAATCAAATAATCATGTTTATACACTGTAAAAGAATTTTACTGTGGCGCGTAATTTTTTCTATGGAGAGGTGACGAAATTTGAAATATAGTTAAGGGATTGTATTTGGCGAGGAATATAAGGAATGAGGTGAGAATTCATAGGGGACTCTGAGTCGGGACGCCGGGAAGAGCGGATCAGAGAAATCGCGTTTCGAAGAGAGTAATAACAGCCGGGGACAAACTCCTGGCTTCGCGTCGCGTGATATTTGTTTCTATACAGAGAATTGATTATGGTGGTTTGCATTGTGTTGGATCTGAATGTGGCCAGTTCTGATCTTTCATGATGTGGATTGCTCAGTCTATTTTCTATCCCGCGATCCGCGATATTTTAAAATAACGTGGAAATTCGACATAGGGAATTAATAGAGTCAGTGTTGTTTCTTATTCCGCGGTTTAATTTAATAATAATTCACGGGTGTGCGGATCCTTTGTTTGTTATTTTCTCGAACTAGGGCCCAGTCGAGTCAGTGTTGTCGTAGGTTAGCCATTACGCGAGTAAGTCTAGATGTTTCAATTATTTTGTGTAATTCCGTAATAGGGTTTAGCTTAGAGTCAGTGAATGAGGCTCAGTCCAAAACGGAGCTTTTGGACTGCCAAGTAAGTCGTATAGGTTTAACAATTTATCAAATTCTTATAATTACATATAATGAAACTTCAACATTATACAAGTGTAAGTCGCAAATAATATATCCCGTTTAACTATTTTTATGTACTATATATATTTATATTATATTCAATATAATTATAATTCATTACACATCACACAATCACTTATCACACACAGAATATATATCAGTTTCGACACTAAATTAAGTTAAGATATTAATTTAGAACATAAGGAAAATCAACTGACCTAATTATATTTGCATGGGGTATGCGCTACCTGATTGGCTTCATTATATTGATACATAAGAACCCAGGCTTAGACATCGAGTAAATGCTGATTTTAGTAGTCGTAAAGGGCTCTACGTGCCTATGGACTTGCCGTCAGGGATGTCGCGGGGTTGCGAAGGGGAGAAGGCTTCGTTATATTTATACATAAGAACCCAGGCTTAGACATTGAGTAAATGCTGACTTTAGTAGTCGTAAAGGGCTCTACGTGCCTATGGACTTGCCGCCAGGGATGTCGCAGGGTTGCGAAGGGGAGAAGGCTTCGTTATATTTATACATAAGAACCCAGGCTTAGACATTGAGTAAATGCTGACTTTAGTAGTCGTAAAGGGCTCTACGTGCCTATGGACTTGCCGTCAAGGATGTCGCGGGGTTGCGAAGGGGAGAAGGCTTCATTATATTGATACATAAGAACCCAGGCTTAGACATCGAGTAAATGCTGACCTTAGTAGTCGTAAAGGGCTCTACGAGCCTATGGACTTGCCGTCAGGGATGTCAGGGATCATGCGAGGGGGAAAGGAAAGGTTGGAAAGTGGACCCTGGGCATCAAAGGCTGATCTTAGTGGTCGTAAAGGGTGATATGCTTGCCTATGGACTTGCCGTCGGGGATGTTGGGGATCGCGCGAAGTGGACCCTGAACTCCGGAACGAGAGTTTGGGTTGCAACCGGGATTTAACGCTAAAATTGTGATGATGTTATTTTATGGAATTTAGAAACTTGTAAGGTTTCTTGAACACTTGTGGTTGAACCAGAACTAATTAAGGAGTAGTTGGCTTTCAAGTTGAAGACCGAATGGTATATGTCGTCTCTCACTTAACAGTGCGTTATGCTTGTCTGGAATGTAACCAGGAGGTGTAGACTACGAGACTGAGACGTTCCAAACCAAACGTTGACTCCCCACTCTTCGTCTTAGCGTTAGAGTATTACTATGCTGACGATGAACGGACGAGTGCGGTTATGGTTCAGCAATCTCAATGTCTGTGCTCTGCATACTTGGCTATATTCTAATACGAGTGCACAAATGGGTACAAATTTTATACCGATAAGCATGCATAATAATATAGAATCGCTTCGTGCGTGATATTCTTCAACTCATTTAACTAATGCAGCATTTACTCGCTATTTTAAGTGTCAATCCTATAATCCTATTCCTCTCCTATCCGTAAAACTGTACTGAAGTTAGTGCACGTTTTACCCTAGTGAAGTAATAAAAGAAAGTAGCTTTGATTTGCCGGCTGCTGTTGCCACTTGGGTTGCACAATTATTCTTCTGGTATAAGTTGATAAAGTGAGAATAGAGGAATTAAATTTATCACTCAACTCTTAATTCTCATAGCGATATTGCATTGACGATCATCATTATTATGGATAAGGCGGTTCTGCCTGTTATATAACTACATACCTATAACTAGAATTATTACATCGATAAAAGGGATTGCTAGATCTGTGAGAGGTGTGAGTACGTGGCCTATAAGGCCGAACATACTATACTATCCACAATACCATCAATGTGCTGACTCGATGTAAGTGCTTGAGCCGACCTGTGTCTTCTCTTCGACATGATGCAAGATGCTTTTCCTTGCTATACTTTAATGAGTTGGCCAGGTCCTTTTGCTCGCCATTCGATAGGCATAGGCGTATCGCCCATGGTAAATGTGGTCTTCAATCTCCAACGTATAAGCGCTGCTCACAGCTTCGGCAATTTCTCGCGCCACATTATATAATTCACTTATTCCTCTTTTCCCCAAGAAATTATACTGAGAAGTTGTATTGTGGGACACTAAATGTAGAAGGTTAGTGTCGTATTTTCGCGGGGCTTTGAGGTGGTGGGTGACTTCACCGGGCAACATATTTTGTTGTAGAGCTTCGGTTTTACAATGAAATATTCCCGATTCGCGGCCGTGGTTAGGTTAGCACTATTTATAGTAATAAAGCTACTAGAATTACTTTAGGCTAAGTTATTATAAGTAACCGACTAATAACTTACTCACACTATACTCGTTACATAACACTTTACAATAATTACATTTTACTCACCTTATATTTTCTTTAATATTTATCGACCTATATGAATATTATTTGTATGTTTATTATTATTCCATTTTCCGTTAAGCCCCATAGAAATAAGTACATAGATGTATTCCAACATATACAGCTTCCGATATCTCAAATCACCGGTTAATAAAAGAATCTAGGTTTACTACTTGGGAAAACACAACGTAGGTGTCCTAGCCGTAAAGGCGATCTCCGGCCAGAGCATCACCAGAAACCGTCGTGTTCGGTGAGTGATAGAAATTAATTTATTATTTCTATTTTATACACAAATGTGTAATTTTCTCATCAAACAGGATTTTATATCTGTGACTACTCATTTTATCACACTTCTATTGAAACTATTAAATACGTAATTCTTAACTAAAATTATTAGTTCGATTCGTCGGTACTAATCGAATCTCCTCGTAAATATATGTACATCGGTACATATTCGGATTATATTATATATATATATTAAGTGACGTAGGGGGTGAACGTTACAGTACAGATGATTTTTGATTCTTTATTAATCTATCACAATTATAACTTACAAGAAATTCGAATGGTTGGTTGTCACCAGCTTCTACTAATATGAGGAGAACAGAACAATCTGGGTCTTCTTCGGCTCTAATAACGATGTAGCAAAATGTATCACCTTCTGCATTAAATTATTTACATACATTATCTTTCACATAATATTCTTTTTCTATCTTCTCCTTATATCTTCCTGTGTCCTAAATCTTCACTTCAGAATACGGGGATTGGTGTTGCATATTTTAACTGATTATGTTTCTTTGTGAGTAACCACAAAGCAAAAGAAGTAAATACTTCGCCTTTTATGACAATATAATAGGATTTCTTTATATTAAATTTCTAACTGGAACTACATGGTTGCATATAACATTTTGGGTTGTCTTCCTACAATTTTGCACTTCGGCACTTTCAATCAAAGTAAATTACAAATTAAAAGTAAATTATATTTGTTGAATTGAAGGGTTCAATCCCATATATCCCAGACCAGGAAAAATTGACATAATTTAAAAATCTGAATGATTTCTTTCTCTATGCAGTAGTAAAGTAAAAATACTGATCCCTGCGGCCAGGGTTGGCCTGTCAGTGACAAAATAACCTTAGCTAGGTGATATGGCTCTTGTGTAGTGTTTCGCCATCATTAACCTAAGTTCCAGTACCCCTATGCGGGCAGAAGCGTTTTCGTGGTACCCTTAGCGTCGCAAACATCCATAGGCGATAATACTAAGTGATCCATAAGCCTGTCTGTTGTTCCTTAGCAATAAATATCTCTATCCGTGCAGGGGCAGAGAAAGAATACTGACTTCTGCGGCCGGGGTGGCCTGTCGTAAAAGACGACAAAACAACCTACCCTAGCTACGTGGTAGGGTCCAAGTCCCAAGGTTATAGGGCCGCCATAATAATCTTGTGTTGTGTTTCAGCATTAGTGACCCAAGTTCCTGTGATAGTGGTGTGTATTTCTCTATATATCCATATTAATATTATAAACTAGCTGTGCCCGCGACTCCGTCCGCGTGGAATAGTGACTTTGGGCAGAATTTTTGGATATATCTTATGGTTTATTTTGAATTACAAACCCTATAAACCCTAAAATATAAATGAAATATGCAAACAGTCAGTATTATCGAATGCAACTGTTACGCCATGCGCCTCCGGAATACGTACGTTCGAACCTACAAAGTCCAGCCTAAGCTAAATCCTATTTCATATGATTGATGACATAAATCTGATGTTAACTTAAATTGGAAATTCAAACTTCATGGTCCAGCCTAAGCTGAACCCTATTTCATATGATTGATGACATAAATCTGAGGTCAACTTAAATTGGAATTTAAAATTTCCGAAACTTATAATTTTTAACAAAATCTATTTCTTTTTTGTAAAATAAAAATAGCCTAAATTACTCTTTGATATATCAGCTATCTGCCAGTGAAAGTCCCGTCAAAATCGGTGCAGCCATTTCAGATATTAGCGGGAACAAACAGACAGACAGACAGAAAAAATTGTAAAAAATGTTGTTTTGTGTATACGTCCGAATGCACTTAGTAAAAAGCGGTTATTTTAATATTACAAACAGACCCTATAGCTATACTATAGCGATCGCTGAAAAGATATCTGATGTTATCAAAATGACATACAATTTGAAGACATTGACGAACAGTTCTTGTAAATCAAGTACTTCAAGTGACTTTAGTACTTCAAGTGAGACAATAAGTAGTATGGTATCAAGTAGTTCAAAATTTGTTAGCAGTTTAGTTTCTAGTTTGGGTTAAATTTTATTTAAACTGATTGTTTTTCGTGTTTGTTATTAAAATTTCACAAATTTTCAGTAACAGATTAAAACCCGTCCTTAAAATCTTTTATATTTAGTTTATGTAAACAAACAATAAAATATTATGTTTTACTGTTCATAAATGAAATGTGTTTAATTTTATACTTCTGTACTAAATTATATAGTGGTCACCCTTGCCTATCGGCGTTTGCAACACCAAGTGATATTTAAAATGCTTGTCTCAAATAAAATTTAAAAACGCCTTTAAAAAATTGTGTTGAAAGCTCATTCCAAATCCAGAGAGTACATTACATGAATGTTTATGAAAACCGTTTCGTAGAGAACAGAAGGAGGCTTCAGGAAACGGGGATGAATTCCCAGCCAATGGCGGTTAAATAAGCTTAGAAATCACGACGAAATTTTAACTAAAGATATCAGAACTATAATAATTTAGGGTCTGCCAGAAACATTCATAACAGAAGCACTAAATTAAATGACATGAAGTGGGCAAGTAAAACAATGGCTTGCTGGACCCTGTTTTGAATACAGGATTTGTTTAATAGCCCAACTTGGAGCGGCGTTTATCTTATGCACAAAGAAAGGAATCGTACCTTACAGTACCTTTTAGTAATTATTAAGGTCTAAGATACCTTTTAGGATCTATGATGTATGGTATCAATAGTGAAGATTACGCCTTCCCCTTTGAGTCTGATAAATTAGATGGCATTCGTTCCTATAACCACCAAATTTAGTCAATTTTCTTGAATGGTTATTTCAGCACAATGGTACATAATCTTTGTAAGATATCTTCAGTAAAAATATCATCTTTATCTTGGTGATGAATCCCGATTGCAACCCAAACTTCTGCTGTGTGTTTGGGTTCGCTGAATAGTCCTTTGCAAGATCGACTGCTGTCCGACATCCCTCAAAGGGAAAACCGAAAGGTGTCGTTCCTTTACTGCATCCTAGCAGAGAGAGTAGTCCATTAGTCGCCTTTTACGACTTGCCTGGAACGAAATGGAGTTATGCTATTCTTTTCACCGGCTGGAGTCACGCGACTTATAAAGAAAACAATAGTATATTATATATTGTACTTTTATGTATTTTAATGCTTGTTATAAAGGTAGATACGGTATATAGGGTAAAATGTAGTTTTAATATCTTTTTAAGATATCGTTTAAGATCTTCAGAGGTTATGAGTACAATTCTTCTACTGAGTCCGGGTGTTTATATATAAAGAAAAATGTATACCATAAGTAACGCAAAAATCCATAACGCAAGGGCTCTACTGCTTACTTCGGGACTAGATGGCGCTGTGTGAATTTTCACAGCAAAATTATTTATTTAAGTAGGGAGGAGGTGGGGGTGTTATACGCTTACAACACCCTTAGGGTTGTCATTTACTTTTATTAATTATGATTGAAATTACCTATGATTGATTTATTCTCTATATAAATACAAATAAAAAAATTGTTTACATTAAAATTGAGATTAATTACGTATTGTAACACGGTGTTTACTCACGCCACAACTAGGTGGCGTTAGGCAATGACTAGATCACAGTGGCATGGTCCTCCGGCTGCCAAATAAATTCCCGTACCTTGCAACATCCGTCAAGCTCGCCTACTTAGGGCCCTAGAGTGCCAAAGATCCTGTTTCCACCTACGTTAAGATAGGCATTTTTAAAACTGTTCATGGACTTCATGGCTAACGGCTCCGCCGAACGACTGCTTCCACCCATGCTGGGACGGTATTGTATCGGTGTCGTTAGAAGTGTCGCAACGTAACTTAGGCGCCTCGCGTCCGTGTCAGGCAGATTGCCATAATCTAGTGTTAGATTTAAGTGTAACTTAAATATTCTGGTATTGACATTTCTTAAATGTGTGATGTCATTTTTATATAACCTAAATGTAGGTAGGAGGTTTCTTTAACATAAACTAACCGGAAGTTTGTAAATGTTTCAAAACGCAATAACCAAAACTATTACAAAATACTTTTAGAAATAATATAATAATTAATGCCTAAATAATTTTGTCCTGCAGAACTAACTAGCGGAATTGTTTTCGTTTCTGTAATAAATATTTTGGTAGATATTTAATTTTGGTTATTGGCAAGTAATGGCAGGAGGGGAGACACCTGTCGACGGGATATAAAAACTAGCGACAGAATATTATAAAAGACGGTGTAATACTAAAAAATGGACAGTGTAAGAAATATAATTGCTAAGTGAAGTTGAAATATATTCATGGTGATTAACGTTCAAGTTAGTTTTATTTAATAACTTTCACACTAGGTACTAGTTTGTGTTTGTAACGTATATTGTTGCAATACATTTTGTACCCAAGAACTTCGTGTTTTGAATCTTCGCTCACCACCCAGTTACAATTGGCGTCCAACGTGGGGCCCCCCGAACAATATAGTATACGTACGTAAGAACGTATAATTAGAAATATTTCTCATGGCGTAGAGTAGTTGTGTATTTTGTCAATATATTATTATGTGGGTGCCCACATACATTATAATTATATATTACAAATAAAAACTCAGAAAACTGTAACCACGTTTCAAAATATGCTGCTATAATAACCGTGTGGTATGTTCCGTCATACGTGACCCAAGATCCAGTACACCTAAGCGTACAGCAGTGTGTTAGTGGTGCCCCTGGCGTCACAAGCACCCATAGGGGATGTTAATTGCTTACTATTAAGGCCCGCTTGTCAAATTAAACTTAATTTATATGCATATCATATGCTAGTGACAGCCCTAGCAAATACTGTGCACTTTTCGCTCAAAGGGATCGCGTAGCGCAGTGAGCATTTATACTCGTAACTACTTGCATACAAATAACTTCACTCGGCGTAAGTTGAATTAACAACTTCTTACAACTCCATTGTACTGCTTGAAAAATCGGCAGCGTCATAATGCAGGACTCCTATGTAATGCACCCGTAAACACTTCCTGTTAGAAACTCGTCGCTAGTCTTCTTACCGACATTCCCACGGAGTCAGCCATTTTAGGAGTCGGCACAATATGTTCTTCCACTCGGAGATGGAAGGAGAGAACCATGTCATCTCGGACTCAATTCATCTTTTCTTTGGTCTACTTCATTCACTTTAATTCCTAGCATTTTTCTTGTCGCGTAGCATTCTTCGCATTATACGGCACGCTCATCTGTCACTTTTTAATTTGTCCATCAATGGCTCTACTGTCAGACTTCCCCTGATATACTCATTTTTTATTTTATTCATTTTCGTAACTGTATAAATTTATGTCAGCACACATATCTCCGCACCATGCGACACCCTTCCATCTTTACCCTTTGTGGTTTAGCATTTCGATTCATACAATACACCTTATTAATCTAAAATTCTATCCGCGCAAGGGCGAAGAAAGAATACCTCTGCGTCCGGGGTCGGCCTGTCGTAAAAGGCGACAAAACAACCCACCCTGCGAAAATAGCTGCGTGGTAGGGCCTCAAGCCTGCCTGGGTAGCGACCGCCTTTGATCTTAAGTATGCCGCCATAATAACCTTGTGTTGTGTTCCGGCATTAGTTATCCAAGTTCCTGTACCCTTATGGGACAGCAGCGTGTTCGCGATGCCACTGGCGTTGCAAACATACATAGGCGATGGTAACTGCTAAATTCTAAGCCGGCCGTCAGCCTGTCTGCTGTCCTACAGCATTAAAAAAATTATTAGTCGAGAAATGTTCCTTAGTCACATGTTGCTGATATACCGATCAAAATCCTATCAACGTTCCTCGATACAGAAGTTCTTCGTAGTCTGAGGAACTATAGAACCTTTCCATGAGACTTGCATGAGCCATATGTAAACGGAAGTTTTTGCAGTAACTCTTACACCCGACCGATATAAACATTATCGCTCCGTAAATATGTAATAAATCAATCAAACGGTATGATTGTTACATTTCCTTAATAAAAGCGAACGTCGTATCGACACGCTCGAAATCAAGCTATAGGCTATTCGTATATTAAGTGTTATTAAAACATATAATGTGCAAATTGGAATTCGTCCTCAGTACAAAACAGTTTATTATTAGACATCCTGGCCATATAATTATGTAGTGTATGTCCTATGGTATGTTGCAGCAGACAACACTCTTGTGTGTAATTTATGTCAAGATGTCACTGTCAATGTCAGTGTCAAGACGCAGGCGAATATGAAGCATGTACAGGAGTGCATTTGATAAATATTAATATTTTTACTTTCTTCTTCCTGCCTTTACTAGTATACCAAACTATTTGGGGTCGGCACAACATGTTCGCTCCTTCCAGTCTTATTTCTTCTTAGAGCTTTCGTGTGCGCATCCCGTCCAGGTGGAAATAAGTCTAGACCTAGACTACACTATCGGCACGCTATGATGGCCGTTTTGACGTTTGTCCACTGCATGAGCAAATTGCTGTTCTTTATTTTCAATAAGCACGTCGCTATTGACAATAAAGAATAGCAATTTGCTCCTTCAAATGTAATTAATAAATAACACGAAACTTCATGAGTGGACAAACGTCAAAACGGCCATCATAGCGTACCGGTATTAGTAAGACCACGTTTTCAATGGCTTTGAGCTGCGACTAGTAGACGCATCGTACAGTATTGCATCTTTAGATACACTCTTTTTTATAATCTACAAAACGATTTATTACTCAATTAATCGTTTAACCGATTAACATGAAAACAAACGTGGGTGTTATTAGATCGTTAAGAATATAATTTAACAACTCTTCTGTGAAATATAGCATTTTAAATTTTATGGTAATGAGACCAAGCCCTGTTAGACATAAAATTTATATTTCGGCAAATATTTGTGACCTGTTGAACGAATTCATTTATAATGGTTATTATCGGGTAAATAAAATATATTAATTGCATTTTCAGACATTATTTTGCAGGTTTTTTAATTTTCTATAAGTTATATTTTTTATTGATGTAGGACAATAGACAGTTACCGTCGCCTATAGACGTTTGCGACGCCAAGAAAACCGGTATCACGCTGCCACCCGGGTAGTGGTACTGGAAGCTGGTCGCTTATGCAGCAACACAACACGAGCTTGCTATGGCGGCATATTTAAAAACTAGGGGGTGGTTACCATCCAGACGTAATTGGAGTCACCATCTAGCTACAGTTATTTAGTCGTTTTTTATAAGAGTTTTTATATATAACTTGGTTTTATATAAATCTTAGTATATGTATAAAGAACTATAAAGTGTAAAGAAAGTATTACTTTGCATATGATAATAGTGATCTATTTAAAGTCCTTTACGACTCAGGTGAAATTACATATGGTATGGCTTATTATTATATTACGTTTTGGCATATGTAGTGTAGGGCGGCCCCCGGATAGATGGGGCGATGACCTGCGAAAAGCGGCTGGCAGGCAGTGGATGCAGCAAGCAAGAGATTGGGCTGAGTGGCGTGCCTTGGGAGAGGCCTATCGGTCAGTGGACATATGTAGGCTGATTTGATGGCTTATTATGTCTAAGGCTTACTATGTATATATAGTATGTCAACCAGTTTTTTATTTATTAATAAGAGTCAATGAACTTTTGTTCATTGACATTGCGATCACAGAATTAAAGTCACTTCTTCGAAATGATAAAATTAATTTTAACAGACATGTTCTTCCGCATAAAAACGTGTTTTTAAACAAACCCATATGCATACGGAGTTTGTCTGTTTTATAACATTTTTATAGTCAACCAGAGACTGACAGGCGATCTTATATGTAAATCATAGAGCAATGCGTATTGGAGTCGAAAATGTTCAAAATTTTTATATTCATTGAATGGCAAGAGAAAAACTTTAATGCTTAGTTTTGCATCAATAACTCTTAATGACTCTCTTATCAAATCGCCCAAGAAAAAAGCTAAAATTGATGACTCCCTGACCCCGAAAAAAGAAAAAGAATAGTATCTTTATTGTAAACTTACTAAAAAAAAATTATTCCGTTATTATATATATATATATATATATATATATATATATATATATATATATATATATATATATATATATATATATATATATAAATCATAAATATATTTTTCAGTCTTTCAATATACAGATTTTTTTAGTTTGGAAACTAGGCCTAGTATAGTATAATAATTTATTGCCATTTTTATCGAAATTAATTCTTTATTTGTTGTATTTTTTTATAATAAATATAAATTACTGAATTATTGTGTACTACCGTTCAGCGTGAAAATAGCTCATGTAATTTTTAATCTTCTATCTTCTTTTGCTTGTCCATAAGTTATCAAATTTTTGTACTTAAGAGCGTCAATGATATTTATAATATGAAACAGTTAAATATAGCACGTTGAAAATTTATAAAAAGATAAAAACCTATGTTAAAAAGAGTCATATATTTTGCCAGAATACTGAAATTAAGATAGTTAACTCCCAATTTAACGCTCTAAGTGGGGCGAGGTAATAAAATATAATATTTAAATCCTATAAACAATACGGGTGGTCTACAATTCGAGTAAAATCGCGTGAGAACTGTGTAGACTAAAAATTTATACATTAAATAAAATTAAAAAAAAAAACATAGGTTCGAAATGCATACTAGTAATCTGGGTATGCAGGTTTCCTCGCGATGATTTCCGTCACCATCATTATGTGGTTATGCATATTAGGCAAGAAAATTTGTATATCTTATCGGTCATGCCGTTCTGGGAATTGAACTTGGTATAAGTTTATAAAGTTGTGTTTAGGATCATAAGGACTCAAAATCAGCTCATACACTCACTAATGATTATTAAAAAAAAAATATAGTCTAAATTTTGAAGTCGATAAACTTAGCGCGATTTATATTATACAATTGAGATTTGAACTTGTTTTTTTAACCGAAGAAAAAAACGGAGGAGGCTCTCAAGTCGATGCGTATATATATTTTTTTATGTATGACCACGCATAACTTTTTACAGAGTAATTCGATTTTAAAAATTCTTTTTTTATTGGAAAGAGTATACAGGGTGACTTTGACAAACCCGTCCAAATTCACACAGAAGAATCTTTAGTAAAAATTGTGAAAAACATGTATTTTAGTTTTGTATCACATAGTACAAAAATGTTGAGTAATCAGCATCACAAAGTCATTCAAAGAACTCGCAATTTACGTAATACGGCGCGAGAGTGCAAAAGGCCGAGGACGGCGGCATTGAACCGGGCGAGCGAATACGCACTATTCATTTACGCGGGTGTGACAAAGACAGGTAATAACAGGTTAACGACGCTGTTTGCACCATATGATTATTCTGTACGATTGAATTAATGATCATATATGAAATATTTTATGGTGAAAATTCAACATACATTTTTTTGCAAAAATGGGTTCCTGAAATGATGTTTAGTGCGTAAAAAAAATTTGGACGGGTTTGTCAAAGTCATCTTGTATATATTCCGAAGTAGGTTTCATATAAATTTGGGAAAACAAAATTCTAACCCTAAGGGTTCGAAAACAGAGATGATTGTTCACTCACTGATTATATCTATGACCTTTACAGAACTGATATAACTTTTACAGAATTGATTTTTATAGCTGAAGTTCAGTAGACAGGCCCGTTATCTGATAGTCATGGTTCTTTTTAGGCTTTACACCAGGGGCAAAGCGCTGCTGACCTTGAAGAAAATTTATCGCGACCTTTTTGAAATACCCCATGTCGTATTGCAATGTCAAAAGCTCAGTTATTTAAACTACGTTTGTGTTCAAATAAAGCGAATCAATTAAAACGACATTTTATTAAATTCATTTAATATGTTCCACCAATCCGTAATAATGTTAAGAGACTTAATGCGAAATAATCCGAAGCTATATCCAGTGTATTAAATCTATATTTTTTACAGCCTAACTATTAAACTTGCATTCCAACTTATATTGACTTTAAAATCTATGATACTAAAAACATATTCAAAAATATTAATTATTATAAAATGTGTAATAAAACTTAATACCTTACCAGATTAAAAGCTTAATGTAAGTATGAAAATATTAAAAAGACATGGCCTAAACAGAAACGGGCGTAAATAACAGTAGAAATTAAAGAATTATTTTATGGGGTATGATAAATATAAAACAACACTGTTAAAAAAATGCACCAAAATTATATTTTACATTTCCAAAACATTGGTTTTCGTATGAAGGAACGCCTACAAGTATTACGGGTTCGTTTCCTGATTATTGATGTTTATAATATTTATTTACAAAACAATAGTATATCAGTTTCCTAGTACCCATAACACAAGTCCTTTGTTGACGTATGGACTGAACAGTACTGTATAAATTGTCAGTCTATTTATATTATTTATTCTTCCTTTGATTTTAATATTTTTAAACTTTATTTACTATCAACATATTAATGTTTTCTATTCTTACAACTTATGCTGTTTTATGGGAAACGCAGTCGTTAAATTAATGTAAATATTTTGTCACGTACGTTATTATACGCTAAGTTACATTTATTATGAACTTAAATTTTATATACATTGTAATTTATTATACTTTTGCATCAAATATGTTTTAATGGATTATTTTTATTTATTTTTATGGTTATTTTAAAGTAATCACGATTATAAGTTATTATTTATTTATATATGTATTTGAATCTGGTTTTAAAAAAAACTTACAAGCATTTTATATTCGCTGAGGTTTAAAGCTCAGCTATTGTAAGAAAATCAATCCACCAAGTATTGTGGTTCTGACACTCTCTGAGTGTCTCCTCAATGTTACTCACATTCGCCCATGATTTTTTATCTTGACATTGACAGTGGCATCTTGACGCTGATAGTAACATCTTGACGCTGATAGTATCATATTGACAATTACAGTGATATTGTGACACGCCGTAGACCCACAAGATCACATATATAGCGTAGATATGCTGTAAGTGCAAAACACGTACACTACGCTAAGGTTTTGTGTATACATACATGTAATATTTTACATTACCTGGGCCCTTTTAGGAGTTCATTTTGTCTATGTATTTGTACGGCGGTAGTTAGTACATGTGGCGTGATTATAAAATAAAAGTCTTTCTAATATTAAATAAAATATCTTTTTAATCTAAAATACATGATAATAACTTGTAAAATAACGAAATAACTTTTTTGTACCATGTTTTATTGCTATAGAACAGCAAACAGACTGGTTGTCCATGTAGTGTGTGAGAGTGTGCGTGCGTGCGTGCGTGTTTTTCCCTCTTCTTCATTTTCATTTTTGAACGCTTACGTCTACGCTTCGCAGTATACTCCAATCAACATCATATCATAGTCAACTTCACGGAGAAATATTCGGAATGTATACTTCATCACACACAGATGCGGTAGCTCTAATAAGCATTATCGCGTGGGCCAAGGAACTTACCCTTGGTCTATATGATCTATAAAGTTCTATACCACTAATGTTGATACGAGTATTTTGTTCTAAAGAGAGTTTTTACGTGTCAGGTATAAAACTGTGTAGAAATCACGCATTATTTTACAATAAATACATGTTGTGTCACCATTAGGTCTGTCCGTTTATACGGATGTGAAGCATGGCCGGTGCTGGAGCGACACAAGCAAGTACTGCGATTCACGGAGATGAATGTGTTGTAGTGGATATGTGGAGTAATGTGGAAGGATCGCGTTAAGAGCTCTCACATTCATGGCAGCCTTCATGTTCGTGATATGGTGGATAAATTGCAGGAGTGTTGCCTTCGCTGGTATCGCCACGTTTTACGACAACCGGCTACTTACGTGGGGAACAAATCGCTAGACCTAAAAAGTGCTGGCTTGACGTAAGCGTTAATATGCGTGCCAATGGACTGACCACCAGAAGACGGACTCCGGGCGCCGAAGCGAGAGTTTGGGTTGTAACCGGGCTTCAACGCTAAGATGATGATTATGGGTCGCCAAGAGACAGTATACTAATATGTTCCCTTTAAAATATATTTGAGCGAAGCTACGTAGCCCTATATACTATTTCAAAGATGTCAAGGGATCAGCGGTTACAGGAGTTCCACACATTTTTCAAAATTATGGTCACATAATACGAATACATATTTTCTGTCATTAATTACTTTAGAAATAATGTTGTGTCAACCGGATATGCGTGCGTAGGTGTTAGGTCAGTGGTCCAACTGCCTAATTTATAAACGCATTCAGTTTGGTCCAAGATGGCCAAGCGTTAAATCCCGATCATTTAAGCCTTCAAGTCCGACTTACAGGTACAGTAAACACCTATCCGGACCAGAGGCTACTGAAACCAACTTTACGGATTTTGCTAGTAGAAAGAGTTACGTCAATTTTAATATAGATATACGGGGTAAAAACTGAACTTTTGATCGTGGAAACATCGTAACCTCTTATTTTCTTTTTGTAGTAGTTATACGACATGAATATAAAATAAAAGTTTTTGTTATAAATAATTACATTCTCGATCTAAAATACATGACAACAACCTGTAAAATGTGCATGCTCAAGTCATAGTGGGTCTGTCACGGAACTCCTATACTTTGATTTAAAGCAAGTAAGCTCTTTTAACTTAAGCCAAAGTTCATCATTAAGTTATCGCGCAAGTAGGCGTATACCACATATCAAAGCGTTAGTTAAAATAATGTGAGAAATTAAATACATGGATGGTAAAGAATTATCCCATCGGTCTTCCATCGAAATGAGAGGCTTTTTACACCACGTTTACCGGGATGCAATCTCTATTACATGAGTCATTTGCTCCATACCTCATCTGATCTGGAAGACACAAGATGATGTGTGGCGCAATCTTCGGGAGAACGTTCAGCAGTGGTGGGAGACTAGTTGAAAACATACAGAATCCTACGGGTTGAATACCAAATGTAATGAGCTTGTAAGAGGAAAGCCGAGCTGTATATATGCTGCAATACTCTTATTGAGTAATTTTTTTCTGTGGAAAGAGTCGTCCTTTTTAAAGTGCATATATAATACATATAAAAATGTATATATGTCAATAACTGCAGTTATTGAATAAAGAACAGCAATTTACTCCTTCAAATGTAATTAATACGAAACTTCATGAGTGGACAAACGTAAAAACGGCCATCATAGCGTGCCGGTAGTATAATTACTTTCCATTACGACTGTAATTTATTTGATAAATAATATATCTTATAATCATGGTATGAGAATAGTCTAGAAAGTTCAAAGCAATTTCCAAGCTAAATAGTTATGAGACCCAAGCCTTACTGAATTTGAACCCCTAACCAAGTTTGCGGGTAATACTGACCGCGTTGGGCGTAGCTTTAACATATAGCTACCGAAATGGCCCGATGCAAGACCGCAACACTCTGTATGCGAGGTGTAGATATTACAATAGTTTAGACGTGGCCATTGCCTTTTGGGTCTAATAAAAATTAAGGACTAATAAATCGAATGCCTCGTCAGGTTGGGATGGCATATCTACGAAATTCCTTAAAAGATATTCTTCTTTTTTGGCCCCAATATTATCTCATATATGTAATTCTTGTTTTGATCAGGGTGTTTTTCCCGACTCTTTTAAAGTTGCTATTATACATCCTATATATAAAGCTGGGGATGTAACTCAACCTACAAATTATCGCCCTATCGCTGTTCTCACAGCCCTTTCTAAAGTTATTGAACGAGTGGTGAATATAAGACTTGTTAAATACCTAGAGCGGTTTGATCTATTATCACCTTGCCAATATGGATTCAGAAGAAACAAATCTACTTCTGATGCGGTTCAGGATTTGACGGGCTTCATAGTGGAAAATCTAAATCAAAATCGTAAGGTGCTTACTATCTTTTTGGATCTGGCGAAGGCCTTTGATACAATACCTCTGGATACTTTGCTAATGAAGCTTGAAAAAATCGGCATTAGAGGAAAACAATTACAATTCTTTCAAAGTTACTTAACAGATCGCTATCAAATTGTTAAAATTGACAATTACCTAAGTAAAAAACTTCCTGTTAACTACGGTGTACCACAGGGAAGTATCCTAGGCCCCACTTTATTCTTGATATTTATCAATGATTTGTGCAACCTCTATTCTATGAACCTTAAAATTACTTCATATGCTGACGATACAGCGTTAACTTTTTACAATGATACTTGGGAAAGTCTTAAATGTGTATCCCAGCAAGGTCTTGATTTGGTGGTGAAGTGGCTTCAATTTCATACTTTAACACTAAATATCAGTAAAACTAAATATCTAGCTTTCTCGATCACTTCAAGGACTCAACCCACCTTTCCTTTAAATCTAAGGGTACATAATTGTATTGTTCAATCGCAGAGGTGTGATTGCCCTGTTTTAGAATCTGTTGAATATATAAAATACTTAGGTATAATCATTGATAGAAACCTTAACTTTAAAACATATATTAGTATCTTAACAGGCAGAGTCCGGAAATTAATTTATATTTTTAGAATCCTCAGACACGTTGCAAATATGTTTATAATACGAAACGTATACTTTGCGTTGTGTCAGACAGTTTTAAGTTATTGCATATCTACTTGGGGAGGAGTAGGGAAAACCATGATTAAACCCCTGGAGGTAGCTCACCGAGCAGTTCTTAAGGTGGCAACTTTTAAACATAGACTTTTTTCTACAACTGAATTTTACAAAACTTGCAAAGTGCTCACAGTGAGACAGTTATATATACTGCATGTAGTTATATTTCAGCATTGTGTCACACCATTTGTGGTAGTGAATAAGCGTCTTATACATAAAGTTTGCACTCTTCCTAATTCAAATGTAGCTTTTACAAGAAAATTTTCTATTTATTTAGGACCTCTTATTTATAATAAAATAAATTATGATATTTCTGTCTATAGCCTGTCTTTGCCGAAACTGAGAGAGAAAGTTTGTACTTTCCTGCTTTCCAAAACTTATGATGAAACCGAGCAGTATATTGAATCATTAATATAACATCATAATAATATATAATTGTTTCCATACACAATCACACACACACACACACACACACTCACACACTCAATCGAACATAGATGTGTAAAATGATGTGGAGCTTATTATTCATATCTGTATGTTTTGTTGCATTATTTGTAGGATTTAAATGGCCGTCGTTCCTTAACACAGGCTATAAGCTGGCCTATTTAGAGACGACGACCATTGCAGTTGAAGTGTATTGTTATTGTAAAATTGAATAAAGATTATTATTATTATTATAAATTATATACTTTGCTCACCAGAGCCTACGATCTCTTAAAAGTAAATAAATTTATACTGTATTAAAAGACACATCATTATGTCGCGACATAAGCAGGCAAGCGTTTATATTATGGTTACTAGTCAACGGATATAATTCTTTTATAAATAAATAGAAATATAAACACCCAGACTAGGGATAGGAAACGAGCCCGTGGGCCCGCCGGGGTCCCGAATCAGTTATAACTCCTACTAACTAACAAATAACGATGGAAATTAAGCAATTTCCACGCATGTTAGAAATGTTTATTACAACTTGGGAGCCGTTCTAAAGGACGTGTATTGCATTCAATAGTGGACCCCAGCCAAAATGAATGGTATGGATGCATTAGGACACATCTGGAAGTATTTGTCAATCGTTGTCCCCAGCTGGACGTAGTGGTCTTCATTCATGCGACATTTCCCGATCCCGAACTGGCAAAAATATTTCTAAATGAATATGCTTATTCAAGCGAGATCTGAAGACCTCAAACAATCTTTTTGAAAATACGGCTTCAAGAAGTCTTATATAAATAAATGCCCTTTTCTATAAAATTACTTCAAAATCAGAGCTGTCTATTAAATTTTGAAGTCTATGTAAATATTGTACTAAAACGTGTTCCTATTTTAGTTTGTTTCGGTTTAGTACGCATGAAATTAAATTTTAGATTTCAGCTAAAACCTTTTGTAATGACGTCATTTATCTTGTTTGTCTCAATTACTGTCCACCCCACACGCGTTTAGGTGAGATAGTGTATGCAATTATTCGGATTAATTGCTGGCAAAAATTATTTATTTTCACGCTTTTATTAAAAAGTTTTTAAACTAGGTCATGGAGTACTCAATTAAAAAGTTAAATTGAAACTACTTTTATAGGATTTAGCAAGTGTATAATAATATATAGAATGACTTGATTAATATAGTCTCAAAAGACATAGTTTTTCCAACGACGTAATACATTTACTATCAGGAAGATGGGAGAAAGCATTTTTTTTGCTGACGAACAGCAAACAAGCTGGAATCTACTTAATATTAAGTAGTTACGATACGTTCCGAGCCGTACGTTCTACCGCTCCATAGAGGTACAGCAACACAAGGTCGTTACAGCGGCGTACTTATAGATCAACGGTGGCTGCCATCAAAAAGGCTTGGAGCCCTGCCGAGTAGCTAGGGTAGTTTTGTCGCATTTTACGACAGGCCTACCCCGGCTGCAGGGTTCGTCATCCTTACTCCGCCCCTGCACGCAGAATATATCTACTGATGGACAATACTTTTTAGTACATTTTTGTTATATTTTAAACAAAGATTTTTATGCCAATAAAAATTGGAAGAAGCTGTTCAAGGCCCTAATATATTTAATATTTTGGATACTAATCTACAGCAGTTACTAAATTCGTATAATCTAAAGCAGATATTAAGTAATATTATTTGGCGGGAAACTGAAGCGTACTTTTACTACTATTTAAATCAAAAACAAATTATGTCAAGGCTGTATAGAATAAGTCCTTTGCCAAGAATAAGTCATTCTACCAAAATTAATATTTTTACTTGAATGCTAGTTTGAAACATTTGATAAATCTAAACGTTCGTGTCACCACTAGGAGTGCTGCTTAATTTATGCAATATTTCATATAAATTTGACGAGACTTAGTTGCGGTTCAGACGATTTGTTCAGTTTTGATTGTATACATAAAATATTATGCAAGTAATAAAGGTTTAGTATCATTTGGCCAGAGGATTAGGGTGGGGGGTAGTGAGGGTAGTGGGGGGAGGGGAAGTGCCCTAAACCTCCTGGCACCACTGCCATAAAAAGATAATGCACCGTTTTAAGAATAACAAATTATTGTAAACTAACCTGGAAATACTTTAAAGTGGCTTCTGCATAGTTTCCGGCGCTGCGGGAAGTACAAACCCTTTGCCTTACGTAACAAAGCATAGGCACCCGTGAGAGCCGTAGCGACCGAGGCAGGTCACCGGAGGCGACCAGCAAGCCGAGGCTGCAGAGATGAGGTTGCTCTCCCTTCGCGCCTCCGGTTTTTATAAATACTCTAGGGGTAGCAGCCAAAGCACCACATAAAGTCGGGGTATCCCGATTCGGTTTTAGATTAGATTTGACCTATTTTATTTTATCCGTGCAGGAGCGGAGAAAGAATACTAACCTCTGCGGTGGGGTCGGCTTGTCGTGGAAGGCGACAAAACAACCCTAGCTACTTGGTAGGGCCCGAAGTCCGTCAGGATGGCAACCACCCTTGGTCTAAGGTATGCCACCATAATAACTTTGTGTTGTATTCCGGCTTTAGTGACCCAGGTTCCTGTACGCGATGCCCCTAGTATAAAATCCATAGGTGACAGTAACTGCTTCCTATTAAGTGGGCCACCAGCCTGTTTGCTATTCTTCAGCAATAAAAAAAACAAGGCCATTTTTGTAACTCTTTGAAAAGTCTTTTAAGAAAATAAAGTCCATTGAAATGCATTGACGGGAGCAAGCCGAAAACTGTAATTTTATAATTCTGGGCTCCGAAATTTTTCTTAACCCTGCCCTTGACCTACATTATATGGGGTCAGCTCATTGTTGTTTCATAATCAAGAGACAGCAGCATGTTTGCGGTGAGTGTCACAAAAAAAGGCAAATAGCTTAACTATGGAGGGTAAATCCTCACCCTATATCACCCCAATTCTTTAACTATTTTATTTAACTATTTTGCTATTTTTGCTATTCTTAGCTATTTTTGCTATTTCATCACCTAACAACTCTTACTACGGTCTACTAAAAACTAATATCAATGGAGGGTAAAGCTAAGGAAAACTATCATATTTGGGAGAAGTTGAAAAATGTCTAGCTGTACATTGAAACTATAATACACTAACACTAATACGATTATAGCGCCACTTTAATTTGATGCATTTTGATGGACACTTCAAACACAAATATGATTCTTACATCTACACTCCATACTCAATCTTCTTCTGCCCTTATCCCAACCATCCATATCTTATCCTTAAGTGCCAATATTGTGCCACCCACACGGTCAGCACAATACGTTCTCTCCTTACACTCCTTACACGCCATATCTTCTTTTACACAATCTCATACCTTTACCACACTCAATATTTAATCATCAATAACAGAGTGAATGCACGATGGATGAAATGGCGACAGGTCTCAGGAATCAGGCCGATACACAAATGCCGTTTAGACTTAAAGGTAAAATTTATAAAACCGTGATAAGACCTGTCATATTGTATGGATCAGAATGCTGGGCCACAAAGAGATGACAAGTTGTTGAATGCAGTAGAACTGCGAATGTGAGATGAATGAGCGAAGTTACAAATATGGATAAAATTAGAAATGAGTATATTAGGGGAAGTTTGAAAGTAGCGCCAGTGATTGAGAAGCTGAAAAGTAATAGGTTAGCCTGATGACCACATAATGCGAAGAGAGAAGCGTTATGTAACAAGGAGGATGCTGGAAATGAGAGTGGATGGATACAAGAGGAGGGGTAGACCAAAGAAAAGATGGATGGATTGCGTAAAAGATGATATGATGAAAAAGGGTGTGAATTTTGAGATGAGAGCCAACAGAAGAGAGTGGAAGGAGAGAACATATTGTGCCGACCTCACATAATTCGAAAAGAGCAGGAAGAAGACCATAGTCAATATTTAATTAAATTCTGTGGCTTGTTTACAATCCAGCAGATTTCAAGACTCTACAGCAAGTCTTTTGCTTAAGGAATAATGCATACAAACCCAAAAAGCTTAAGTGAAAAGAAAGGTATCAGCTGTGGACTTTTGAATGATTAAAGTGTTACATAAAGTTAGTAACTAAGTTAAAGTAATTATCGCCACGTTACATTTAAACATGGCCGCTCTACTTAGGGCAAGTAAGTGAAGCGAACGGGCCCCGGGGCAAACAGGGCCCACAAACTTATATATACAACTTTAATTAATTACATCCTACACTTACGAACAAAATTATTAAGACTACATTTTTATTATTAATTTTATTAAAATTACTAATGAACAAAACTACTTTACGTAAAAAATGTAAATGGTGGTCACTAGAATTGAGGTAAATTAGCTAATTGAAGCATTTTGTTTAAAAAAAAAGATTTGCAGCAAATAATTCCATTAAGAGATGGTCCGTTAGACTATGAATTAAAAAATATATAAATAAAATAAATGATATAACATCAGGAAATGTTCCACTGCTTGGCTAACCCCATCTAGAGAGTTCCGATAGTATACCCGCTTGTCCAAGACGGATTTTTATAGCGGACGCGGTTGGTACCTCCGGGGAGTTTTCACCGCTTGCATATACACCGGGAAGGTAAGGGTACGCGTGCTGTTCCTCAATGCTCGACTGCGCAAGAGAGTGCCGGGGAAGCCTGACAAAGGAAATCTTGGGAATCGTGGAAGAGACCCGCCCAGACACAATAAGCGAGCCGGTGTTGACATGGATGAGCCACGCGATCATCGGGCCATGTATGTACATTTTTACGGGATTCCCACATACCCCCAGATCCCGGTCGGGGCACTCGTCATCTGGAGGGTTTTCTCGAAAAATAGGCGGATTTATCATACACCAATGATCTCGATGTGCAGCTGTCCTAACTATACACATCAAAAAAGTCTAAGCAACATTCATGATATTACAAATTTACCATTTATACTAATTAATTTCTAAGTCTTTACTCACTCAAAGTGCGTAGGTATGTAAACTTTTTTGTTATTGATGACATAGCGGCTGGTTGTAAAAAAAAATTTCGATAATGTTTTGTTTTTTTCATAAAATTAAATGAAAGGGAATTTGTTTGAATTTAAGTGCATTTTTATTGCTACATTTAGTCTTGATTTTATAATTTTACCAACCATTTAAATAAAGTTAACGACAAAATTGAATTGTTAGATATTCTTTACGTCATGGAGCAACGTCATTTGACGGCAAATGAAATGCAAAGAGCTGTAGGGATGTTGCAAGCGGGAAGTAATCAATCTCAGGTATCTCGGCATTTTGGCATTCATAGAAGTGTTATTTGTCGTCTTTGGCAGCGCTACAATAATACAAGGGAACCCGTTGAACAGCATCCAGGCCGTAAAAGGAGTATACAACCACTCGGCAAGACCGGTACATACAACTGACTGCAAGACGCCAGCCGATGTTAACCGCTCAAGAGATAAGTTTGAGGCTACAAAATTCAAATGGTGTTGATATAAGTCCCCAAACTGTGCGAAATCGTCTGCATGAGTACGGCCTACGAGCTCGACACCCAATTAGGTGCCCACCGATACGTTGCGGGAATCGCGCTCGTCGAATTGAACAGTGTAGATAGAGTACGCAGAACATGGACCCAGGAACAATGGGATAAAATTATGTTATTAAAAGAACTTATAAAGACAACAGCTGTTATTTTTACATCATAGGACCCTAAAAATATTATTTTAAAAATAAAATACAACGTTATAATGTGAAAAACCACCCTAAAATTTAAATTAGTACATGTTACTTAGACTTTTTTGATGTGTGTATATTTTTCTTCACTGTTGTAAATCGAAAAAAAACTGCCTAATGGGTGCTGTAGTGAGAATCACACCGGTAAGCTTTAGTTTTCGTTCCATTATAATATTAAATAAATAAATAAATATGCTGTGACAATTCACACAGCGCCATCTTCTAGTCCCAAACTATCTTATCTTCTTATCTTATTTTTGGGGCCGAGAAATATCTCGGACACTTCGACCCAATGGGATCTTTTGTGTTCCCCTAGATAGCAATCACTCCTCTCCAATCTCATTGAAAATTTGCTTCATGAGCCTAACAATGAGGTATGGAGATAGGAGCCTGTAGTCTTCCGGTGTTGGATATCCTACCCCCAAAAGATTCATTCGCCTCCTGGCCAATGCATCACATGTACACAGTAGGTGTTCCATGCGTTCTGTATGTTCCCCACACAACCTGCACATGGGTGTCGCGGTTAGACCCATCTTCATGAGCATGTTGTTGGTTCCAAAGTGCCCAGTAAAGGCTCCAAGCAAGTAGCGTATTTGCCCCCTGCTCATGTTCCAAATTGATCCTCGTGCTTTGTACGTGGATCCCAAAATTTTTTTGGAGTGTTCCAGACCGATTCTAGTCAGCCAGTGTTGTTGTTGACTGCGGTCTGCAAAATCCCTGAATGTGGCTTTCACGAGGCTAGTCGGAATGCCTACACATGGTTCCGGACCCATAAAAACATTAGTTGAGCCCTCTCTTGCCAGTTCATCTGCCATTTCATTGCCATGTACTCCCTCGTGTCCCAATGTAGTCCCAAACTAAGTAGCATAGCATTTGTGTTATGGGTACTAGATAACTGATATACTACTTTTATACTTTTTTTTTTGTAAATACGGGAATCGAACCCGTGACCTCCGCAAGCGTACCAAAGAGCGTTATCCGTTACGCTACAGAGGTCGTCAAAGATACAGCTTGAGTTCCATACACATTCAATATTAACTCAGGTGTTGCATATTCATACGATTTTCATAGCTAATGTGTATACAGGCTGTCTAGTTGTTACTATTTTCTTAACATCTAATTTATTTAGGGGCTTTTGATAAAAAATATCATGCCAGCATTTTTTAACGCTAATTACAAATTACTTAAAGTTTAGTTGTAGATTTACCTATCTATATAAATAAAAATGAATCGCAAAATATGTTGCTAAGCGCAAAACTCGAAGACGACTGGACCAATTCGAGTATTTTTTTATTTTTACCTTGAACTCTGAGGAAGGTTTTTTGGAGAGGAAAATTGGACAAATTGCACGAAAGAACCTAAAAACCAGATTTATTTTTCTGTAATTGTGATTGCTATTAGCAATTTTAACGAATTCGTAATCAAGATGTTTTTTTTTTTCATTTTTGACTTGACGCATGCGTACAAAAACTTCTTATATTTTTTCAATTTATTTTTTCTGTTATTCGACCAGCGAAGCAGGCGAAAACGGCTTGTTGTAAATAAAAACAGCGGCAGCAGGATGCAGCCTCGACAGAATGTTCTGGAAAACACCTACCTCCCTAGTTGTTAGAGGAAAACAAAAGCAGTTTATGTAAAAAAATATGTAAAACAATTATTTAGTGATTAATGTAAATTGATTTTAGATCATTTTTCAAACCACTGGTCCCAAGAACAGAAAGCTTCGAATTCAGCACCTAAAAATACACAGCTAACTATCAAGACCAGGGCTCAGGCCATCCCCCAGAGAGAGCAAACAGCGTACCTCCTACGCTTGTCTAACAAGAGTAGTCCTGTGTCTAACCATGGGAGATTATGATTTATAGTATTAGAAAAAGTTCTATGTGGCTATTATCCATAGACGACGGATATAACTTACCTCTACGCGAACTAACCCAGCTATTTAATATAAAAAAATTACTTCATATTTTAAAAAAGTATATACAGTTGTTCCCATATCCATGTGCAGATGTGCAGTTGGTAACCAATTTGCCAATGTAAGTCAGGCTTCAACTTGTCACATACTTGCAGGTTTGTACAATTGCTCGTGTAGAGGGCGCCGGCGGTGAGGTCGAGGGTCAAACGATTTAAACTGTGAAAGAGCTTCGAATTGCCATGTTAGTCTAGCGACCTACTAACCATTTTTATGTGGAATCAATTTAGGAAACCGACTATGCATAGTCTTTTATTGCAGTATGTAACGACGACCGATGACCTCCGCGGCGTAGCAGCTAACTCACTTCGGTAAGCTGTCTGAGGTTCGATTTCCGTCTCGCGTGTTTCTATCCGTGTAGGGGTGGAGAAAGAATACTGACCTTTGCGGCCGGGGTCGGCCTGTCGTAAAATTTGACAATGTTTTGTCAAATTTTATGGTGTGGTGGGCTGTTGCCCACCCTAGCTACGTGGTAGCTCAAGCCCGTCTGGATGGCGTCCACCTTTGGTGTTAAGTATACCGCCATAGTAGCTTTGTGTTGTGTTCCGGCATTAGTGACCAAAATTCATGTACCCTTATGGGACAGCAGCGTGTTCGCGATGCCACTGGCATTGCAAATAGCCATAGGCGACGGTGACTGCTAAATTCTAAGTGGCCATCAGCTTGCCTGCTGTCCTACAGCAATAAAAAAATTATAATATGTATTTATTTACTAAATAAAAGCATATAAGTAGTATACTCGTATCTAAGCTACTTACTTTGGAACCAGATGGCGCTGTATAAATTGTCCCAGTCCATTTTATATGTATTTATTTATTAAGTTACGTGTAGGCATTCTGCCTGCAGTGGTCAAATCTTAGATATTCGTCCCGGATCATGGTAAACACATTTAAAGATACGAGTATTTAGTATGTATTTAGTATTCATAAAAAAGTATAAGTAGTAAGTATATCAGTTGTCCAGTACCCATAACATAAGCGCTTAACTGCATGATTTGAGATTAGCGCCGTATGAATTATAACAGTATACATCTATACAAATAAATAAAATTGGTGGGTCTGTTTGTAATATTAAAATAACCGCTTTTTGCTAAATACATTCAAATGTATACATGGTGCATATACCAAAACAACATTTTTTACAATTTTTGTCTGTCTGTCTGTCTGTTTATTCCGACTAATCTCTGAAATGGCTGCACCAATTTTGACGGGACTTTCACCGGCAGATAGCTGATTTAACAAGGAGTAACTTAGGCTATTTTATTTTAGAAAAAAATAGTTTTTGTTAAAAATGATCAGTTTTGGAAATTTTATATTCCAATTTAAGTTGACCTCAGATTTATATCATCAATCATATGAAATAGGGTTCAGCTTAGGCTGGAATTCTTGTCACATTTCTAATTTAAGTTGACCTCAGATTTATATCATCAATCATATGAAATAGGGCTTAGCTTAGGCTGGATTTTGTAGGTTCGAACGCATGTATTCTGGAGGCGCATGGCGTAACAGTTGCATTCGATAGCACTGACTGTTTGCATATTTCATTTATTAATATTTTAGGGTTTATAGGGTTTGTAATCCAAAATAAACCATAAGATTTATCCAAAAAATGCTGCCCAAAGTCACTATTCCACGCGGACGGAGTCGCGTGCACAGCTAGTATGTTTATTATTTTCTATCGCCTGTAACGAAATTTCAGTTTTTTTTAATTGCTGTAGGACAGCAGACAGGCTGACGGCCCGCTTAGAATTTAGCAGTTACCATCGCCTATGGGTGTTTGCAACGCCAATGGCATCATGAACACGCTGCTGTCTCATAAGCGTACAAGAACTTGGGTCACTAATGCCGGAATACAACACAAGGTTATTATGGCGGCTTACTTAAGACCAAAAGTGGTCGCCGTCCAGACCGGCCTGAGGCCCTACCACGCAGCTAGGGTGGGTTGTTTTGTCGGCTTTTACGACAGGCCGACCCCGGCTGCAGAGGTTAGTATTCTTTCTCCGCCCCTGCACAGATAAAATGAGGGGTGTGCTTTAAAATAATAGCTTACAACATCCCACTTCTGGGTTTGGGGTCCCTCCGAGGGAATCCCATTCTATTCGTCACGTTTGTCTACGGACTACCTACACATTGGTAAACTGAACAGGTAGGTATAAAGCATATTTCTCCAGCTTGGACACCGGGTAGACTGGGAAAACACTGGGGTAATTTTTAGTGGGTACCAGTGACGTGCGTCCTCCTTTTGGGGGGAGGGCGTACGGGTGCACTGCATGGGATTCCCACACTACCTGGTCGCCAACCCCCAGGCGGAGGGGAGTGCATCAAGCATTTTCCATATCATAACAAAAAAGGTATGTCCATTTTTTAAGAATTCGATTCCTTCAGCAAGGCATAGACAATAACATGACGAATTTATGTATATATATATATAATCAGCAAACGTTGTTATGTCATATAAATAAATACAATAAACACAACAAAACAACGTTTGCTGGATCAGCTAGTTATTTATATTATTATAGATAGTATTTTTTGTTGTAAAAGTTTTGTCAAAATTTCTCTACACAACCCTGCCTTTTTAATCTTCTCAGTCTCCAACTTCAGACTTGCTAGATGGAAATTCTTTTAGTGTTAAGCTCACTTACATGTTGTGTGCAAATAATAAATTTTTAAAACAGGTAACTTGCGTTTCGCTAGCGAGATTTCATTAGAACAAGAATATTAAAAGTGGTTTGTCAAGTTTCTCGGGCATGAATGAATCTACATACTTTTGGTACAAAACTAAACACGTAGCCACTATTGCAACACACTCATTTATATCTCATTGGTTATGAATGGATCTCATGATGGATGTCTGTTACACCGTGGTGTAATATCGTTGATCATTGTGTGTGTGTACAAAAATAACATTTTTTTATTGCTGGGGAACAACAGACAGGCTGACGGGCCACTTAATATATGTACAGTTGTCGTCACTTAGAGATGTGCCCGACTTTAGGGGAACACGCTGCTGTACCATAAGGATACAGGAACTTAGGTCACTAATGCCGGAACACAACACAAAGTTATTATAGTGGCATTTTATAAACTAGGGGAGGCTTGTGGCCCTGCCACGTAGCTAGGGTTTTTTTGTTGCTTTTTACGACAGGCCAACCCCGACCGCAGGGGTCAGTATTTTTTCTCCGTTCCCAAGCTCGTCTGGATAGCGACCACCTTTGGTCTTAAGTATGCCGCCATAAAAACCTTGTATTCTGTTCCAGCATTA
This sequence comes from Malacosoma neustria, assembly GCA_963693495.1. Taxonomy (NCBI): domain Eukaryota; kingdom Metazoa; phylum Arthropoda; class Insecta; order Lepidoptera; family Lasiocampidae; genus Malacosoma; species Malacosoma neustria. The sequence goes on from OY856397.1 coordinate 9,599,191, forward strand.
GTGCCCAAGTTCCTGTACCATTATGGGACAGCAGCGTGTTCACGATGCCACTGGAGATGCAAACACCGTCAGCACGTCTGCTGTCCTACAGCAATAAAATAAAATAAATCTTAACCTCTACAAGTTGAATATTACCTCACAAAATTCACTTAGGTCGAAATCCTCGATAAGTCGAAAACTTTATAACTCAAATTTTTGCCGCCTCCCTTCATGTTCGAATTATAGAGATTCTGCTGCATATTGTATTTGCAGTATTAGATAATTATGCGGTGTAAATGTCGCCCTAATACGAGCACCGTTGGCTTCCTATACATTCATGCCTCCATTCTTATATCGGTGTGGAACCAGTTTTAATTCACACCAGGCCTAAGTTATAAGCTTATTACTATTTCATTTAAATTTAATTAAAAATAACATAGTTCTGAATGATGAGTAGATTAAGGCTATTTTATTCCTTTTTTCAATGCCGAGGAAACAGCACTTTGTTATTGGTCCAAGATGGTGGTGAGCTGCTTTAAAACCACCCTTAAGCCTTACATGGAAGCATTTTAGGTTCAATATATTGTTTGCCAATCTAAAATTCCATCTCAAGCAGTATGGGATACTTGGTGTCGACATCACGAATTATGTGCAGTTCAGGGGACAATTGGAGGGCAAAGCTAAGCTTGCCTCCAAAAAGCTAGGCGTGCTAATCCCGTACAAACAGTATTTCACTCTAAGGCACTGGCTTGTGCTATACAACGCACAGGTCAGACCGCATATGAAGTACTGCTCACATTTATGGACTGGAGCACCCGCCTGTCAGCTCAATCTCCTAGACTCCATCGAACGGCGCGCAGTTCGTGTTGTCAACGATCTCATACTAACAGACGATCTAGACACGCTTGGGCTTCGGAGAGACTTTGTTTCTCTTTGCGTATTCTGCCGTCTGTACAACGGGGACTGTACTGAGGAGATATTTAGAATCGTGCCATTCGCATTCCCAATACCCATTTCTTGGAGCCTCTTCTTTCTTGTAAGAAAAGGTTCTTAAGAACGTTCATGTTGCGTACTCTCAGGATTTGGAATGAGCTTCCTACTGAGGTTTTCTCATCGCGGTACAATACGGGGTTCTTCCAAAAAGGCGTTATAAAATTTCTTCAAGGACGGCAGCGCGTTGGTAATACCTCTGGTGTTGCAAACGTCAAAACGTAACCATCTGCCAGGGTGGGCTGTTTTCCTGTCTCCTGAACTCTGGCTATAAAAATACTAGGGCATCATAGGAGAAAACAAATAGATAAGGCGACCTCTGTGCCATAACGGTTTTCGCATGTCGCTTTCGGAGGTATTTTGATTGATTCCAGTCACAAGTGTAGGTGTTTATTGTATATGCATTTATTTATAAAAGAAGTATACCAGCTGTCTAATACATAACACAAGTACTCTGCTTTTAACTTTGGGACTAGATGGCGTTGTGTTCATTGGCCCAGTATATTTATTACATCATCCCAGCTATATCCGAAGCTATACTTCGGAACCCTGTAATTTGCTTACCCAGTTATGAGACCTTATTTTTTTATCAGACACGCATATAACAAATCTTGAGGAAAAAATCACCCAGGTTTCATAGACTGATAGAATCTTGGAAAGAAATAAAGAAAAAGTATTTATTTTATTAATTTCAGCTATGAACATTATGAGAAAGCTCATAGTCGCTCAGAGGGCAATGGAGAGGGCTATGCTCGGAGTTTCCCTGCGAGATCGAATCAGAAATGAGGAGATTCGCAGGAGAACCAAAGTAACCGACATAGCCCGAATGATTGCAAAACTGAAGTGGCAGTGGGCTGGGCACATAGCTCGAAGGACTGATGGCCGTTGGGGCAGAAAAGCCCTCGAATGGCGACCGCGTACCGGAAGACGCAGTGTTTGTAGGCCCCCCACAAGATGGACCGATGATCTGGTCAAGATCGCCGGAATAGGTTGGATGAGGGCAGCGCAGGACCGATCATCGTGGAGATCTTTGGGGGAGGCCTTTGTCCAGCAGTGGGCGTCTTCCGGCTGAAATGATGATGATGATGATGATGAACATTATTATACTAAACTGCAACAATTAGCACCAAACGAGGCCAACAGCTAAGTGAATTGCTGCGTCAAAATAAATCGACACAGCACTTATTTTCAGTGTCAACCTCGACTGCAAGAAATCATTTACGACCCAAACAACATAGCCACATCTTAAAACAATATATATCATACATGTTCATCATACACGTGAATAATCAGTACACATACTCGTACATATATTCACAACATAATTTCGCTATAATAATTAGTTAAATTAAAAAAAATCGACAGTATTAGAATTTAAAAAGGAAATACAAATTTAAAAAATGTTGGTTATTTTTTGTTAGTAAATTAATTAACTACAGATGCACAGACATACAATACAAATTTAAAAAGCCAAGTTAAGCTTGGCTCTCCGATTTGTGCACAATCGACGCTTCGATCTCATGAGCTATTTTGGACATTTACAAATCGACTCTTATGAATTGGGCAATACACCAACTCTGTCCATGAACCAGTTCCTTCAACGTAATCATAATAAAACTAAAACCATTTCCCTTCGTTGTAATGTTTTATTATCTGTGTAACTTTGTACAGAAGCTAGCGCTTTGCTCACGGTTTCACTCATGCAGTGCAGTGGGTTCTATGCTATATGATACGCAAACAGTTTCTTCTAGTCTAGGTGCACATCCAGAAGAACAAAGTTTGCCGAGTCAATTAGTGCCCTGTTTCAGTAGTCAGCTAATGTTTACTTAGGACTGAGAAGGACTCGACATAAACAGGAACTGCGTGTCATGGAGATGAATATGCTGCGGAACCCAGCATTCGTAGTAGCCTTCGTGTTCAGACAGATGATTGCAGGAGTTCGTTGACGTCATAAAGGGTGATATATGCATATCACACTGGATATGATATACGCATATCACAATGGACTCACTACCAGGGATGCTAAAAATCGTACGAAGTGGAGAAGAAAACCGGACCCCGAGCACCGAAGCGGGAGTTTGAGTTGCAACTGGAATTTAACACTAAGATGATGATGAATGATAATGACTTAGTGCTGAAAAGGCTGTTAAAAAGCAATTATTGTGATGTCATGTCAATTACACATTAAATTTATTTACTCTATCAACTAAGTCTTCACTTATTATAAAAAGTCCCTAAATATAATTTATATGCGTGCAGGGGCGGAGAAAGAATACTGACTTCTTCGGCCGGGGTGAGCCTATTGTAAAAGACGACAAAACAACCCACTCAAGCTACGTGGCAGGCCCCCAAGCTCGTCTGGATAGCTACCACCTTTGGTCTTAAGTATGCCGCCATAATTTGTGTCCCGGCATTAGTGACCCAAGTTCCTGTACCCTTATGGGATAGCAGCGTGTTCGCGATGCCACTGACGTTGCAAATACCCATAGACGACGGTAACTGTTAAATTCTAAGCGGGCCGTCAGCCTGTCTGCTGTCCTACAGAAATAAAAATAATAGATAATAAAAAAAGGCTTCACGTTCCCAGAATATAATTAATAACGATATTATTATTTGATGACTTGGATCAGTGGTTTTGTACAGTCGTGGACGCCAGTTCGATTCCCACAGAGGACAGTTTTTTTAATTGCTGTAAAACAGCAGATCGACTGACGGCCCACTTAATAGAAAATTATCGTCGATTTTCACGACGCCAATGTCACCGCTAAAACGCTGCTGACCGGGTAGGGGAACTGCAACCTGGGTTCCTTATACGTGAACACAATTCTAGGCTATTATGGTGGCATGTTTAGAGATAAGTTTAGACCAAGCTGCTCTCAGCCGCAGGTGTCCGTATTGTTACTCGGCCGCTATTGGGACTTAAGTAATTAAAGGGGTCGCCGAATTTTAACACTTCCTGTCAAATGGATCGTTCACCTGCCTCCGTTATTTTAGGCGAACATAAAATTTGTAAAGAACACTTAACGACATCTATTGTACGATCTCGTAACTGTAAATCAATAAAACGTCATTGATCTTGTAGTAGTTAAATAAAATTGTAATAGATGGCGTGGAATAATTGTTATAAACACTGATGATTGACAAGTCTCTTCCACCATCGAGGGCTATATGGGACTCTGGGAAAGATGGTCGACATCCCACTAAAACTAAGATCCTGCTGTTCTTCTGTCGCCACCTGTACCTTTACCTGGGCCGTCGGATAAATTGACCCGGCGATCTCATGAGATGGAATGATGAGGGAGATGAGAGCCATGCCCAGGCCGGTTAGACGTAGGTCTTTTAAAAGTCACATTACAATGTAGTAAAATTGCCTATTTACTTGTGAATTAAAAAAGGAACGAAGCATTAACATTTTGTTTATTAATTACATATTTAAAATAATTAAAACGGCCGCATCGAATTATATGAATTAACAACAATTTGTACATAGCGATAAGAACAATTAAGCAATTATTTTACAATGTCTCACAAAACTGAATACATAATGTTATAGATATTTCAATTATTACTTTAATATTTGTATTATTTAACATGCTCCAAGAAATTCCTCCTGTGATCCAGCAGTAAAGAAAGAAAGCAATACCTTACTTAATTTACAATACCTTACATATTTTATAAAAACAATACCACAGTATTATTTTTATAAAAAATAAACAATAATAAAATATCCTAAAAAATATAAAAAATCGTCTTACAACAGCAGCGGGTCCTTGCAGTTCCAAACTACCGGTGGTCAGGCAACAGAGTAAGGAACCTCTCCACAATACGTGCCGTATCCAAGAGAGCTACCTTCTGTATTCGACCCTTCAGCCAGGGACTAAGCGAGAGCCTTTCAAGGTGTCGTTCAAGACTCTTAGCCATCAGACCATTCACCGACACTACTATCGGACCCTGATTGTACTAGCATTATTATTATAATGTTTATAGCTCCACTGAAATTAAATTACATTAAATCACCTACTGAAATAAATTAATATCACCCTATATTTAATATCATTAATGTCAGTAGGTAAACTTATGTCGAATTCAAACATATTTAATAAGAAATAGTCATATACGAAGGGGGTCCGATAAGTAATTAACCTCACTGCCTGATAGAACCACTATCGCAAGAGATTTTTTTATTGCGATTGCGTAGTACATTCTTGTATACATATTCATAGAGCTACTGCAAAAATTCGTCCGCGGATTTGAGAAAAATGTCAAAGAGCAATATCGGTCGGTGATTCGATTCTTGTTTTTGGAAGGAAAATCGCGCAGCGAAATCAAAGAGCGCTTGGATGCTGTGTACGGTGACTCTTCTCCTTCGATGGCGACCGTCAAAATTGGTTTCACCAATTTCAACATGGTCGCACGTCGATACCGCGGAGGATAATGTGACAAAAATCCACGATCTCGTATCTTAACATATCATTTATTCATAAAACAAAAATATTTATGTCTGAAAATTTCTAGATTATTAAACAACATACATTTATATAACCATACATTTATTAAACAACATTTAGTTAATAATAAATTGAAATAAATAAGTAAAATCATTACAATTGTTACATTTCTATATTATACTTATTTATTTTATTACATTTATTAATTTATTACATTTCTAAAAATACAAATTATTTATATAAGCTTCACATTGTCAAAATATATACATATATCCATATACACAACGAGTCAATATAAATTATATGGAAAAGTATTCTTCGATTGAGTAAAAACAATTATTAATAAGAAAAGTTCTAATGCTTTTTTAAATACGTTAAAGTGATACAACTTATTTTTTATATCTATTGGTAATTTATTGAACATTTTAACAGCTTATCGTCGTCGTTATCGTATTGGCAGACCGCTGATTCTTCAAACAGCGCACCTTCGTGCGCGAGATAGCTGAGACAGTGGGCATCTCAAAAGGCCGCGTGGTTCATACTCATACCATATCCTACATGAAGTATTGGGCGTGAGAAAGCTGTCGGCGCGATAGGTGCCGCGTTTGCTCACTTCGGACAACAAGCGCAACCGTGAAACCATTTCAAAGCAGTGTTTAAGCGCAATCCTAAGTAGTTTCTGCGTCATTTCGTAACTGTCGACCAAACATGGATACACTGGTGGCGACCGTGCTTCGAAGAAGGCGAAGAGACTGTCCTATCGGCTGGAAAGGTGATGGCCACAGTTTTCTGGTATTCAGAAGGTGTGATCTATATCGACTTCTTGGAGAAGAGCAAAACTGTCACGGAGCTCTACTATGCCGATTTATTGGGCTGATTAGACGCCGAATTACAGAAAAAAACGGCCACATTTAGCGTAGAAAAAAGTATTCTTGTATCATGACAACGCACCGGCTTACACTTCCACCATCTCCACGGTCAAATTGGTAGAATTAGGCTACGAACTGCTGCCCCATCCACTGTATTCTCTAGATTTGGTCCCATACGACTTCTTTTTGTTTCCAAATTTGAAAAAGTCACTCGCCAGGCAGAAATTTGAGTCGAATGAGAACTGAAAACGTATTTTTCAAACGGGCTAAAAAAGTTGGAGCATCGCTGGGTCAACGCGCGCGGGTGTCGGCGCGCGCTTCTGTGGCGATGCACGGGGTAGTTAAACACCTCACTACCCCGTGCAGGAGACGAGGCCCGGACAGACCGGCAGCACTAGTGTGGGGCTGCGGAAGAATTTGGATTCCCGCGGCCCCGCGCGCACGTGTGAGGAGACACCGGGGTGGTGGTTTTAGCCTGTAAGAGTCCTGCATGCCTCTCCGCCCAACATAAAGGATATTATTATGTTGAGAAATAAATCGCCACTTTTCTAAAATGTTTGTTTTTCTTTTGTAGGCTAAGTACCTATCGAATCACCCTCGTATTTTAGTGTTAATTAGAAAACAAGTTACACGTATGCAAAGTGGTTTTATATACAAAATGATACAATAATAACAGCCTATAACATCCCACAACTTGGTTCGGGTCTCCTCTAAAAGAGACAGTATACTGCCACTGAGCCTGGGGAAATATGCCTCCATCTTCCAAGCAGAGGTATATGCCATTTTGAAATGTGCGGAAGAGAATCTGGATAAAGTCTACAACAATCACGTGATATAAATTCACTCTGACAGTCAATCAGCACTTTTGGCGCTGAACTCAGACTTAATAGCCTCGAAACTCGTATAAAACTGCATGGACTACTTAAATACTTTAGGTGAGAAAAATAAAGGAATTCTTCGCTGGATGTGGGTATGCGGACATCATACGCAATGACGGACCTGAACTGTGCTGTGGCATACCTAAATAACCGGCTCACCCTCAATCGTGGGATCAACAGCAGTAAATCTATTAAGCGCTGGAACACAATTCCAGGCTTAAATCATTCCAAAGTGCTAGTAAAAACCTACAACCGTAAACTTGCGGTCAAAGCACTAGCACTAAACAGGAATCAGCTATGCACCTTATCGAGGGTGCTAACCAGACACTGTTGCCTAAACAAGCACCTCAGCATCATAAGGATCAGGGATACCAGATGAGAGTGAACAGGTTTATTATAGGCAAGCGTGCTACACCGTCGACCGCATCGTCGCTTACCATCAGGTGAGATTGCGGTCAAACGTACGCCTATCTTTATTAAAAAAAAAAACCAAAGCCTGCAGATTCTGTAACGAGGCATAAACGCAATCTCATACTAGGAAAGCAGGATATGCTGGAACTCAAAAAACTGCTTCGTTACATTAACGAGGCAGGCTTTGCCAATGAGCTATAGTAAATGTGGCGATCACAATAGATCATTAAATTGGACCTAGTGATACTAGGTTGAATAAACTAGCATAGCCATCTATCGAAATAATAATAATAATAAATACCTGCCATGGTTGTCCTAGGCGGATTGTCCGGTTACTCATAACGGTGACCTCGGTATTCAGGTTATCTCGCGATGTTTTCCGCCGTCGATACATGGCAATTATGATACATACATTCAGAGAGAAAAATTGCCTAAGCAGTGCCTGTCACCATACGAGTGAATTTTTTATTACTGGTTAAAAAATGACAGGCCGACGACCCACGTAATAAGCAGGTACCGTCGCCTGGATGTTTGCGACGTAAGGAGCACCGCGAACACACTGATGTCCGTATAGTACCGGAACCTGAGTCGCTAATGTCTGAACAACACATGGTTATTATGCTGGCATACTTATAGACCAAGGGTGGTTGCCATCCAGACGGACTTGGGCCCTACCACGACGCTAGGGTTAGTGTAGGGATTAGTGTTCTAACTCCTGCACGGAAAAAAAATGTAATATTTTTAAATATATTAAATAATATATTGTTATTATAAAGGCCTCTAACTTGTCAAGAGGAAGATTGCTGTGAGCCATCACTAAAATATATGAAGATGGACGCATTGTGCGCAAGCTGCCTGTGTCTGCATTTAAGCGCAACGGAATGTAGGACCAAGAGCATTCGAAGACGCTCGGCACTGCGAATTTTCTATTTAGAAGCCCTCGTGACGTAGTCGTCAAATGTGAATTGTGCACGGACCCCGTAAAAGTCGGCGACCCGGCAAAAGTGCCACCCTGCACACCCAAACCGACACTGGGATGTTGTTTACTCAAGAAGAAACCAATTAAAATGTCGCTTGAGGATATATTAGATGATTAACAACGAAATTTCGTGTCCTACTTTCAATGTGAAACGAGAAAAATAATTTAAATAAAAAGGATGACAGATTTTTCCCCAAAAACTATTACATCTATTACATTTTTTTTTGGTCTCGGGGAAAAACCTCTCTTGACGGGTTCCCCCGGCCCGGGGGGACCGAGGGATATGTGGGACTCCGGGAAAGATGATTGGCCATCCGACTACCCACTAAAAAACCCCGCTGTTCTCCTATCGCCTACGCCCGGGCCCACGGATATATGGCCTGCCGATCTCGTGGCCCGGGCTGGCGCCGGCCCGCCCTTTGTCTTGAGGCGGGCTCCTTCTAAAGTGTTGGCGCCAGGGGGTCAGGGTTTCGTCCCCCCGGCGCTCTGCTAACAACACTAGGAGTTGAGGGGGGCCGCGGAACAGCACGCAGCCCTCACCCTCGCGGCAATAGTGCGGGCGGCGGGTCCTCCCCCGAGGGGCCGCTCGCGGCCGCATTTTACGGCGGCCGGAGGTCGTTACTGTCCCTCCGGCGCCGCCGGCGTGGCTTCGTTGGCGGGAGGGGAGTGTGGTGGTCGACTCCCGCTCCCGCTCCGCCGCCTCCTTTGCGAACATGACTGCCTTGCAGAAGGAGGCGACGGCCGTCCATCCAGGATCGCCCCCGACCATGGACAGAACCAGGGCCGGGAGCGACAGGTCCACGCCGATTTGGGCGACGAGGGCGCGGCGCTCCTCGCGCCACGCAGGGCACACGGCGACAGTGTGGAATCTATTACAACATGTAACATGTTGTGCCGACCCCATATAATATGGAATAAGGGCAAGAAGAAGAAGATTGTTATTATTTAATATTATTAACATTTTAATTTGGCAAAATATGAACGAATTTCCACAAATGAGAGTAAGGTTTTCCCGCCATTCTTGGAGTAATTAGATACGAGAAGTCATTACGCCATGGATTCCCAAGGATCAGATAGTTGATATAAAGAAGCTATATTTTTTTATTGCGTAGGACAGCAGACAGGCTGACAGCCCGCTTAGAATTTAGCAGTTACCGTCGCCTATAGGTGTTTGCAATGCCAGTGGCATCGCAAATACGCTGCTGTCCCATAAGGGTAGAGGAACTTGGGTCACTAATGCTCCGGCACAACACACGGTTATTATGGCGGCATACTTAAGACCAAAGGTGGTCGCCATCCAGACGGGCTTGAGGTCCTACCACGTAGCTAGGTTGGGTTGTTTTGTCGCCTTTTACGACAGGCCGACCCCGGCCACAAATGTTAGTATTCTTTCTCCGCCCCTGTACGGATAAAAATATCCTATATTATTAACTATACCACCCCATCTTTAACAATGTGTTTATTTTAACAATTTTAAAAATCCTAAACGTCTCGCAGGAAATGTGGATATAGTGTCACGATAATAGACCAGAAGAAAGGCGAGTAACTCCCATATTTGCAAACATAAAATAGTGCAACTGGGATTTAAGTTGAATATAATTACATTAATTCTAGCTAATCCGTCAAACGTTGTTCAGCCATACAGATTAAAAAAGCTGCCTATGTCCTCCTCCATGGTCCAATCTATACCGAAATTCATCAAAATTGGTTCAGCGGTTTAGGCGTAACAAACAAACTCATTTTTAAATTTATAAAATTAGTATGGATTACCAGTACCTGATAGCTAAGTGGATTTGAAGACCAATCTAAACGTCCCGGGTTTTTTTTAGTTTTTCCCGCATAATGTGTATATAGAATTGGGGATTTTACTGTTAACCGACCGCAGAGGGTAGGTTAGGTTTGTTTATTTTTTGCTTACTATTAATTACTATTTGTTTATATTTTATTATTATTAAAATTAACCTAATTGCGGGGGATAGCCGTACAGATACGAGTGGTTATAAAAAAACACCCGAAACCTACAAGCAACCTGTGTCGGAACGCAAAGACGTTCGTTTTACATTGCAACTCCCCCCCCCCCACCACACACACACAGATAGCTCCCTTGATCTGTTTCCAAAAAAAATAATCTAACCTAACCTACCCTTTGCGCCCGGCTAACGGAAAAGTACCTAGAAAACATCGTGAGGAAAGCTACATAACGACATCACCAGTATGTGTGACCCGCCAATCCGCCTTGGAGGAGGCCTAAGCTCAACAGTGGGACGATAAAGGCTGTTATTTACATCGCTTTACCTCAACTAGGTTCTTCTACTCTTTGTGTAAGAGGAGACTGCTTGACGCACATCACAAAACTTAAAATGAAATACAATATAAAAAAAGCTTTACGACGTTTAAAAACAGATGGCAGCACCGTCAGATTGAATCGCGCTATTATTTGCATTTTGTCTGCATTGGAAAACTCTTAAATTTTCTGATTACAATTGTCAGACGCAGTCAAAGACTCTGTAAAAACCAAATTTAGACTTTTTTGTAGTGCGAGTTAAGCATTAGCTTGACTTTGCGCTGTTAACTAGTTCAAGACATTCCTTCCTTCGTCGTCGTAACCTCATGACTGAGGGACGTGACCCCGGTGCGTAGTCCTCGCCACCAGCTCCCTCCAGACACTCCTGTCTTGCGCCATCCGGATGGCGGTTTGAAGGGTGGCTCCCCGTATCGTCTCGAATTGTCTGCGTCCAAACTGTAGGAGCGCGCCCTCTGCCCCTCTTCCCCTCGACACAGCCGGTAATAATCAGCCTCTCAAGACTGTCTGGGTCTCGCCTGACTGTGTGTCCGAAAAACCTGAGGATCCTCTGTCTGCATATTGCCGAGAGTCTGGTTTCCACATTCAGTTGCTTGAGGATTGACTCGTTTGTGCGGCGTTCTGTCCAGGAGATTCCCAGCATACGGCGCCAGCACCACATTTCGAACGCATCAATCCTCGATCGCACACGAGCTCTTAGAGTCCAAGTTCAAGACATTAGAGATGTTAAAAAAAAAATCAATATATTGAATTAAAAAATTCTATATATCGATACTTTTTCAACAAGCCTACAATATTCTTCAACTTAGGAAATATCGCCAGATATTTTCCAAGTCGCTGCTTTTAGAGATGGGTCGTACTAGGTAAATCGGATACTCGATCCACCTGTTCCTAATATCGATACTTTTTCAACAAGCCTACAATATTCTTCAACTTAGGAAATATCGCCAGATATTTTCCAAGTCGCTGCTTTCAGTGGGCGTAATAACCGTAATATGTTAAGAAGGTTATTGAGAAGGCTAGTTTTTAAATAATTCGGGGTTTGACGTTTTATTTTTACTCAAGTAGCCAACTATAATATTAGGAATCAATATAAAAAAATAAATGGAATGTGCTTTTAATTTTCTCGGTATTTGATATATCGATTGTAGATATCGATACTAGGTGATTCGATAATATCGGATCGAATTGATACATCGCATGAATATATTCAATATTGTAGAACTTAGAGTGCTAAAAAGGTCAAAAAGTTCACTCCTACTCACATCGTCGAAGGGGTTCGTCCATAAAGGATGGAGTGGCGCCGGGCTGGGTGACGGTGTTGGCCAACCCATTTGCCCAGGCATTAAACGATATAAGAACAGGGAGATTTTAGTGGATAGTCAAAAGAGTCCCATATACTTCCCGACTTCCCCGCGGTTAGTACCCCCAAAAAACGTTCTTCCTCACCTAAAATCTATTCCGTGTTCTGTTCTATACTTTTTCGTAAAATAATGATAATATTTTTTTCTGTACAGCTTTTCTAGATTTTGGTATAAGTCATGAATATTTGTCGCCATTTGTTAATTTTTTAAATATTCAACGTTCTCAAAGCCCTGTCGTTTAAAAATACATAACCTACCCTGTTAAGCCGTCGGCTAATAAATACATTTTTATTGTTTGCTTAAAAATAAGGTTTTATGTTTTTGTGTTTCTAACACGTTGCCATATTAACCAAATAGAAAAATAAACAAATTGAAAAAATGTAACATCGTTTTATTACCCGATTATACATAAAGAATATTATACAATTTAACAATTTTAACAGGGAATAAAATCACTTGACTGCAAAATATTTGTCATGTATAACTGATTATGGGTATATACATATATATGCTATATTATATATTTGTAAAAAATATTTGCAAATGTGGTTAATTTTATATGTAACATAACAGCTGACCCGGTCAACGTTGTTCTGTCATATAAATAAAAAAGAACTTAATTATTTTAAGGGGTCCTTCAAGTATCATTTTTGCGACAAAAACTAGCCCAAGTTCTTCTCCAAAGTCCAGTACAGAATCTCTGTACCGAAATTCCTCTAAATACGTTCAGCGGTTTAGGTGTGAAAAGGTAACAGATTTACTTTAACATATATAATATTAGTCTGGATTTATAAAAAAAGTTTTTAAATGGTTTATTAATTTAATATAATAGAAATTTTACAAATCTGAACCTAGGTACATCCAGACCAGGAATCGTACACCGTGCCGTGAAATAAATCCGAAAGCCTATGCCGAGTTTTTGATACAATAATGTGTCAAATTCTTAAACATAAAATTATTCAAATAATCTTCTATAAAGGGCCCCCTTTTTATTTATGATCCATTCCTCCCCAGAAACCGTTGAAAGTTACCTCATAACTCCGGATTACATCATCTTTGATTTGGCAATTTATCTCCCAATAGATTTATTAGGTCAGAGGTCTTTTGTATTAAATCCTTGTTTTTTCTCGAGAATAAAGGAGATTGTGTTCTTTTATTAATAGATAATTGAGGCGTGTAGTTGCAATACACGCTTAAACGTTTTTTGACTAAATGACGATATATCGTTAGAAAACACTTTAACTATGTATATCATCATCATCATCATTTCAGCCGGAAGACGCCCACTGCTGGACAAAGGCCTCCCCCAAAGATCTCCACGATGATCGGTCCTGCGCTGCCCTCATCCAACCTATTCCGGCGATCTTGACTAGATCATCGGTCCATCTTGTGGGGGGCCTACCAACATTGCGTCTTGCCCCAACAGCCATCAGTCCTTCGAGCTATGTGCCCAACCCACTGCCACTTCAGTTTTGCAATCATCCGAGCTATGTCGGTGACTTTGGTTCTCCTGCGAATCTCCTCATTTCTGATTCAATCTCGCAGGGAAACTCCGAGCATAGCCCTCTCCATTGCTCTCTGAGCGACCATGAGCTTTCTCATAAGGTTGTATATAGCTATCAACTTTTTTATTGAACAAATGCCAATACTATATGTTCCAATACTATATGTAATATTTTATTTTGCGTTTCGAATCAACGAGTAAGCAAAAATATTGTTATAGCGGGTTTTGCTACTCAATTGTAGCTGATGCTTTAGTATTTCTCTATTACTTTTCTAGGTTAATAACAGACCATGGCGTCCTGCGAGGACCTCTCCTTAGGGGAAAAGGACAGTATACACCGCGTTTGTCCAAGGCCGATTGGCGGGTTACATATGCTGGTGATCTTGGTATGCAGATTTCTTGACGCTGTTTTTTTTATTGCCATAGGAGAGCAGACAGGCTGATGGCCCGCTTAGAATTTAGCAGTTACCGTCGCCTATGGGCGTTTACAACTCCAGTGGCATCGCGAACACGCTGCTGTCCCATAAGAGTACAGGAACTTGGGTCACTAATGCCGGAACACAACACAAGGTTACTATGGCGGCATACTTAAGGTCGCCATCCAGATGGGCTTGAAGCCCTACCACTTAGCTAAGGTGGGTTGTTTTGTCGCCTTTTACGACAAGCCGACTAAGGCCGCAGGGGTTGGTATTCTTTCTCCGCCCCTGCACGGATAAAACTGTTTGCCTTCACCTTAAACGACAAAACTGCCTAAGCTGATGCCACCGTAGGATTCGAACCCGGTACCTCTAGATTAGACTCGGAATGTAATATCACTGAGCTACTAGGTAATGTTTACAAGGTTATGTAATGGCATTTATTGATTCGAATCTCATGGTTAGTACTAACTCCTGCGGCCGGCCGAGGTCGGCCTGTCGTAAAAAGCGTCAAAACACTCTTGTTGGGTTCTCTCAATGACTAGTGTCACTGGACGCTGGCTTGATAAAGAGTGGACTGTATATTTTCTCTTGTATTGGTCCCCACACTAGATAAGGCACAAAACTCCACCAACCTTGCGACCTCCTCGGTCTGGATCCGCTCAGGTGCAGCACACTGTGTATCACGCACGGCGTCTCTCTTCCAAATCTTTGTTTTAGTACACTGCATTCGATGTTGTTAAACGTTGTGGATTGACACGGCCAATAATATAAGAAGTCTTATAAAAGGACTTGTTCTTCGCACACGGTGCAAAGGCGGTTATCCCTTTGTCAAACGTTGACATAAGAGCGAGCGATTTTTAGAACTACCCTAGCTTCAAAACAGACATGAAGGTAGTCGGCGAAAATTGGCTGAGCAATGATTCTGTACCTAAATCTAGGCAAGGACCTAGCTAGAGTTGTCTAGCAACGTGGTTTCATACCCCGTATGGATGGCATCATCTTTGGTATAGACCTATAGAGGTATGCCATCATAATAAGATTGTGCTTTATTCCGTAAGTATTGACCCAAGTTCCAGTAACCCTATGCGGATAACATCGTGTTCGCGATGCCCCTAGCGTTGTAAGCATTCATAGGCGACGGTAACTGCTTGTTATTAATTAGGCCGTCAGCCGTCAAAAAAACCTGTAAGATATGAAGCTGACGTTGAAAATTAGACCCACAACACAGAAGCGAAGGTTTAAGTTGCAGCTGTATTTTACAGATAAGATGATGGAAGCGTTTTCCTGGATCTAGCATGGCATATGTCAAGCGTTTTCGGTCAGTCGTTCCGTCGGCCGTCGCTCAGCTGGATACGCGTTTAATTGCCTAGATCTGACTGTTTGATATACAAGACAAAATAATATGGATACGATCTTTTTGAATTTTAATTTCTTTCTGAAGCATCATCGGCAAGCTGGTAGTATTATGTGGTATGGTAAGTACTTTTATGGTTAATTCTTTTCTAAACATGGTATTCTTCTATTGCTAACCCATATGCGACAAAGAAATTAAAGATTTACTTTCAAAGTTTAACGCCAGTCACCACTGTACAGTAACCACATCTACTCTTTCAAACCTTTATTTCCCACAGTACGCACTTAAATGCCACACACACACACACATTTCTATTATATAAATATAGAAAACAATTGTATCCACGATTTTACTTTTTTCGAGAAGAAAGATCTGTGTGAGAGAGAGAGACTCCGAGAAAGATGGCCGACATCTGACTACCCATTAAAAACCACACTGTTTTTCTATCAATTATGCCTGTTTTTTTTTTTTTTGGGAGGTTGAAGAAGAAGAAGAAAGAAGAAAAATAATTTATTTAGAGCTTAAAACTATAACAAAAAAAAAACATATACATTAACAAATCACCAACACATTTGTCTTAGCCCTAAAAAGGTGCCTAACTCAGCAATGCAAGGAGCTGTTTAAAGAGCATCCTGCGCTGATCTTCCGTTAGGACCCTTGAAGTGACGATATAACAATTATTTATATCACGTTTATTAACAATAAGCAATTTAATTATTAGTAATTTATTAACAATAACCAAACATTTATATGTACTAAATATTAAGGAATACAAAAAATATTAGTATCATAAATAATAAAGAAGAAAAAAAAAAAAAAATTCAGACAGAAAACATCAACTGAAGTGTTAAAAGATTGTAAGAAGAAACAAACAAAAATACGAAAAAATGATTAAACACGCTAAGAATATAAATATATTGATAAAAACATTGACTAATTACAACAACTACTCAGTTACACAATAGATAATTATTAAAATATTAAAACATAATTTAAAAATACTATATTACAGAGCACTTGTATCCATTGCCAGGTTTGCCTGCCTCTTTTGGTGTTCAAACATAAATGATTTTAGTTTAGTTTTAAAACCATACATGCTAGACACTTTTCTTATAGGAGGAGGAATATTATTCCAACATTTAGTAGCTGAGTACTTAAAGCTACCCCTAAAAGCTGTGGTATGGTTCAATGCGGCAGCGAGCTGTACAGCACACTGACGGATATTTGTAGACCTCTGGGCGCCTCTCCATTCAAGCTTGCTATAGAGATACATAGGATCTTTATTCTTAATAACCCCAAACAACAGACATGCCAAGTGCAACTTACGTCGATGCTTCATTTTCAACATTGAGCAACTGTTCAAGAAAGGTGTGACATGACCTCTGTATGGTATATCAAAACAAAACCGAGCACATGCATTCTGTACTCGCTGAATTAGTCTCTGGGATTTTGAAAGTAAACGAGGTCCGAACACTATGTCTGAATAGTTTAATTGGGAAAGTATTAATGATTCAACTAATTGTATTCTTAGACTTTGGGATATATACGGTCGGATTTTATACAACACCTTCAATTTATAAAAACAGTTTTTAACAGAATTTTGTACATGGTGTTCAAATCTAAGATCACTGTCAATGTAGAGGCCTAAATTACGTGCTTCTTCTACTCTCTCAATGGGGGTGCCCATAAGTGTAACCTGCACTGTTGGATTCAATGTACTCAAGTTGTACTTATTGCCAAAAATCAGATATTTAGTCTTCAATGGATTAAGCGTTAAACCATTTTGTTTAGACCAAATGGCGATTCTAGAAAGATCGTCATTTAGTTTAGAAATTGCAGAATCTATTTCGGAAGGTTTACACGAAATATATATTTGAGTATCATCTGCATAAAGATGGAACTTACAGTGTTTTATACATCGAGTAATATCGGCCGAGTACAAGATGAACAGAATAGGTCCAAGAATAGAGCCTTGTGGGACTCCCCTAGAAATAGATAATTTATCAGACAAAGAGGAGGAGCCATTAACAGTGTTTAGTTTAACATATTGCTGGCGATTGCTTAAATAACTTGAAAACCATTTTAGCGATTTGCTGTCTAAACCATAATATTTCAGTTTAGAGAGAAGCAGGTTAATATTTATTGAATCAAATGCTCTAGAAAAGTCAAGGAGAACCAGAAGAGTGCACATTCCTACACTCTGAGCACATAAAATGTTGTCAGTAACATCAAGCAAAGCCGTCACAGTGCTACGCCCTTTTCTAAAACCTGACTGCAATTCAGGTAAAACTTTATTGGACTCTAAGAAACTACTTAATTGATTACACACTACTTTTTCCAATAGTTTAGATAAACAGGGCAGGATACTTATTGGACGTAGATCTTTTAAGGAAGTGGGATTATGTATTTTAGGAATAGGACGAACTATTGCAAGCTTCCATGTTTCAGGAAAGGTGGATGTAGTAATAGATATATTTATAATTGACTTAATGGTTTCTAAAGTTTCAGGTAAGGTCATCAGAAGCATATCTAAAGTAATGCTATCAGAGCCTTCTGCATTAGACTTTAGAGAAGTAATGATTTTAAGTAAAGAGTCTGAGTTAATAGGTTCAATAGAAAAAATAGCATCAGAAAATCTATTTTCATTAAAAAAAGAAGTCAGGGATGTACATGCAACTGAAGGACCTGGAATGTCCAGGAAATAATTATTGATAATATTAGGGTCATTAAATTGAGGCGCAAGCTCAGTGGCGACTTTAGGCAAGACAGTACTTTTAAGATTTTTCCATAAAGATTTTGGATTTTTTATTTGACTATTAATATTATGATTGAAATAGGCCAACTTTTCGAAGTAAATCGCCTTATTTACTGTGGATTTTAAACTTTTATAGTAATCTTTTTTACTTTGTAATTTAGTCTTAAGATAGTTTGCTAACGCTTTGTCACGCAATTTTATCATTAACTTAATGGTATCCGTTATCCATGGACAAGAAGGTTTTTGGATAGTAATTGTTCTCACAGGAGCATGAAAGTCAAACAATGATATAACACTAGTACTAAATTCACTGACTAAGTGATTAACATCTTGTTGGGCTGACATCAAATTCCATTTCACAGCCTGCAAGTGCTTTTTAAAATTATCTACGCAAATATTTTTTAGAGGACGATATGTGATTGCGCGTGCCTTGTCTTTTTCTCGCATGATGTTCAGTTCACAGACTATCATACAATGCCCGCGAAGAGAGCCTAAGTGATCGTGAACAATACTCTTGTGTTGTGCATTTGTACAAATTATATCTATCAATGTCTGAGAATTATCCGTGAAATGCGTTGGAGCAGTCACAATTTGAGAAAGATCAAAGCAAGTTAAGAATGTCAGTAATTTTTGAGACTTAATTTCATGTTTATTATTTAAATTTATGTTAAAATCGCCCAATAGTATCAAGTAGTTATAATTCGATAGAGAGTTAATGGTATCTGAAATTGCATCCAAGAACAAATCCACATCGAGCCAGGGAGGACGATATGCTGTGCCGATTACCAGTTTTTGGCCATTCAGAGACATAGTCAACCACATTTGCTCTACGTTGCAATGAATCGGATCGGACGGGTGGCGCCAAGTGTGCACATTTAACCCATGCTTGATATAAAAACCTATCCCGCCTCCCCTAGAACGTATGTTTACAGGCCGGGGTATATGGCGTAACCGATATCCTGGCAAACTTGGAGCACGCCCCTCTTCACCTACTTGAAGCCAAGTTTCATTTATGGCTAGAATATCAAGATCATGCGTCATTACAGAGGAAACAAAGTTGTCGTGGTTTGTGCCCAAGGAACCGGCATTATACAAACCAACTTTGAATTGTCTGCTAATCATTATTAATTAACAAGTATACAATTATAATACAATGGAAAAAAATACTAGTAATCAATGAACTGAAGTCAAAAATAACACTGCATCCACTTACAAATATTGCAAATATAAACAAAACAAAAGTGACCTCGACATATAAAATTAATGTACAAAATCTTCTATAACAAAATAAAACATAACATTGCTTATTTCTACAGTTTAAAATGTTGAAATGCCTGGCGCACACTCCGCCACGTGGAAATGGGCGGCGGGCTAGTGTGGGACTCCCTGAGCAATGCGCCCGTACGTCCCCTTCTCTAGGCTAGAGGACGCGCGTCGCTAATACTAGCGTAGCGTGGGTTACACCCACTAAACCACCCCGGTGTTCCTTCATTCGCTTTAAGGTCGCGTCCCGAGGCCACGGGACACGACGGGTTAGTTAGGCCGCAGCCCCGACAGGCGCTGGCCTACGTTCACGGACCTCTTCAAAGCCGGGGGGTGATAAGCTTCGCCATCTTCTTTCTTACACAGGGGTGAGCTCTTCTCACGCTGAACACCGACGCGTGCCCCTCTCTCGGCCTCGTGGTCGGAGGTCTGCCGTCAACCTCCTGCAATGAGTGAACTCGCTTGAGCGGGAGGGTAGCCTGGCTCGCTCCCTCTCCGCTGCCTCTTTTGCGGACATGACTGTCTCGCAGAAGGAGGCAATGACGTTTTTTTTAATGCTGTCGGACAGCATGCAGGCTGACGGCCTACTTAGAACTTAGCAGATACCATCGCTTATTCGTGTTTGCAACGCCAGTGGCATCGCGGACACGCTATATAAGGGTATAGGAACTTGGGTCACTAGTGCTGGAGTACAACACAAGTTTATTTTAGCATACTTAAGACCAAAGGTGATCGCCATCCAGACGGGCTTGAAGCCCTACCACGTAGCTAGGGTGGGTTATTTTGTCGCCTTTTACGACAGGCCGGTTAGTATTATTTCTCCGCCCCTGCACGGATATATACACATACTATACAGGGTGACTTTGACAAAACCGTCTAAATTCACACAGAATAATCTTTAGTAAAAGTTATGAGAAACATGTATTTTAGTTAGTATCACATAGTACAAAAATGTTGAGTAAAGAACTCGCAATTTACATACTACGGCGCGCAAGTGTCAATGAACTCTCCATCGGTACCGCAAAAAACTGATACAATGACCTAGTACAAGGCCAAGGATGGCGGTCATTGCATCTGTGCGAGTGAATACTACGCAATACTAATATAATTTACGCGGGAGTGACAGAGACAGGTAATAACAGGTTAACGTACGAAATTTGCACCATATGACTATTTTGTACGATTGAATTAGTGACCATATTTTCCTTGGAATGAAATATTTTATGGTGAAAATTTTACATACAATTTTTTTTGCAAAAATGGGTTCCTTAAATGATGTTTAGTGCGTATAAAAAATTTGGATGGTTTTGTCAAAGTCACCCTGTATACTAACACTATATTACAGACACAATCCATCCATCTTACCTTTGGTCTATCCCTGCTTTAGTATCCATCCACTCTCACTTCTAGTATTTTCTTTATTATATGACATTCTCCTCTTCGCATTATATGGCTATACAAGGCTAGTCTATTATTTTTCAACTTCTCAATCAATGGCAGCACTTTCAAACTTCCTCTGATATATTAATTTCTAGGATGCTAGAACTTTTTTGACAACAATAAACAATTACAGTACGGTGTCCTAGTATCGAGTGAGATGTACGCATGCAATAATTTGCAAACTATGTATGTAAACAACTGTTACAACTGATACAAGTTTCTCTTAATTTATGTGACAGTTGTACTGCCAGCAACATTTCTGAAGTTTAATCATTTATCTCGTACATTTTCTACGCTGAACTATTATGTTGCACTTTCTTTGTATAAATTAATGTTGTTGTTGTAAGTGCCTCTCCTATAGGAAGTTAGCTATCAGCTCTGAGAATCTTATCCTGTCCTGGGCCAAGCGAAACAGTTCTTCTACGCTTGAAATATTTGTCCACTTTCGGATGTTGCGGAGCCAAAACTTTTTCCTCCGTCCAACTCGCCGTTAAATAAATAAATCCACATTAGTATTTCGATTGTCCGTTCCACAATTCACACTAACGAAAAAAGTCGAGCGCATCCGACCGAGCCATGCTGTTTGATTCGGGTAAAAAGAAAAACAATTTTCACCAGTTTAATTGGCATTCCCTTGTGTGCCGTTTGAGTGCTGGTTCATTGTTTCATTGGACTCATTAAAATTTCGTTACATTTGTATCCATATGTACACGGCTGCAACAATTACATCGGCAAGTCTATATAACGATCAGGAGAAAATGAGGAGAAACAAAACAAATTATTTACTTATATAATACACATTTTACACGCGAACATTATTATTCATACAAATAACAACACTTATTGCGTATAGTCTGTTATCTTCGTCTGATGTTTTTGTTACTTCAATATTTTAGTTGTATTGACCTTATGTATTTTTCTCATATCTTGAGATATTGCCGGATCAACTTGAATAAGTATTTTTCTAATAGTTCCGTTCCATCAAGTGCTTGTTTTATACTTGGTGGAGGGACAGAATCGTCTGTTTCATCTTCTTCATCCACTTCTTCCTCAGTGTTTCTCACCGCCGCATTATTATCGTTAAATAGAGTGAGAGTGACAGCTATAGAGAGCATTATTGTAAAGAAAACAAGGTAAACCAACCAATGTCAAGCAATTACGATGTTCTAAGAAATTTGTCGTCAAATCGAATGACGGTATAAATAGTTTACATTGTAATTTCCGTAGGTCGTTTTTGTTTTAACCTTTTGTTTAGGCATTATCTCTCTCTAGTCGGTCCCTCATGTCTGAGGATCGTGGTCAGCATCGGGTTGACATCTGGAGCGGATGATCTGCCTCCACCGGTTCCTATCCAGGTTAGGCATTATAACAAAGTATTATTTGATTTTCCTATATGGGCGGGATGTTTATCACAATTTGATGAAATACACTGTGACCTACGTAACGTAACGAATTTTGCACATCACGACTGCAAGATCACGGGTTTGATTCCCTTTTCGAATGTTTATAAATAGTATTATTTCTGTTATAAGAAATAGTTGTTTCCTTTTTTTACTGTTGAGGGATAGCAAACAGGATGACGGCTCACTTAATAGTAAATTACGATCGCCTATAGATGTTTGCGACGCTAGAGGTACCGCGAACATGCTGCTGTCCGCATAGGGTACTAGAGTCTGGGTCACAAACACCGGAACACAACACATGGTTATTATGGCAGCATACATATGTTATTTTTTTTTAAATTCTGTAGGACAGCAGACCAGCTGACGGCCCGCTTATAATTTAGCAGTTACCGTCGCCTATGGGTGTTTGCAACGCCAGTGCAATCGCGAACACGCTGTTGTCCCATAAAGGTACAAGAACTTGGGTCACTAATGTCGGAATACAACACAAGGTTATTGTGGTGGCATACTTAAGACCAAAGGTGGTCGCCATCCAGACGGGCTTGAGGCCCTAACACGTAGCTAGGGTGGGTTGTTTTGTCGCCTTTTACGACAGGCCTACCCCGGCCGCAGAGGTTAGTATTCTTTCTCCGTCCCTGCACGGATAAAAAGTTTCTGAAATCACTTTGTCACTTTTTACAAAAGAAAAGTGTATAAGTACATATATTCGTTGTTTAGTACCCATAACACAAACTCTCTCCTAGATACTTTGAGACTAGACTGCCGCAATACGAATTAGTGCAGTACATTTTTTTTTTCAAATTCCTTTCTGGTCAACAAAGGGAAGATTCACTGCGAGTTTACGATGCAAAAATACATTCAGTTTTACTCGGTGGCCGAACTCAGCATGTCGCATGGTTGTTTAAGGACGCGCACTTAAACGTTCAGGTTCAAAGCCCTGATTACGTTTCCTTCCCGGCGAGGTACTCCCATGCGTCGCAGTCGCTGTAGGAGGCCAGACGACGGCAAGAGTCGCGCCGAAGAGCTGGACGTCGGTGCGCAGGTCGTTTGATGGGAAGAAATGTCGCGTTGAGAGGCGAACGACGAGAATTCCCAATTAAATTATTCAAATGGGGACCCTGTGCCCCAAACGTAGAACCTGGAATTTATATCCAGCGTCTTAGATACTATAACCTCCGCTATAATTTCGGCCAACCCCACAACGGCGCAAGCCAGGGCTGAAGACACTTGTTGAGAAAAGAAAGTTGAGTTGTGAAAACAAAGAGATTTCACATGAGGAAACCTGTTTACCAAGATCACGGGTACGGGTCCGTTACGTAATTGTCCCTAAAATTTTACACAGTTGGTAGGATAATAAAAATTATATCCACGTGTTTTTGCCAACATGGCTTACAAATATCAGTTTGCGTATTTCTCTGGTTACGTGTTTCATTGACATTTTTCTCTTCATTATATAACCAAAGCATGCTAATCTGTTATTTTTCAGCTCCTCAATCGCTGACGCTACTTTGAGACTTCCTCTGATATTCACTTCTAATTTTATCCATTTTTGTAACTCACATCCGTACAGGAGGACTTTAGTGTGAAGTTGTAAAAATCTGTGGATCACATGTCGTCCCCAAGGAGTGATTTTCATTAGAAGCTATCAGTTCTAATTAAATGATATATCCAGGTTCTATTTCACATGTTGCAAACTGAACTAATTCTATTACAGTACTACAACAATACAATACTAACTAATCTATCTATTTGAATTGTCACTTTATTACAATGAAATACAGTTGAGTTTTTTTTTCTCTCTTTATATGGAATCTACTTTGAGGAATGGTTTGATTTAATATAGTTTTGAAAGTTTTTTGGAAAAATTTGTAATTTGTAAACTTAAGATAATTTTAACACTGATAATTTCACCTCAAAGTTCGAGCGATTTGTAGCTCTAAGTTGCATAACTCCATAAACTTTTACTTTTCTGTTTATGTTTTTATTACATTGAGGTTTACATTTTTCAGGGTTTCACTTCTATCATGTGTAAAGTGCACACGTGTTATTGTGGTTATTGTGTATATAATGTTAGTGGTGTCACTTAATGGCCCCAGCGGAAGATCAGCGCTGGTAAATTCCATCAGCAAATGCTGAGCTGGGACCAATTTGGGACAAATATATAGTATATAATTATAAATTGTAAATAATAACTTTAAGTCCTAAATAAACATATTTTCTTTCTTTCTTTCTTTCTAACTATATATATATTTTTCTTTTCATATACGATTCTTCTGCAGAAAATTTTCAATGTATCTTACATTTGACGAACTACTAGCTGGTGTTGGGCTCGTGCCTCCCCCTAGAGAAAACTGTCAGTATACCAGATTTTCTCACCATATTTTCTTTTACTGTTAGTATGTGGCAGTTTTTTATTACCAAACAGCTGACAGGCTGATGGCCTACTTAATAGTACGCAACTGTCGCCTATAGATGTGTCCAACGTCAGGGAAACCACTAACACTGTCCTCCGCGTAGGGGTACTGGAATCTGAGTCACTTATGCCGGAATACAACACAATTATGCTGGTTAATTTAGAAACCAGGCTTGGGTGCCACCCAGACTTGCTTGGAGCTAGCTAAACTTGTTTTGTATATACAGGGTATAACAGCGATTTTAATTTTGTTCGAATACGAATTTTTGCGCCTGCTTCCTTTGTGATAATTTATTTTTCATGAAATAAGTTCCTAGTTATTATGCATTGTTGGAGAGCTGAAAAAATGGTTATGTATTAGGTCCTTACATATGAAATCAGCGTTTTGTCGTACTGACCACTTTGATCTGAAATGTCTCCTCTTTGGTTAGGAATTCCAAATTCAAATTTATAAATTCATTTAGCTGGTACATTTGAGTTTTGAAAACAGTTCTTCATTTGTTTTTTCCTCATTATTTTTTTTCTTTGGCGTCGTTTATTACCGCACAATGGAAAACATGAAATTTTGTTCTGGAAATTTCGACCTTTAGAACCAACCCTGTGGACGGCCGGAGACCAAAGTGGAAAATGAAGAATTAAAGGCTATTGTGGAAGCGGATTCATCACAAAGCACTTCAGAGATAGCTGCAGGCTTCGGGGTAAGTGATAAAATTGTATTAATCAACTTGAAGCAAATCGGGAAAGTAAAAAAACTAGAACGATGGGTACTTCATGAATTAAGTGAATCGAACTTTCAAACACGCGTCGACTACTGTATCACTTTGCTTAACCGACACAATATTGAAGGGATTTTAAATCGAATCGTTACTTGTGATGAAAAGTGGATACTGTATGATAATCGGAAGCGCTCGTTGCAATGACTGAACCCTGGACACCCAGCCAAAACTGCCCTAAACGAAAATTTACTCAAAAAAAGTTACTTGTGAGTGTTTGGTGGACTAGCGCCGGTGTCGTTCACTACAGCTTTCTAAAATCTGGCCAAACGATTACGGCAGATATCTATTGTCAGCAACTGCAAACCATGAAGGAAGAACTAGCTAAACAACCGAGATTGGTCAATCGCTCTAGGCCACTGCTGCTTCACGACAACGCAAGACCACACACTGCACAACAATCAACCACTAAGTTAGATGAGCTACAATTGGAATGTCTGCGACATCCACTGTACTCCCAGGACCTTGCTCCAACAGATTACTATTTTTTCCCGAATTTGGACAACTTCTTACAAGGAAAAAAATTCAACTCCGATGCGGCAGTCCAAACCGCCTTCAAAGAGTTTATTGATTCGCGCCCCCATTGTATTTTTAGTAAAGGGATCAATGAACTACCTATGAGATGGCAAAAGTGCATAGATAACAACGGTGCATACTTTGATTAATTAAATATATTTTACAAAAAAAATTGACTTTATATTCCTCCCGTACAAAACGCTAATTTCATATGTAAGGACCTAATATTTAAAATAATCTACATGCCAAGTTTCATAACTTTTTTTTTTGTTTTTAAGGCATTTCAGTCAAAAAAATCTCTAAAACATATTGAAATAATATCGTTTTTCCTTTCGCATTTTTAAATTTGGGCCGATAATTGTTGTTTTAATAATGATAAATAACCAATGTTTAACTGTTTATATAAATCATAAGAAAAAAGCTAAAACACATGATAACTCAAAAATGGTTCACTTTTGTATAATGCATATGGGGGTTAAAATTATCGCAAATAGGCACCCTTATCATCTTCTAACGAGAATATGTCGAATTACCAATAACCATATACATATATAAAGGATCATTATCGTTATTATCATGAACGACTTCGAACCTTAGGCGGTGCTTTCTGTCATGGGATTCGAACTCGTCAATTCTGATTTAATCATAAAGACTAGCAAACACGTTATTGTAGTTTTAGGTATTAAATTAATTTAATTAAATACATATAACCATTTAAAAGTAATTTAATAATGTAATTATGCTAAAATCTAAGATAAGGCTTTCTAATTTAAGTCTAACCCGTCTAATCTATGTCCGTTAGGTTGGAATTTAGTGGAATTCCATAGGGGTGAAATTCCAAGGGTGAGCGAGACGGAACCCGCTTCACGGGGCTTAATGGGCTGAATATCTTGAGCCCAGATCATGGGTTAGAGGACCGTTTGCATAAAAATACATAGTAATATTATAAATATGAAAATACCTCTGTCTGTTACGTTTTCACATTTAAACCACTGAACAAATTTTGATGAATTTATAGAGATAGATTAGACCTTGGAGAAGGACATAGGCTACTTTATGTCGCGAAAGTGAAACTTGAAGGGTGTGAAATAGGGGTGAATGTAATTAAGTTCTGTTTTAATTTTATTTATATGGCAGAACAACGTTTGACGGGTTAGTTAGTATCAATTTCATAATGTCACGCTGGCGGCGCCTGCCACCATATACATCAGCAATAAAAAAGGATATGTTTAACTTTCAGAATGTTATCTGTTCTAATCCTGTATAGCTCAATTTTTCGGATTCCTTTGAGAATGAAATTGGAAAAGCTTTTCCTATATTTTTTGTAGGGATGCGTCGGGCCGGCGCTCACGCAGTGGTAGGGTGCCTCAGCCGCTCGCACCCCTCACCCGCATAGACCATAGGCAGTTGTAATAAAAACGTTATAGCTCGGTCGCGAGCGGTGGCGCCAATCGAGCTGTGACGGAGAGAGCATGTCACTCCATCGAGCAATTCTCGCTGTATTTATTAAGCCTAAGTTTTAAGTGAATATACAAATTTAGCACTGAACCAACAATCGCTGTTGCGGCTAGGCGCTCTGGAGATGTGGTGCTGGAGAAGAATGCTTGGAGTATCATAGACTGAGTTTCAGACGAATGCCTCTATACTCCAAAAACTCGGTATCAAGCAGCGCCTATCTGCCTTGATCCAGACTTGATTCTTAAATATTTTGGTCACGTCTCAAGGCAGGATGGCGACTCAATTGAGCGTCTTGTCATACAGGGTAAAATGGAGATCACTAGATTGCACGTTAGATTATCAATTCGATGGATCAGCTAGATTAAATCCGCAGTGGGCGATGGAGAGAGAGATGACGAGATATCGTGAGGCGAATCACAGTAGCCACTCTATAATAATACCATATCAGCTACGATTGCTCTGACAAGAGCGTTGTGAAGAAGAAGTTACGAATCTAAATTACATAGACTTTTACTGTCGACATCATACCAGTAGTTAGGGTTGGAAGATACTAAATTTTCTTTGAGCATATCTCAAAATCTAAAGATTTTCCAAATACAGAGAAAAAATCTCAATTTTTGAAAATAAATAAACTACCACAAATTACTCAACGCCATCTAGTCCTATATCTAATCATCGCCGGAATAGGTTGGATGAGGGCAGCGCAGGACCAATCATCGTGGAGATCTTTGGGGGAGGCCTTTGTCCAGCAGTGGGCGTCTTCCGGCTGAAATGATGATGATGATGATCTAG